>UESW01004593.1:210384-231945 GCA_900491605.1 Calamus simplicifolius
TAAATCATTAAATGAAACCAAAAAATAAAACTATATTAGATTAGTATTAATAAATATATAACTAAATTATTTCTTGGTCACAACTAAGGTTAATTACAACCAATTAAATCATTTATAAGTACCCAAATTTTTTTTAGGCAACTAAGGACCCTACCATGCAAGGGCGAGCCACGGCTACGATCCTTGGGTGCTAGCAAGGACCGATGCACAGGTTCATGGCTAAAGGGAGGGCTTGAGTTTGTGTCGGGCCGCAAGGCGGTGCGTTTAGTCATTAGACTTCACAAGAATTCAAGTGTCTTAAATAATTCTACCTTCACTCCATGTCTATAAGGTAGGCCCTATCCCATTCAAGAATATTTTTTGTGATATGTTATTCTGCTATTAATTATCATCGATCGGTAACATTGAAATTTCGGCAGCATTTCCCCATATGTTCTCCTAAATGTGTGGTATATAAGCCACACTAGGAGAACGTATGAGCAAATGCAAACCGAAATCTCACCCCACGATGATTACTAGCAGACTAACATGTCACAAGAAATATTCCCAAACTGTCCACCAGGACAATTTGAGAATTTGCAAGACTAAGGCTTACAAATTCTCAAACGGGTCTAAAGGTTAAAGTGCTGTGATTATGGAAGTCCGAAGACAATCGAACTTATGCTTGTTATTCTTAACTTCTTGTGAATTATACATGTAATCACTAACTTTTTAAGATTATTGTGTCAAATACAAATGTTTGCGAATACTAAAATGTAAATCATTGAAACTACTAATTTGTTGCTGGAAATTAAATAATATTACAACAAAACATTTTATTTAGCATTTCAAAATGTAATGCATCATTCAGTTTGCAGCAGAATATAAATAATCAAGACATAACAAATGTAAATGAGTATAAATGCACAAATACTATTGTCATTCTGCTTACAAGAAATAATTATTCCCCCTGTTAAGGAAATTAATTTTTTTTTTTTTGTCACAGTGGCCTGGCCACCGTGGCCAGGCCACCATGCCGTGGCCGGACAAGAAAAGAAAGGGGGGGGGTTTCCCCCCTCCCCCCCTGTTAAGGAAATTTTTTTTTTTTGTCACAGTGGCCTGGCCACCGTGGCCAGGCCACTGCCGGCCACGGCAGCGGCCGTGGCCGGACAAGAAAGAAAGGGGGGGCGGGGGGGTTTCCCCCTCCCCCCCTGTTAAGGAAATTTTTTTTTTTTTTTGTCACAGTGGCCTGGCCACCGTGGCCAGGCCACTGCCGGCCACGGCAGCGGCCGTGGCCGGACAAGAAAAGAAAGGGGGGGGGGGGGGGGGGTTTCCCCCCTCCCCCCTGTTAAGGAAATTTTTTTTTTTTTGTCACAGTGGCCTGGCCACCGTGGCCAGGCCACTGCCGGCCACGGCAGCGGCCGTGGCCGGACAAGAAAAGAAAGGGGGGCGGGGGGTTTCCCCCCTCCCCCCTGTTAAGGAAAAATTTTTTTTTTTTGTCACAGTGGCCTGGCCACCGTGGCCAGGCCACTGCCGGCCACGGCAGCGGCCGTGGCCGGACAAGAAAAGAAAGGGGGGGGGTTTCCCCCCTCCCCCCCTGATTTTTTTTGATTACAGTGGCCTGGCCACCGTGGCCAGGCCACTACGGCCACAGCGGCCGTGGCCGCCTTGTCCGGCCGCGCCACGGCCGTGGCCGGACAAGAAAAAACAAGGGGGGGGGTTTCCTCCCCTCCCCCCTGTTAAAAAAAAAAATTTTTTTTTTTTGATTACAGTGGCCTGGCCACCGTGGCCAGGCCACTGCGGCCACGGCAGCGGCCGTGGCCGCCTTGTCCGGCCGCGGCCACGGCCGTGGCCGGACAAGAAAAAACAAGGGGGGGTTTCCTCCCCTCCCCCCCTGTTAAAAAAAATTTTTTTTTTTTTGATTACAGTGGCCTGGCCACCGTGGCCAGGCCACTGCGGCCACGGCAGTGGCCGTGGCCGCCTTGTCCGGCCGCGGCCACGGCAGCGGCCGTGGCCGCCTTGTCCGGACAAGAAAAAAACAAGGGGGGGGGGGGGTTTCCTCCCCTCCCCCTGTTAAAAAAAAAAATTTTTTTTTTTTGATTACAGTGGCCTGGCCACCGTGGCCAGGCCACTGCCGGCCATGGCAGCGGCCGTGGCCGGAGAAGACGGCCACGGACCTGCCGTGGCCGGAGAAGACGGCAGCAGGGAACTAAAAAAAAACAAAAAAAAATTTTTTTTTTTGATTTTTGGGGCTAACCTTGGTTGAGATTCGCCTTGGCCGGGTAGCCGGAGTCGGAGGAGATCCTCGGGGGGGCTGGGAGTCGGAGGAGATCGCCGGAGTTTCGAGCTTTATCACGGCGGTGGCTAGGTCAAGGGGAAGGAGGAAAGAAGAAAGGGGCCGCTTAAATATAGGTAATTAGCGACGCCAAAATTGCTTCGCAAATTCCGTCGCAATTTTTTTTTTTTTTTTGTCTTAGCGACGCACCTGGGCGTCGCTAATCCATCGTTAATAAATGTAAAAAATACTTTTCTGAAAACATAGCGACGCCAATAAATGCGTCGCTAAATTGGCGCCATCATCTGGCGGGAAAAATAATTTTATTTTCTAATAATTGCGTCGCTAAGGCGTCGCAATTTTTTTAATAATTTAAATTGATTAAATAAAAAGTTATTACATATATTGCGATGCAAGCAGTGCATCGCAATTATTTTTAAATATTTTTAAATGAAAATAGTTAAATTTATTATAATAATTGCAACAAAAAATTGCATCGCAATTATTTTTTAATATTTTATAAATGATTATATTTATAATTAATGTTAATAATTACGACGATAAATGGCATCGCAATTTATTTTATAAAATTTTTAATTACATAAATTTATTTAAAAAACATTGCGACGATCGGCGACGATCCAACGGTTGCGATCGATCCAAGTCGTGATTCCGATCGGCCATGACCTATCTCGGACCGTTGCAATCTGTCCGAGATCGGCGACGATCCGAGGGTTGCGATCGATCCAAGCCCTGATCTCGATCGGCGACGACCGATCGCGGACCGCGGAAATCGGTCCGATCGGCCACGACCTATCTCAGACAGTTGCAATCCGTCCGAGATCGGCGACGACCCGACGGTTGCGATCGATCCAAGCCCTGATCCCGATCGGCCACGACCGATCTCGGACCGTGGCGATCCATCCGAGATCGGCAAAGATCCGACGGTTGCGATCGATCCAAGCACTGATCCCGATCGGCGACGACCGATCGCGGACCGTGGCAATCGGTCCGATCGGCAAAGATCCGACGGTTGCGATCGATCCAAGACGTGTTCCCGATCGGCCACAACCTATCTCGGACAGTTGCAATCGGTCCGAGATCGGCGATGATCCGACGGTTGCGATCGATCCAAGCCGTGATCCCGATCGGCCACGACCTATCTCGGACCGTTGCAATCCATCCGAGATCGGCGATGATCCGATGGTTGCGATCGAACCAAGCCCTGATCCCGATCGGCGATGACCGATCGCAGACCGTGGCAATCGGTCCGATCGGCAAATATCCAACGGTTGCGATCGATCCAAGCCCTAATAAACGATCGGCCATGACCTATCTCAGACAGTTGCAATCCGTCCGAGATCGGCGACGATCCGACGGTTGCGATCGATCCAAGCCCTGATCCCGATCGGCCACGACCGATCTCGGACCGTGGCGATCCGTCCGAGATCGGCAAAGATCCGACGGTTGCGATCGATCCAAGCCGTGATCCCGATTGGCCACAACCTATCTCGGACATTTGCAATCCGTCCGAGATCGGCGACGATCCGACGGTTGCGATCGATCCAAGCCATGATCCCGATCGGCCACAACCTATCTCGGACAGTTGCAATCCGTCCGAGATCGGCGATGACCCGACGGTTGCGATCGATCCAAGCCCTGATCCCGATCAGCCACGACCGATCTCGAACCGTGGCGATCCGTCCGAGATCGGCAAAGATCCGACGGTTGCGATCGATCCAAGCACTGATCCCGATCGGCGACGACCGATCGCAGACTGTGGCAATCGGTCCGATCGGCAAAGATCCGACGATTGCGATCGATCCAAGCCGTGTTCCCGATCGGCCACAACCTATCTCGGACAGTTGCAATCGGTCTGAGATCGGCGACGATCCGACGGTTGCGATCGATCCAAGCAGTGATCCCGATCGGCCATAACCTATCTCGGACCGTTGCAATTCGTCCGAGATCGGCGACGATCCGATGGTTGCGATCGATCCAAGCCCTGATCCCGATCGGCGACGACCGATCGCGGACCGCAGCAATCGGTCCAATCGGAAAAGATCCGACGGTTGCGATCGATCCAAGCCATGATCCCGATCGGCCACGACCTATCTCAGACAGTTGCAATCCATCCGAGATCGGCGACGATCCGATGGTTGCGATCGATCCAAGCCCTGATCCCGATCGGCCACGACCGATCTCGGACCGTGGCGATCCATCCGAGATCGGCAAAGATCCGACGGTTGCGATCGATCCAAGCCGTGATCCCGATCGGCCACAACCTATCTCGGACATTTGCAATCCGTCCGAGATCGGCGACGATCCGACGATTGCGATCGATCCAAGCCCTGATCCCGATCGGCCACAACCTATCTCGGACCGTTGCAATCCGTCCGAGATCGGCGACGATCCGACGGTTGCGATCGATCCAAGCCCTGATCCCGATCGGCGACGATCGATCGCGGACCGCGGCAATCGGTCCGATCGGCAAAGATCCGACGGTTGCGATCAATCCAAGCCCTAATAGACGATCGGCCACGACCTATCTCGGACAGTTGCAATCCATCCGAGATCGGCACCGATCGCTATTTAACATAATTAATTTTTTTAAATATATAACGACGCAAAGGGTTGCGTCGTATTTTTTTAATATGATAATTATAATATCTAAAAAATTAACTTTAATTCTAATAATTACGATGCAACAAGAACGTCGCTATATTAAAACATAATTTTCCTAATTAATATTTTGCTTATTACATCGCTAATGCGTCGCTATTTAACATAATTAATTTTTTAAAAACATTGCAACTCACTGTGTTACATCGTAATTATTTTTTCTCATATTTATAAATTATAAAATTTAATTTTATTTAAAATAATTGCGATGCAGATATTACGTCGCTAATTAAAAATAATTTTAATTTATTTTCTGGTTTATTACGTCGCTAATGCATCACAACATTAATTTTAATTTTAATTATTTAATTTTTTCCAAAATATTGCAAAGCAATGGGTGGCGTCGCAATATTTTTTAAAATATTAATACTGTAAAAAATATAATTCCATTTAAATTATTTGTGACGCAATTGTTGCGTCGCTAAATTAAAAATATTTTTTCTATTTTCTAATTTTATTGCATCGCTAAGGCGTCGCTATTTAAGATATTTAATTTTTCAAAAACATTGCGACGCACTGTTATGCGTCGCAATATTTTGTAAACTATTTGTACTGTAAACAATATAATTTTATTTAAATTATTTGCGACGCATTTGTTGTATCGCTAAATTAAAAATAATTTTTTTTATTTTCTAATTTATTGCATCGCTAATGCGTCGCTATTTAATATATTTAATTCTTTTAAAAACATTGCGACACACTTGTAGGCGTCGCAATGTTTTTTTCCGATAATTAGATTTTATAAAATTTAATTTCATTTCAATTATTTGCGACGTAATTGGTGCGTCGCTAAATTAAAAATAATTTTTCTAATTATCTATTTTATTGCGTCGCTAGTGCGTCGCTATTTAAAATATTTAATTCTATTAAAAACATTACGACGCAATTATTGCATCGCAATATTTTATTGATATTTATATTTAATAAAAAATTAATTTAAAAATATTGCGATGCAATATTTGCGTCGCAATATTAAAAATTTAAATTTTTTTTATTTTTTGGTTTATTGAGTCGCTAATGGGTCGCTAATGCGTCGCAATATTTTATTGTCACAATGGCGTCGCAAAGAGGTCGCAATTTAGCGACGCAATTATGCGTCGCTAAATTTGCATCGCTATTTCAGTATTTTCTTGTAGTGCCCCCTCTTGGGTTGCCATCTGGGCCAATAAAAATTAATATTATGTACTGATTTTTAATACCATTAATTAAACCAAAAAAATTTCTTCATTCCTTCCTTCCTCTAACTCGTTCAAATCTTATCAAATCCTAGGCTTACACCCTTTGTTGCTAATGATTAGATTGGCGCAACTGTAACAGGCTAGCCTTTGAATCCTTTGATGTCGACATAGTAGTAGTAATGGTGGAGTCCATGTCATGAGTAAGTGTTGAAGCTGTAGTTATCAAATTCGACATGTGTTGAAAGAAAGAGATGAACCTGCAGCCAGGAGCTTAACTACACCTGAAATTCCATGCTCTTGGTTGGATGTACAGA
The DNA here is from genome assembly GCA_900491605.1 of Calamus simplicifolius. Classification (NCBI taxonomy): domain Eukaryota; kingdom Viridiplantae; phylum Streptophyta; class Magnoliopsida; order Arecales; family Arecaceae; genus Calamus; species Calamus simplicifolius. Next base: position 216,813 of record UESW01004593.1, read on the forward strand.
TTTTTCCATGATCCTGATTGGATGTGCTCAATTTTGACGAACCACGTGCCCTGGAATTCCACAAGTCTTCCGCTGGAAGCCAATGCTGCTAAACTCAGCATTCACCAACGTAATCTACACGGTTGCATAGGGACATGTTCTTTTTTTAATTTCAATAATAATAATAAAATATTTAAATCAAATCAAAGATTCTAATAGATTTCCTCCTCTTCCTACCACGTGCTTACTACGGTATCTATGGCGCAGTCTCATCCATAGCCCTCGGTTGTCATATTCCTCTCCCATATATAGATCATCTCTAGCCGTTTAACGTCATGCCTTTCTCTGCTCCCGATTTAACAACAATGTGGTCCTCATTGTAAACAAAATCATCAACACAATGATTTTGTCTTTATTATACAGTAAAGTCATAGTGAAATTGATATACATTGAAGGAAATGAGCAAGTGAAAAGTTGCCCATATAATATTATCAACACAAACTCCATAATGAAAGAAAATATTACTGGTTCTTTAGTCCTACTCTTATTTAGTTTTTTATTTTTATTCAGCTTGCATGGATAGAAATAAGTAAAAATATATAATTATTTTTAATTTAAATATCGACTTGGTCCTGAATAGAGAGGAAGCATATTCATGTAGCCGACCCCATTTAGTTGGGAAAAGGCTTAGATGAGTTGATTTGATTTGAGTTGTTGTTGTATCAATAATAGGCCTTATTTTATTAGAATTTTATAGCATCAAGTTATTTGAGTAAAATATGTTGCTTAATGCATATGTCATATTTATGGTATAATTGATCAAGTCTTGTAATAAATTATCATGTAGACTTGAATGCTAATGTTTTTGTCCTTATCATTTAGAAAAATTATAATGAATTCGACATGCACTAATAATGAGAGGAGAGTTAGGAGTTGCTCACATAGGATTATCAACACAAACTCCATACTTCTATTTAGTTATTTGGAGGCTGATGCGGACTGTATTCATTAGGTGCTGATGACACCTGCTATTATTAAAAAAAAAAAAGACATTTTACCTATCCATTAATTGATGAAGGTTGCTGCGTTTGCTTGGACCAAGCAAGCTTCAAGTAGTTCCAGGCCAAAGCGCTGGAAGGTGAGGCTCTGTTTGTCTGCATTCAAGTCCAGAACACTTGCTTCTCTGCTGACAAAGTTGAAAGCAAACCAGGTATGGAGAAAACTCGAAACCAGGCGAACCTAGAGATTTTCTTAAATTTTAATTAGATACGTACTTACTACTGCTTCGATCTCAACGGTGTTTCTTTCTTAAGCAGCAGGGCAGCGTGATTTCTCTTCTACGAGGAAAGATGAAACCCGGACGGATATTGAACACGGCGTTGATCTTTTTCTTGCTCTGGTTCTTCTCACGCTTACTGGCGTCGCCACCCGGAGTCGACGCCACGCGAGCCATTCGGTTCGGAAACGACACGGACCACCGATCCCTGCTTGCTTTCAAAGGTCGAATAACTCGCGACCCCTCTAGACTTCTCAGCTCCTGGAACGACTCCGTCCATTTCTGCGAGTGGCCGGGGGTCACATGCAGCAGGAGGCACCAGCAGAGAGTCTCTGGGTTGGATCTCAGCTCGCGGGGACTGGAGGGCTCGCTTTCTCCTTCTATGGGAAATCTCACCTTCCTTCAAAGACTTGCCCTCGATAATAATGGTTTCTTTGGTCAGATCCCGCCGGAGTTGGGCCGTTTGCGGCGGTTAAAGCATCTCAACCTGAGTTCCAATCCATTTCTTGGTGGCTTCCCTTCCAACTTGACCGAATGCTTTCAGCTTAGAATTCTTGACTTGAGCTCCAATCAGCTCATTGGCAAGATTCCAGCCGGCATCGCCTCCCTTACGAATCTTGTCGAGCTATATCTCGAGAAAAACGAATTGACTGGGGTTATTCCACCTTCCATCGGTAACCTATCATCACTGACACAAGTCTTCCTCCGTTTGAATCATCTGGTTGGAAGCATCCCGGATGACATCGGCCGCCTCCCGGCCCTAAAATTCTTTCAAGTGGGTGGCAACAATCTTACAGGTACAATCCCTAGCGATCTTTACAACATCTCATCTCTGCAGTATTTCGCTGTGGCGTCGAACAATCTACGAGGAAGGATTTCATCAAATATTGGCATTACTCTTCCTAATCTTCAAGCACTTATATTGGATTCTAACTGGTTTCATGGACCTATTCCGACAACGTTAGCAAATGCTTCAAGGCTAAAAGTCATTGACGTTTCACAAAACCATTTTAGTGGAAGGGTGCCATCTAAGGTGGGAAAGCTAGTAGACCTTTACTATTTTAATGCAGAAAGAAATCAGCTAGAAGCAAGAGATGCCAACGAATGGGAATTTCTCGACTCTCTAACAAACTGCAGCAATTTAAAAAAGTTGTCACTCTATGACAATTTGCTAGGAGGTATATTGCCCAACTCCATAGTAAACCTCTCTTCACAGCTCGAAGCATTGCTATTCGGGGAAAACTACCATATATCAGGGAGAATCCCTCATGAAATTGGAAACCTGGCCAACCTATACTTTCTCTCTTTCGACAATAACCTTTTCACTGGTACCATACCAGAAAGCATTGGGAAGCTTACAAGGATGCAGGGGTTGGGCTTGTCTGGCAACAAATTTGATGGGCAGATTCCATTCTCTCTAAGCAATCTCACTCTATTGGCTGAACTCTATTTGAACGACAATAACCTCCAAGGGCCCATTCCTTCAGGCCTTGGAAATCTCAGTTACGTAACACAAATAGACCTCCACAACAATCATTTTAGTGGAACCATTCCCAAAGAGATTGTAACCCTTTCTTCCTTGTCAGTTTATCTTAATTTATCTATGAATTTATTGGTTGGATCACTCCCTCTTGAAGTTGGTGCATTGAAGAGTAGGAATTCTTGATATTTCTGGAAACATGTTGTCTGGTGATATTCCTAACACTTGGTGACTGTGAGATGTTGGAGCACTTACATATGAATAACAATTTATTCCAAGGGACAATTCCTCAGTCCTTAAGCAAAATAAAGGGCCTTCAAGAATTAGATCTATCGCATAACAACATTACGGGGTCTATTCCAACATTTTTGGCGGACTTGATTATATTAGAACATCTAAACTTATCTTTCAACAATTTGGAAGGTGAAGTACCGGTGAAAGGGATCTTCAAAAATACAACTCAGTTTTCTATCAAAGGAAATAATCGACTCTTTGGGGGTGTTCCAGAATTACACCTGCCCACATGCCAAGAGATATCATTGACAAAGAGAAAGTTGCCTCTGCTACTGAAAATAGTAATTCCATTAGCTGTTGTAGTCCTTTGTATGGTCCTTCTGCTCTCTTTTCTCATCCATCGAAAGAAACAAAAGTCAAAGACAAATGCTCCCATTGCATCTCCATTGAAAGATAAGTTTCCCAGAGTTTCTTATATAGAATTGGTTCGAGCAACAGAAGGATTCTCTTCTACCAATTTGATTGGCAAAGGAGGGTATGGTACCGTTTATAAAGGCATTTTGGGTACACCACAAATAGATGTTGCTGTGAAGGTTTTCAACCTACAATATCAAGGAGCTTCGAAGAGTTTTTTAGCAGAATGTGAGGTGCTTAAAAGAACCCGACATCGTAATCTTGTCAAGGTTTAACTTGCTGCTCAATGGTTGATTTTAGAGGCAATGATTTCAAAGCTCTGATTTTTGAGTATATTCCTAATGGAAGTCTAGAGAAATGGTTACATCCAGAGTTAGATGGGCATCATCATTTGGAAGGTTTAAGCCTGCTTCAAAGGATAAATATAGCAATTGATGTAGCTGATGCAATAGATTACCTTCAAAATAAATGCCAGCCATCTGTTATTCACTGTGATCTAAAACCCAGTAATGTGCTGCTTGATAATGAGATGGTTGCTCTTGTGGCGGACTTTGGTCTAGCAAGGTTCATGTTTGAAGCAGCAACAAACTCCTCGATAAACCAGAGTAGCTCAAGCCGAGTCAGAGGATCTATAGGATATATAGCTCTAGGTACATTCTATTTTCATCTAGCTTCTTGACTCATACCTATTCAACTTAACATATCCATGCTGAACTTCCTTTCTTCTATTTCCTTTTTCCTCTTTTCAAATTAAAGATAATGGTAGAATCAATACATTTTGCTCAATCATCTAAATGTATCGATTGCAGAGTATGGTGCTAGTGGTCAGATGTCTACTTTGGTGACGTCTATAGCTATGGCATTCTTCTTTTGGAGATGCTTACTGGAAAGAGGCCTATTGATGATATTATGTTCAAAGATGGCTTAACTCTTCGAAAATTTGTCGAGACAGCTTTTCCTAATAGAATCATGGAGATTATAGATCCCTTAATACCACTTATAGAAGATAAGGGTAAAACTCAAGAATGCTTAGTATCCATGGTAAGAATTGGTCTTTCTTGCTCCAGTGAATTTGTAAGAGAAAGAATGAGCATGAGTGATATTGCCACCACTATGCACGCAATTAGGAATGCCTACATTGAGAATATAGTTTATCAGAAGACATTGTAAAGTTTAAGTTGAAAGTTAAAGTCTTAGTATCTTATCTCTAATAGATGTTTAGCTATAATATTTTGTTGTGAACCTATTTCCTAGTGTTAAACTTCTTTGCATCTTGAGCTTTGAGTTTGTCGTTTGTACTCTAATAGCTGCTACTAAAAAAATTGTAATAAATGTTGTAATTGTGTATGTCTCAATATATGTCATTCCCTATTGCATATATTTTTCTTTATAAACAGAAATTTTGAATGTAAAATCTTTTTTTATAGTTGTATTTGACTAGCTTCAGACTCTAAGCTTGGATAGAGGCTTAAAACGATTGAGTATGCAAGGATCTGTGTTGATATGCATTTAATCCTATATTAGTTATGCAAAGTTTTAGATACATATAGAGCACCGGCATATATAGAGCTAAGGAACTCAAATTAAACACAACTTCCGTTTGGCATTTTTAGACCCTTATACATCAAATTTTATGTTCAACAATCTCAAAGATTAAAATAAAAGAGTAAACGGATAGCTTAACAAGTAGCCCTACACATATCCGTATGGAAGATAACTTTGTCCTTGTTGGCATGGATTAAATTTGAAACTCAAACACTTCCACTATATTTGATATCGGGTCAGATTTATAACACCATCTAAATCACTTCAATTAAAGCTTGGATAAAAAGTTATGGTTAAATTACGAAGTAGTTTAGTACAATTAAAAGATGTATTAAAAGACATTCTGCCTCATTAATGATATAAATGTTACAATATAATCTTGTAGATCATTACCTAGGTAGACCCTGTTAACTTAGGAGGGTGGCCTCTACGTACTTTTGTAATGATGCAGACGTCTACAGCACAAGTGCTCTGGCACAGACTCTAGAAGCTGTTGGTATTGCATTAATTGGTAGAATGAAATGAGACTTATTCAGGAGATAAAATTGATACAAAAAATCAATAATCAGTCAGCTCAGACAAATTTCTTTTTATATGTATGTCATTTTTACCTACGAGAAGATACTGGAAGTTTTGATTATACAGTATGCTTCTCTGTGAAAGAACAACATTGGGATGTTACTGTTGCCTGAAATATATGATTCATGGTTTTCAAAGCAGAAGAAGAAAAGCTCTTTCACTGTTTCTGGTCATTAGTTAAGCAGGCTTCAGTGTTCTCTCTCCTGTTTCAGTGTTCAAATGTCATGTTTTAATTGATTAGATGTGTTGATGTCGAAATCTTGAGTTAGGTGTAGAGATTTAAAATTTGTTCATTATAGATGTAGAGACTTTCTGTAGTTACAGAATGATCCAACATTTATTCAGTAACTGAAATATATGTAAGTATTGTGTGGTTTGAGATGATATACAGTGTGAGCGGAACTCACGACCTTCTGACCTCAAGTCCCAATGAATTCACGACACTCTTTCCTCTATGTTGTTGGTGCTGACGATTCGATGTGAGCAAATTCTCGCTTCTTGTTCATCTCTTTCGACTTTTGCCGCGTTCGCCGGGAGAAAACAGCGCTAAGTCTAAGTTAATTCGTCAGAATGTAGAAAAAATCGAAGAGGATGTTAACCACAATTATAGCTTGAATTCACTCTGATTTCAATTCACTATGATTTTTCTATATAATAAGCATAAAATAATGAGCACCAAAGTATACGTAACCGATAAGATGAAGAAAAATCCAATATGATCGACTAAGAGAGATATAAGCAGCACCAGGTTTCAACGAATGTCAAATCACTATGATTTTTCTATAATATGCGTAAAATAATGAGCATGAAAGTCTAAGTAACCAATAACAGATAGAGAATATGGCATAAGCAAGCAAGCTATAAGCAGCACCAGGTTTCAACGAATGTCATATTCAGTATGATTTTTTTATATAACAAGCATAAAATAATGAGCACCAAATTATCGAGGTAACCGATAAGAGATGGAGAAAAATTCAATAGGATGGCCTGCCGCAACTATAACTCCTATTCACCTATAACTGTTTCTGAGCTCATGGAACGATACCGTCCATTTCTGCAAGTGGGAGGGGGTCACGTGCAGCAGGAGGCACCAGCAAAGGGTCTCTGCCTTGGACCTCAGCTCGAGGGGATTAATTGGAGGGCTCGCTCTCCTTCCATAGGAAACCTCACCTTCCTTCAAAGGCTTTTCCTCGATAATAATGGTTCTTCAGAGAGATCCCGCCGGAGTTGGGCCGTCTGCGGCGGCTGAAACATCTCAACCTGACTTCCAATTCATTCCATGGTTGTTGGAAGAAGGAAATATTGTATAGTTTTTCTATTGCCTTGTAAACGGAAGGATTACATAATATTTATAGACCCTTAAAGAAACAGAATAATTAAAGCAAATATGGAAACCAGCAACAATAAATAAACATAATTCCTTTCCAAAAACACCAAGTCCAAGATGAGCTTGGGATACGAAGAGTCTCTTCAATTTCCAATAGCTTGGGATACGAAGAGTCTTTTCAAATTCCAACAGCCTCCCTTAGACCGAGGTCATCTTGACCATGCCGATCAGTCTCTTGAGTTTGAGGAAGGAATCTGACTTCAACGGCTTAGTGAACATATCAGCCACTTGGTCTTCCGTCTTGCAATACTGCAGCACAATCTCCTCAGATTTCACTCGAATGAAGTGGTACTTTATATCAATGTGCTTGCTTCTTCCATGGAAGACTGGATTCTTTGCAAGGGCAATTGCTGACTTGTTATCATAATAAATCATCGTCGAATGCTTCTGCTTATGCTGTAACTCAGCAAGCATCGAACGCAACCAAACTGCTTGAGTAGCACAATAAGCCGCTGCTATATATTCCGCTTCAGCGCTGGACAAAGCAACCACCTGCTGCTTCTTTGAAGACCAGGAAAAAATTCCATTTCCTAAAGAGAAAACATACCCGGAAGTACTATTTCTTTCTCCAATATCACCTCCCCAATCACTGTCTGTGTATCCTACAAGCTGAAAAACATTAGAAGTAGTATAGAATACACCATCATTTATAGTACCTTTAATGTATCGTAGAATTCTTTTTGCCGCCTGCAAATGTGATTGTCTAGGAATCTCCATAAATCTGCTTATCATTCCAACACTAAAAACAAGATCTGGCCTGGTAGAAGTCAAATATCTCAGACTCCCGACTAGCCTCTTGAAATAAGTAGGATCGACTTCGGAACCACTTCCATCTTTTGTCAACTTCAATCTGTCCTCCATGGGAGTGCTAATTGGTTTACAAGTAGCCATCTTAAAACGCTCAAGAATATCCTTGGCATACTTTTGTTGACAAATAAAAATACCATCCTCCGATTGTGTAACTTCAAGGCTGAGAAAATAATACATCAGACCCATGTCCGCCATCTCGAACTCATGAGTCATAGCCTCCCTGAAGTCACAAATCATCTCTTGACAATCTCCAGTAAATATGAGATCATCGACATATAAGCAAACAATGAGCATCTCACCATTCAAGCCAATTTTTACATATAAAGTATGCTCATAAGGACACCTAGTAAAACCGTGATTCAGAAAATAAGAATCAATTCTGGTATACCATGCTCGTGGGGCTTGCTTAAGGCCGTAAAGAGCTTTCTTCAATTTGTAGACAAAGCCCTCTTGTCCTTTCTTGACATAACCCTCAGGTTGATCCACATACACCTCCTCCTCAAGTACGCCATTGAGAAATGCGGACTTGACATCCATTTGATGTATTTTCCAGCATCTTTGAGCAGCTAAAGCAAAAATCATACGAATAGTATCCATCCTCGTAACTGGAGCAAATACCTCAAAATAGTCAATCCCGGGTTTTTGTTTGTAACCCTTGACTACAAGCCGAGCCTTCAACCGATCAACATCACCATTAGGCTTGTACTTGATTTTATAGACCCACTTTACGCCGATGGACTTCTTGCCTTCTGGAAGAGAAGTGAGCTCCCATGTATCATTTTTCTCAATTGCATGAATCTCATCATCCATCGCACGAACCCAATCATCATCTTGGGAAGCCTCCTGAAACTTTGTGGGATGACAATCTGCAAAAAGAGCAAAATTGATAATTTCTTCGTCAGAGGGATCATCATCTTTTGACAAAATGCAATCCCTTAAATGAGTTGGCAAAACTCGTTCTCGCCGTGGACGTGAGGAACTTTCAGTAAGATGTTCGACAGGATTTGATGAAGTAACTGCTGTTGTAGTCCCTGCTATCGAACCTGGTTCCATCGAAGCTGCTACTGGTTCAGATTGACTATCTGAATCGGGCTGAACCGTCTCCTCCTCATCTAGGATGAAGCGAAACTGCTTCTTTTCTTCTGAGTTCCAAGTCCACTCTCCTTCCTCGTCGAAGGTAACATCTCGACTGATAATGACCTTTTTTGTTACTAGATTATACAATCGATAACCCTTTGTCTCATTGCTGTAACCGAAGAAGATGCACTTCTCGCTCTTCTCATCAAGCTTCTTACGTAGCTCATTTGGCACATGGGCATAAGCAATACACCCAAACACACGAAGATGCAGAACTGAAGGGATTCGACCACTCCATACCTCCGTCGGTGTCTTGAACTCAAGACCTTTAGTGGGACATCTATTCAACAAATAAATAGCACAAGCAACCGCCTCCGCCCAGAAATGCTTTGGCAAATGTTTAGAATGAAGCATAGTACGTACCATATCGACAATAGTGCGGTTTTTTCTTTCTGCTACTCCGTTCTGTTGAGGAGTATATTGTGCTGTCAATTGATGCTTGATGCCGCATTGCTTGAAGAAACCATCACCAACCAAATATTCTGTGCCACGATCAGTTCGGAGAATCCGAATTTGTGCCCACTTTGGTTTTCAACATAGGCTTTAAACTCTTTGAAAGCATCGATGGCGTCAGACTTCTGCTTCAAGAAATAAACCCATGTTTTTCTGCTAAAGTCATCGATGAAGGTAACAAAATACCTGTACCCTCGATTTGATGATTCACCGAGCGGTCCGCAGAGATCGGAGTGAACTAACTCCAATGGCTTCAACGCTCTCCATGATTGTCCTGAAGGGAAGCTTTCTCTAGATTTCTTCCCAATGACGCATGGTTCGCAGATCTCCTTTGGAGAAGAAATTTCGGCCATACCTCGCACCATCTTCTTTGATACAACAGCTTCAAGCTGTCGAAATTTACATGTCCGAACCGCTTGTGCCAAAGCCATGAAGAATCTTGCACCGAGGCACTAAAACACGATGTAGCATAATTAATATACAAAGGAAAAAGGCGATTTTGAGCCATTTTTACCTTCGCAATCAATCCTCCTTTGCCATCATGAATCATGCAAACCTCATCCTTGATGATTATGCGATAGCCTCGCTCGGACAACTATCCTATGCTCAGGAGATTCTCTCGAAGGCCAGGAACATAATGGACGTTGGAAATGGTTGAAACCGATCCATCTTTTATCTTGATTTTAATGCTTCCCTTTCCCATGATAGGAAATTTTGTATCATTCCCGAACCTCACCTCCGAACGAAAGGTGTCATCGAAATGTGAAAATAACTTCTTTTCACCACACATATGATTACTGCATCCAGTGTCTAAGTACCAAACATTCTTATGGTTCTCCACCGAAGCATCACACGTGAATAAAAGAGCATTATCATGCTCATCATCAAATCTATCGACAGAACTTGCTATTTTAGCATGAAACTTTTGACCACTAGATCTTTTGCTTCGACACTCGGATTTATAATGCCCATACTTTTTACAATTAAAACATTGAATATGGGACTTATCTTTTTGTTGTCGAGGTTGCTTCTCCTGCCGCCTTTTATCTTTCATTTGAGTAGGAAGATTCTTCTTGTCATCAGGCAACACCAACTGGCTTTGAAGAGCCTCCTCCACCGTCTTGGACTTCTCCTTGAGTCGTTGCTCATGCATTTGTAGAGAGCCAACCAACTCATCCACGGTCAAAACAGAGAGGTCACGTGACTCTTCAATGGAAGTTACAATATATTCAAACTGTAACGTTAGCGTCCGAAGGATCTTCTCGACAATAAGTTGATCACCAATAGTCTCACCATTGGCCTTCATTTGATTGACAAGAGTCAAGACCCATGAGAAATAGTCGGAAATGGACTCCGACTTTTCCATTTGAAGGAGCTCATATTGTCGACGAAGAGTCTGAAGCCGAACCTTCTGGACCTTCTCAACACCTTTGTAAATTTTGATGAGAGTATCCCTGCTTCCTTGGCCGTCTTCGAATTCGCCACTTTTTCAAATATTGACGAATCTATCGCTTGAAAGATGTAAAGAGAGCCTTACGATCTTTCTTACGATTTTCTTTTGTTGTCTTCTGCTCCTCCGTTGTCGAATCTGCCGTTGCTCCTGGCTCTTCTTCAATAATCTCGGTCAGCTCCTGAAAACCGAACAGCACCTCCATCTGGATCTTCCAATGCTCAAAATTCTTCCCATCAAACCTTGGGAGTTGAGGTTGGACATTCCCGGCACTACTCACAGAAGTCATCCTATCCGAGAACAACTTAGCCAACTAGCTCTGATACCAGATGTTGGAAGAAGGAAATTTGGAATAGATATTCTATTGCCTTGTAAACGGAAGGATTACATAATATTTATAGACCCTTAAAGAAACAGAATAATTAAAGCAAATATGGAAACCAACAACAATAAATAAACATAATTCCCTAGATAACAATTTCCAAAAACACCAAGTCCAAGATGAGCTTGGGATACGAAGAGTCTTTTCAATTTCCAATAGCTTGGGATACGAAGAGTCTTTTCAAATTCCAACAATGGTGGCTGAAACATCTCAACCTGTCATCACTCACAAAACTCTCCCTCCGTTACAATCGTTTGGTTGGAAGCATACCGGATGACAATCGTTACAATCGTTTGGCTTAAACTCGTTGACATTCCAAATAACTATTCCAAATAACATAGGTTTGGAGTGATTGGAGATAATGCGATTGCGGTAATCCTCACCACCTCCAATATAATTACAAAGTCCTGCATATAAATCAACAATGAAATGATTAGCAAATATAACCTTGCATTTTCCACCGATCATTAACATGTATGAGGACAAATTCATTGATCTTGCCATGAAAGACGTTCACCAGACAATATTAATAATTTGTCATATTAATTAAAACATGAACAGATTATTAGAATAATTTGTCATATTAATTAAAACATGAACAGATTATTAGAAAGCCATGGTTGGCTGTTCACTGAGTTCAGGAAATGTTCTCATGATATCCAAATAAAGGCTTTGGCGTAAGCATAAAATTATTCCTGAATTTAGCAATTCTATGTATCGAGAACTAGAATCCATCTAGGTGTTCAAACATCTGCTATTTTTCTAGATAAATATTACTGAAAAAATCAGATCTTTCGTTGTTCATAACAGTTTAATTTGCAGAGATATGGAGACAAATGTGAACAAATTTAAATAACAAACCTTCACCTAAACTAATATTATTTTTAGACAAGACAAACGCTATCTACCATCCATAATAGGAACTTCTAAGATGGGAAGTATATTTCCCCCCTTTCCTATCCAGTCACTACAAGAAAAAATAAATTTAGCATCAAATTTTTTTGTCGCTAAAAGTATAAATTCCGTCGCTAAAGTATAAATTCCGTCGCTAAACTTATATAGCGACGGAATTGTGACAGATAAAATCCGTCTCAGAAATACTCACAAATATTTAGCGATAGAATTCAAATCCATTGTTAAGTTTAGCAATGGAATAATTTTCGTCACTAATTAGTTATGAATTTTCTTCTCATTGCTAATCAGCGAGGGATATAATTCAGTCGCTAATTAGCAACGAATTAGTGATGAATTTGTTATCTATTGCTAATTAGCGAGAGATATAATACCGTCGCTAATTAGCAATAGATTATCGATGGATTTTTATCATTATATTTTTTAATAATTACTATTTTTAATTTATTTTATTTTTTAATTTAAAATTTTAATTTAATGAAATGCAAATATTTTTTTAAAAAGAAGTCATGAAATATATATTAAAATATCTTACAAATAAATGTTTTTACAATAAACTTTAAAATATGACAAATATCAATAAAATTCAGTAATCAAAATATAGTTCTATACGCTATCAGAATGAGGTGGATCTTTCTATGGAGATGGAGCTGAAATATGGTCAGAACGAGTCATCTCTGCTATCAGCTGTCGCATCTCGAGTCAAAATTCTTCATGCATTTCTTCTTGCATCTGCTGCCTCTGTGACTCCAGCATTTCTTGCTAATAGTAGCACGCAACTGCTCTACGGTAATATCCCATGATGTGGCAGTGGAATGAAAAGAGGAGGTACCAGTGTAGAAATGTGATGCCTTGGTGCCCATCCTATATAAGTGCTATTTTATTTGCCACCAGCCGCTTCTAAAAATAACTGCCTCAAATCTGACTCACATGACTCATTGGATCCCTCCACTGGCTGAGAAGCCGTCTCTAAGGGCCTGCACTCGATCCTACAATACAAATTTTGATACGAAAAAATATAAATTACATGAGATTAATCGAAAAAGCGAACAAACAAATTTTTAAATATGAAGAATTATTGAGTTTGGTAAATACTTACTGCGACAGCTTTAGACCGCTGATCCACATACTCAATTCCTCAGGCAGTTTTTTTAGTGTGTGTAGCCTCAAAAAGTTCTATAGGATTTGGTTCACGTTTTGCCTGATCATAGAAAAAAATAAAGAAAATATATTAACTACAATATTACAAGCATATAATACATATGTAATAAAAACAAAGATATTAACATACATTTATAACCTTAATATATAAATAAATAATAAATTTATTATCATCAATATACCATCCGTATGCTACGCTCCACCATGGATATAGAACCCCCTGTATGTCGTGAGGGACCTGAACCTGAGCCGCCGTCTCACTAAGTCTGTTCTTTGAAGCAATAGTAAATCGCTGCTTGAACTCAAGAGTGAACTATTCTTTCTGCCAACTATCCCAAGCATGTTCTTAAAAGGTTTGTTGAACATTTTCTTTATTCACTGTAATATTTAAGTTCTCCTTTTTCCCAAGATTTTTTCTTATTACTGAATTTCATTTTATACAAAAGGATTCCTGCTCTGAGAGAATTCAATTATTAATTTCAAAATTGTTCAAATAATAAAAATGAAAGAATTAGGAATTTGCAACTTAAAGTACTCCAATAAAGTTAGATGCATGACCATAAAAGGGAAACAAAAGCAAATGATAGCTACAGAAAGGAAAAATTTGATATTGAGCAAGTGAAATGTTAATGGATACAGAAGGTCACATGTATTTACTTGAAGTGTACAATCGCCTGAAACAGATAACTGAAGTATTGAAACATGACATAGCAATTAGTTACAAAGTTTGATTCATGCTTTTTTATTTAATAATAAGTCCTTGCATTAATGGGAAGAAAGGTCAGAACCTTATCAAATATTCCATAGAATACCTTCTAAAGTGCCTTTTATAAAAATTATCGAACTTTCACTTTAGGCTTATAGTAATTTTATCTGGACTTCCTATTCAGGCATGTTCAGCTATGCTGTCTATCACATAATTTTAGGAAATATTTTATGGGGAAATGTTGAGGAGTCTATAAAATGGATTCCTAGCAACTATGTCTGCCTCAATACCGATTAAGTCCTCTGAAGTCATGCCTATATGAGGAAAAAAAAAATGTTTCTCCTCCAACTTCCATATTTCTTCAGAGAGATGCTGGGAGAGAGGAGCAGCTTGAGGACTACTTAAAATTGATCACAATGGATAAGTGGCTTTTGTTCATGTAATGAAACACTTGAATGGGAAAAACATCAGCAACCTACCCAAATCAACATCAGCATTAGTCATTTCAACATCAGCTTTGCCAATAAGGCCTTCTGAATCACCATCCCCTGAGCCTGAGTGAGTTTCCTGTGCCTTGATAACAGTATCCATTGAATCAAATGCCTCTTGGTGAGACATAGCTTGAAGCCCAAATTGTTCGCTCTTCTCACCCTCCGGGCAGTGGCTCCCACTTCCTCTTGCAATGGTTAGAAGACCTGATGAAATCAAAAGCCATGCAGTTGTCAGATATCAACATCCATTTTTGATATGAAGAGAGAGATTCAATCCAGTCCTCAATCACAGCAGCAATCTCCATCATAAGAATCAGTGTTTCATGTGGGGTCCAGTTAGGAGCAGCCTGGGAGCAAGTGCATTGAGAACTTGATGGTTTCTGAGGACTAAAGAGTGGCTTAGTTTTGATGGTGATCTTTTATCCTAAACAGTGATGGCTTTGTAGTTGATTTCTTGTCCTTATTTGAATCTTGTAGAGCTTGAACCATGCAAGGTTTTTCCGTTCGTTCCACTCTGCTGATTTGTGATAGTTGTCTGACAAGGGAGATGATCATCGAAAACAAAGATCGGCACTAAAATTTCTATCTGAAGATAAAAGATGAGTTTATCTCCTGGGTTAAATCAAGGCCTATAAAATTCCCAGCATATAGGGGTGGAAACATGGTTTTTTCCCCTTCAAGACAAATATTATTTTGGAAGTCTAACTGTTACTCTTCTTAAATGCTGAGGTTTTACA
>UESW01004593.1:237114-278324 GCA_900491605.1 Calamus simplicifolius
CCAGCAGGGACGGCCTCGGCCGGCCCCGAGTGCCGGCACAAAAGCCCTGGGCCAGCCAGGCATAAAGCCCGACCCCGGTCGGCACAAAAGCCCGGGTCCAGCAAGGATGGCCTCGGCCGGCCCAGAGCGCCGACACAAAAGCCCTGGGCTAGCCAAGCATGAAGCCCAGTGTATCACTGTCAGAGCGGTGCACCATCGGCTCTCAGTAACAAAAGCCTGGGTCCAGCAGGGATGGCCTCGGCCGGCCCCGAGTGCCGGCACAAAAGCCCTGGGCCAGCCAGACATGAAGCCCGACCCCGGTCGGCACAAAAAGCCCTGGCCAGCCAGGCATGAAGCCGACCCCGTCGGCACCTAAAGCCTGCACCAGCCAGGCATGAAGCCCACACCCATCGGCACCTAAAGCCCTGCATCAGCCAGGCATGAAGCCCGACACCCCATCGGTGGATAAAGCCTGCACCACCAGGCATGAAGCCCGACACCCGTCAGCGGATAAGCCCTTCCCCCAGGCATGAGCCCGACACCCGCCGGGCACCTAAAGCCTTGCACCCGCTAGGCATAAAGTCCGACACCCATCGGCGGATAAAGCCCTGCACCAGCCAGGCATGAAGCCCGACACCCGTCGGCACCTAAAGCCCTACACCAGCCAGGCATGAAGCCCGACACCCGTCGACGGATAAAGCCCTGCACCAGACAGGCATGAAGCCCGACACCCGTCGGCGGATAAAGCCCTGCACCAGCCAGGCATGAAGCCCGACACCAGTCAGCGGATAAAGCCCTGCACCACCAGTCATGAAGCCCGACACCCGTCGGCACCTAAAGCCCTGTACCAGCTAGGCATGAAGCCCGACACCCATCGGCGGATAAAGCCCTACACCGGCCAAGCATGAAGCCCGACACTCGTCAGTGGCTAAAGCTCGACCCCGGTCGGCACAAAAAGCCCTCGGCCACCTAGGCATGAAGCCCGACACCCATCGGCACCTAAAGCCCTGCACCAGCCAGGCATGAAAGCCCGACACCCGTCGGCGGATAAAGCCCTGCACCAGCCAAGCATGAAGCCCGACACCCGTCGGCACCTAAAGCCCTGCACCAGCCAGGCATGAAGCCCGACACCCGTCGATGGATAAGCCCTGCACCAGCCAGGCATGAAGCCCGACACCCGTCGGCGGATAAAGCCCTGCACCAGCCTGACATGAAGCCCGACACCCGTCGGCGGATAAAGCCCTTCCCCAGCCAGGCATGAAGCCCGATACCCGTCGGCACCTAAAGCCCTACACCAGCCAGGCATGAAGCCCGACACTCGCGTGGATAAAGCCCAGCACCAGCCAGGCATGAAGCTCGACACCCGTCGGCGGATAAAGCCCTGCACCAGCCAGGCATGAAGTTCGACACCCATCGGCGGATAAAGCCCTTCCCCAGCCAGGCATGAAGCCCGACACCCGTTGGCACCTAAAGCCTGCACCAGCCAGGCATGAGCCCGACACCCGTCAGCGGATAAAGCCCTGCACCAGCCAGGCATGAAGCCCGACACTCGTCGGTGGATAAAGCCCAGCACCAGCCAGGCATGAAGCTCGACACCCGTCGGCGGATAAAGCCCTGCACCAGCCAGGCATGAAGTTCGACACCCGTCAGCGGATAAAGCCCTTCCCCAGCCAGGCATGAGCCCGACACCCGTCGGCACCTAAAGCCCTGCACCAGCCAGGCATGAAGCCCGACACCCATCGGCGGATAAAGCCCTGCACCAGCCAGGCATGAAGCCCGACACCAGTCGGTGGATAAAGCCCTGCACCAGCCAGTCATGAAGCCCGACACACGTCGGCACCTAAAGCCCTGCACCAGCCAGGCATGAAGCCCGACACCCGTCGGCACCTAAAGCCCTACACCGGCCAGGCGTGAAGCCGACACCCGTCGGCGGCTAAAGCCCGACCCCGGTCGGCACAAAAGGCCCTGGGCTAGCCAGGCATGAAGCCCGACATCCGTCGGCACCTAAGCCCTGCACCAGCCAGGCATGAAGCCCGACACCCGTCGGCGGATAAAGCCCTGCACCAGCCAGGCATGAAGCCCGACACCCATCGGCGGATAAAGCCCTACACCAGCCAGGCATGAAGCTCGACACCCGTCGGCACCTAAAGCCCTGCACCAGCCAAGCATGAAGCCCGAACCCATCGGTGGATAAAGCCCTGCACCAGCCAGGAATGAAGCCCGACACCCATCGGCGGATAAAGCCCTTCCCCAGCCAGGCATGAAGCCCGACACCCGTCGGCACCTAAAGCCCTGCACTAGCCAGGCATGAAGCCCGACACCCATCAGCGGATAAAGCCCTGCACCAGCCAGGCATAAAGCCCGATACCCGTCGGCACCTAAAGCCCTGCACCAGCCAGTTATGAAGCCTGACACCCGTCGGCGGATAAAGCCCTGCACTAGCCAGGCGTGAAGCCCGACACCCGTCGGCGGCTAAGCCCGACCCCGGTCGGCACAAAAAGCCCGGGTCCAGCAGGGAAGACCTCGGTCGACCCCAAGCGCCAGCACCTTAAGCCCGGGTCCAGCAGGGAAGACCTTGGTCGACCCTAAGCGCCGACACTCTAAGCTCGTCCCCAGCTCGGCACAAAAAGCTCGAGGCCAGCTCATTACAAAAGGCATCTGACGACTCTCAACTCTCAGGTCACCCTCCGGGGTTCAAAAGGCTCTCAATATCCTTAACTTTGCCTTAGCAGCTTCGTCACAGCCTCAACGGCTTCATTTCAGCCTCAGCGGCTTCAACCCTGCGTGAGCAGCCAACGGTCAATCGGCTCACAGTTGACGAGCACCCACCTCTAAACTTCACGCCAAAAGTAAAGAGCCCCTCCAAGCTCACCAACAAAAGCCAATAACGTGGAGCCTCCCAAAATGAAGCAAAAGGAGACAAATCCCTCCAACAAAGAGCTAAGTACACTACAAGAAAAAGTTTCTTTTCATTAGTATCTAAATGCATTATGGGAAAATCAACCATTCAAAGGCTCTCAACGGTCCTGTGATCAAAAGGTTACCCCCGGGCCGGCCGCGAAACCCCCGCGGTGGTTCAAGACCTATGATTCCAGCGACCTCGAGTTACCCCTCGGGCCAGCCATGAAAACCCCCAAGGTGGTTTCGGAGTAGCTCGATGGTATGGCGGCTAACGGATACCACTCGGCCTGGCTAGCCTACGCCCTGAGTCGGTTCAAATCCCTAACAGCCCGTACTCGCTTGAGTTACCTTTCGGACCAGTACACAAACACACACAGCAATTTTATTTCAGTCCCTGTGGTTTTTATTTTGCTTCGACCATCTTGTTTTAGCCTTAACGGCCTTATTACAGCCCCAGCAGCTTATCTCTGCCTCCGCGGCAATGGCTCCCTCTGTCTCAGGAGCATCATTGCGGCATCATTGGCTCTTGCCTCAACAGCATGTGGATGGGGACCCACATCCAAACTTCATATCAAAAAAAAAGTCAAGCGAGGATCAGCCACTTGGGAGGTAACGCCCCTTTTGCCTTGCTGGGGTCGACCCGCTTCGTTTCAGGGGTGAGGGGGCATCTGATGTGGCTGATTCAACGCCATTAGAGAACCGTGAAGGAAGGAAACCGACGGAGCCCCCCTTTGGCCTCTAAAGGGCCCTTCGGCCACGGTAGCATTTATGGCCTCATAAAGCCATGCATACCCAATTGCTCTAAGGCCGATAGCTCCAAGGCCGATAGCTCCAAGGCCGGCAGCTCCAAGGCCGACAGCTCCAAGGCCGGCAACTCCAAGGCCGACAGCTGATGGTGATGGTGGCCCAAAATGGGATAACCCTCGGTGAGCCGGTTACCATCCTTTTGTTGCATCACTGCAGTGGTCAACCTAGGTTGGGCTTGGCACGAACCCAACAAGATTCAATAGGGTTTTATAAATTTAAACTAAATTTTGAGTTCCAAAAAATAAAAAAAATCCCAAGCGATAAAGTCATATGTGTACTGTTGGAATGGATGGATATTTGAGATCTCAAGCGGATAAACACTAATCTAACAAAAATATCAAAAATATTTCTCCTATCTTAAAATTTCTAATCGATCCAGCTTGATCTGATCAATACAGTCCAGTCCTACTAAACATGACAATGTCCCAGCTTAATTTGAATTTAGCTTGAAACTAGACTAGAATAGGTTGGATCAAAAAAAATCCAATCTAAAACTAAGTTCAGTAGGGTTAGGACTAAGAGATAGTGAGATTAAATTGAATTAGGTTCTTGCCCTTAAACCAACCTAACTTATTCAACTTGGAGTGTGATTGGAAAGTCCAAACTAATATATGCTATAACGAGGAATATATGAATAACTCCATGCTTCATTATTTCGTATATAGCAAATGTCAAATGATTCTATGCATGCGGAAGAGAAGCAAGCGCATTTGAGTATCACTAGGCTATGTACTAGGTTTGATCTGGGCTGAAATACCAAATCTAGACAAGAATACCAAATCTAGACTTAGTTCAGCTTGGGGCATGAAAATTGTATGGAAGGGTTTGAAGACATCCCTTGCAAATTTTGGGTAGGCGCTAACCATAGAGAGGGGGGGAGAGAGAGCCAAGTAGGCTTAAACATAACTGAGGAAGAAGAGGGTCATTATACTCATATATATATATATATATATATATAAGATGATAGAGATCTATGTTTGTATTACAACCTATAGTCTGAATCTTATACTATAGAGGATCGAAAGATAATATTATTGATAAAATTTTATGTAGTATATTGATGAGGCTTAATCCTACTAACCCCCAACTAAGCAGCACATGGCAATCCATTTCTTATAAGACTTCATCTATGGCACGATTGGTGAGATAACATAAAAAAATATGGTCAACAAATCAGATAGAGGCATGATATCGATAAGACCGGGCAAGCCTGTCTTCGGGCCAACTAGCAAAGCCACCAATCGCCTATAGAGTATATGGGTCATAGCCATCCATACTATTTAGGAATGATAATTTCATTCATAAAGCAGGAACCCACTCTACCTCATGTAGGAAGAGAACTCCTCACCTTTATGGGGATGGGAACAAGGAAATTGATTTTGTTACCATTAGCAGGGACACAAATAAGTATATCTCCATCCTACCAGGCTTGTTCCTGCTCCGTTGGCCCTATACTTATAGTCTTCTTATATATTTTCATATCTATAAAATTGCATTCATAGTTTTTTCTAAAACTTCATATATGTTATCAAGAGAATGGCGAGGCAAAGCGGAGATGGAAGGAAATGGGGCGGGATGGAGATTTATTATTTCTCATGGGATGGGAATAAGGAGGAAACAATCTTTATTCACGGGGATGAGGCAAGGACATGGAAGGAAATTGAGGTCCCCAACTTCTTACTGCCGCTTTGCCATTCCTAATACCATTCCTTTCAGAGGTTGAGCCCATCATGTTAAAGCATGCGGCCACAATCCTGTGGATCCATGCAGTCCTATCACCAAATCTAAACACCATCTATAAAAGAAAAATCCATTCAGGTATTAGCACAACCTAATACTGCCAGTCTTTTCTTATCCCTAACTACTAAGTAAGTCATGAAACACATTTTTTCCTCTTTCTCCATTATCTATGCCCACATTGATAAGGTTTGCCCTTGTGCATCCTTAAATTCTTTCTCTACTGACTTGAGCATCCGAAAGCATTTGCCAAGAACTTTCGAGACCCTTGCACTCTGTTCTATTGTTACAAGCATTCCATTCTAATTGTTTGAACTTTCTTTTTCGATCGCATCACCTTTCTTATTCTTAACTCATCATCTTCATCACCTTTGTTAGTGCATGGAGTCTCACTGCCGCATCCTATGCACCATCATATATATATTGCACATAAAATGGAAGCCATGCACAACTTGATGGGAAAGAATCCGTGTACGAGCAAATACTAGCAGACCGTAATACGCAGCGGAATAATAAATAAAAATACGCAAACCACACAATCACAGAAACACCAAGATTTACGTGGAAAATTCCTTCAAGATAAAGGGAAAAAAACCACGGGTAAGCCAGAGAAGAAGATCCACTATAAAATAATAAATATCCAAGTCTCAAAGTCCCTTGCCAGAACTTGAGAAACAATCACAAGAGAATAATAGGGATATAAGGATTACGTCACCGAAAAATACGGTCTCCTACGTTATCTCCTTATTTTCTTCCCTTCTCTTCTTCTTCTTCTCTTGTTTTTCTTCTGCAGCACCTTCACGTGATTCCTGGAGTGGAAGTCCTCCCACGTAGTTAAGCACCAAGCAGCAGCCCTTCCTTCTCTTCCCCTAGCAATCCATGCTCCTAGAAAAAAAAGAAATACCTGCTACATGCTTCTCCTATTTTTTCAGACGGCTGCTCCTTAAAAAAGAGAAAACCAAAAAAGGAAGGCGGCTACTCCTTTTATAAAAGAGAGAGAACAAATCCTGGTGGAAAAAGGAGTAGCGCTCCCTTTTGCCCTAATGGGCTGAATAAGTGGGCCATGGGCCCAACAACCTCCCCCTTCAGCCCATAAGGGAGGCTGTCTCATGCTTCCTTAGTGTGAAATCATGCCGACCAGCTGTCGGCATATCTCTTGCCTTTCTTTTGATAAGGTCTTTGTCAACATGTCTGCCCCATTTTCATCTGTGTGAATTTTCTGAAGCTGTAACTGCTTCTCTTCAAACACATTTCGAATCCAGTGGTATCTCACATCTATATGCTTTGACTTGAAATGAAAAGTTGGGTTCTTGCACAAGTGGATGGCGCTCTGGCTGTCACAATGTACCACATAATTTTTCTGTTTCAATCCCAATTCATGTAAGAATTCTTTCATCCACAGCATCTCCTTACAGACCTCGGTAGCAGCAATATATTCTGCCTCTGTGGTAGAGAGAGCTACACACCTTTGCAATCTGGATTGCCATGACACAGCTCCCCCTGCAAAAGTAAGTATGAAACCTGATGTGGACTTCCTTGTATCAATATCTCTCGCCATATCTGCATCTGTGTAACCAATCAGCACAGCTGGACCACCCCCAAAGCTTAAACAAACTTTGGAGCTTCCTCTGAGATATCTGAAGATCCACTTCACTGCTGCCCAATGCTCTTTCCCTGGATTTGCAAGAAATCTGCTAGCAACACCCACTGCATATGCGATGTCTGGCCTCGTACATACCATCGCGTACATCAAACTTCCGACTGCTGAAGCGTAAGGAACCTTCTTCATTTTCTCCTTCTCCTCATCACTTGAAGGACTTTGCTCTGAGCACAACCTGAAGTGACCTGCAAGAGGAGAACCAACTGGCTTTGCATTGATCATACTGAACCTATCCAATACCTTCTCAATGTACTTTTCCTGTGACAACCATATTTTCTTGATTCTTCTATCACGGGAAATCTGCATACCCAGTATTTGCTTTGCTGGTCCCATATCCTTCATTTCAAATGAATTGCTCAGCTCCTTCTTCAACCTGTCAATCATAGACATATCTTTCCCAAGAATAAGCATGTCATCAACATAAAGTAGGAGTATGACAAAATCCTCACTAAACCATTTGATATACACACAATGATCTGAAGCCATTCTTTTGTATCCATTTTCAGCCATAAATGAATCAAATTTCTTGTACCACTGCCTTGGAGCTTGCTTCAGCCCATATAAGCTTTTTTTCAATCTGCAGACAAGATTTTCTTTACCTTTGACTTTGAAGCCTTCTGGTTGCTCCATATAGATTTCCTCCTCCAAATCACCATGAAGAAAAGCTGTCTTCACATCTAACTGCTCAACCTCCAAGTCTAGACTAGCAGCAATACCTAGAGCAACACGAATTGAAGACATTTTAACAACAGGAGAAAAAATCTCTTCAAAGTCAATACCTTTCTTTTGACCAAAGCCTTTCACAACCAATCTGGCCTTGTACTTTGGTTGAGAACAATGCTGTTGAGTCTTTAACCTGAAAACCCACTTGTTCTTTAAAGCCTTCCTTCCTCTTGGTAGTTCCACTAAATCATATGTGTGGTTCTTCTGTAAGGCATCCATTTCTTCCAGCATACCTACTAACCACTCCTTTTTCTGCTCACTTTCAACTGCCTCCTGGTAACATTCTGGTTCACCTGCATCAGTAAGCATTATATATTCATCTGTAGAATACCTTTTGGAAGGTTGACGTTGTCTGATAGATCTTCTCAGCTGAGGCTCTGTAGGAGGTTGCTCCTGATCTCCTTCCTGCTCAACATGTCCTACAGGTGAGTTAATACCTGCTCCTGCACTATTTTCTTGCACATCTCCCCTATCACCCTGATTTACTAGAGGAGTAACTGGATCACAGTCTGTTAATCCTCCTGCAGAAGACTTGACTGACACCTCCTTCTTGAAGTCTTGAAGGGTTTGATCTTCAAAAAATACCACATCTCTGCTTCTGAATACCTTCTGCTTTTCTGGATCCCAAAGTCTATAACCAAACTCATCATGTGAGTAACCAAGCAAAGCACATTCTTTTGTCTTACCATCCAGCTTGGACCTCTCAATGTCTGGAACATGTGCAAATGCACGACAACCAAACACTCTCAAGTGCTTATAAGAGACATCTTTTCCTGACCATACACGCTCTGCAACATCACCATCTAGAGCTGTACATGGTGACAAGTTTATTACATCAACCGCTGTCTTCAATGCCTCATCCCAAAATCTTTTAGGTAACTTGGACTGTGAAAGCATACATCTGATCTTTTCCATGATGGTGCGGTTCATTCTCTCTGCAATTGCATTATGCTGAGGAGTACCAGGAACTGTCATCTCATGTTGAATGCCATGTGATCTGCAATAATTATCAAATAACCCTGTGTACTCACCACCATTATCTGACCTTATACATTTCAGTTTCTTTCCTGTCTCTCTTTCAACTCTGGCATGAAACTCTTTGAAGACATTAATAACCTGATCTTTAGTCTTCAAACCATAGACCCAAACTTTTCTAAAAAATCATCTATAAAAGTGACAAAATAAAGTGCACCACTGATGCCTGGAACATTAACTGATCCACTAGGAGTTTTTGTCCTCAGAGGACCACAAACATCTGTATAGATACGATCCAAAACATGCATTTTTCTAGATAAAGCAGGACTAGCAAAAGAAACTCTATGTTGCTTGCCAACCAAACAATCAACACATGGGTTCAGATGTACACCTTTGAAGTCTGGTAGAACTTCTTCCTTGGAAAGAACTTGCAGCCCCTTCTCACTCATGTGTCCCAGTCGTTTATGCCACAACTCCATGCTGAAGTCGTTCTCTGTAACATTCAACTGTTCACCATAAGCTTTAGCCTGCAACCTGTATAAAGTGTGACATTTCTTCCCACTGGCTACAACAAGTGAACCTTTACTGAGCTTCCATTGCCCTTTATGAAATCTGCTATCAAAATCTTCATCATCAAGTCTTCCAACTGAGATTAAATTTAGCCTCAAGTCAGCTACATGCCTTACATCCTTGAGCACCAACTTACAGCCAAGATTGGTCTTCATGTGGATGTCACCCATGCCAATGATGTCTGCTGTGCCTTGATTTCCCATCTTGACAACACCAAAATTTCAGTCTTATATGTAGAAAAAAACTCCCTCCGTGGTGTAGCATGATAAGAAGCACCTGTGTCAATCACCCACTCATGATTCTGACACTCACATGAGAAGATACCATCAGAAGTAGACAAAATCAAATAATCATCACTCTGCACAGTAGCTGTGATATTCTCCTTTGACTCTGTATCCTCCACTTCTTTTCCCTTTTTCTTACTCTTCTTAGGCTTCTTACACTGATTCTTGTAGTGCCCTTTCTCACCACAGTTATAGCAAGTAATATCTTTTCTTGACCTTGATTTGCTTCTACCCTTGTATGAATTGTCTCTATTTCTAGACTTTGACCGTCCTCTATTCTCTGAGACAAGTGCCTGTGAATCAATCTGAGAAGTTGCTGAATTTTCCTTCTTAACTCCTCATTCAACAAACTGCCTGTTACTTGACTCATGGTGATAACACCGTCTGGTGCAGAATTACTGAGGGAAACTACCAGTGTCTCCCAACTTTCTGGCAATGAACTGAGAAGTAACAATGCCTGCAACTCATCATCAAGAGACATTTTCATAGAGGATAACTGGTTATTAATACTCTGCATTTCATTCAAATGCTCAGCAATAGAAGCACCCTCTTTATATTTCAGATTCACTAGTTTTCTGATCAAGAAAGCCTTGTTGCCAGCTGTTTTTCTCTCATATAGACTTTCTAACTTTTTCCAAAGAGAGTTTGCAGAAGTCTCAGTGGAAACATGGTGAAAGACACTATCATCCAACCATTGCCGAATAAAACCGACTGCCTTCCGATCTAACATGATCCAAGCATCGTCTGTCACTGTAGCGGGCTTTGCTTTGACCCCTTCTAAAGGTCCATATAGATCCTTGCAATATAAGAGGTCCTCCATCCTTGGTTTCCATATCATCCAATTGTTTCCGTTCAGACTGATCATGCGGGAAACATTACCGGCCTCCATGCTCGCACACAAAAAAAAATTCACAGGCTCTGATACCAGTTGATGGGAAAGAATCCGTGTACGAGCAAATACTAGCAGACCGTAATACGCAGCGGAATAATAAATAAAAATGCGCAAACCACACAATCACAGAAACACCAAGATTTACGTGGAAAATCCCTTCAAGATAAAGGGAAAAAAACCACGGGCAAGCCAGAGAAGAAGATCCACTATAAAATAATAAATATCCAAGTCTCAAAGTCCCTTGCCAGAACTTGAGAAACAATCACAAGAGAATAATAGGGATATAAGGATTACGTCACCGAAAAATACGGTCTCCTGCGTTACCTCCTTATTTTCTTTCCTTCTCTTCTTCTTCTTCTCTTGTTTTTCTTCTGCAGCACCTTCACGTGATTCCTGGAGTGGAAGTCCTCCCACGTAGTTAAGCACCAAGCAGCAGCCCTTCCTTCTCTTCCCCTAGCAATCCATGCTCCTAGAAAAAAGAAATACCTGCTACATGCTTCTCCTATTTTTTTCAGACGGCTGCTCCTTAAAAAGAGAAAACCCAAAAAAGGAAGGCGGCTACTCCTTTTATAAAAGAGAGAGAACAAATCCTGGTGGAAAAAGGAGTAGCGCTCCCTTTTGCCCTAATGGGCTGAATAAGTGGGCCATGGGCCCAACACAACTAACCACCGTAGTTACCATCACTTATTGGAATGGTAGGTGCAAACTATCATAATGTATATGGTTCATTGTGGGTACTGCCATCATGTTTTTTCTCAACTATTTTGAGTTGATATCAAGGCATAGTCCATGTAGCGAACGAAAAGTTCAGCTTAAATTCTTGAATGCCATGACCAAATTTTCTTGATTTCCCAATGCTTAGATATCATACAAATGGTAACCACAAAAGGATGTTGAATCTACTAAAAATTCTCTTGATAGGCAGAGCCATAAAGATGATGATGTGTATTGCGATTTTAGCCCTAAGTTGAAGATATCAATGTGGTGATGATTATTTTGCCCATCACTTTGCAAGACATTCCATGGTTTGCGCTTAGTGAAAAGCCAGTCAATCATGAATTATGTTAATCTTGCTTGCTTTGAGTGGTGCAAATTTAAACATATTCCAGTGGCTTGCACCATTAGCATACATGGTTCAAATTTAAGATTAAAATGACCAACTAGTGTTAGGTCTAAATTGATTTTCTAACTGCTCCATATGTATATGGGCCAAATCTAGTCATCCTAAGTCACATTCAAAGGAAAAGGCTTTGTACACCGCCTCCGGTGCAGCAAATCCAATATGAGCTGCACCGCCTCTCCTTATTGGTCCATATAGATCCCACGTGGCCTGATGCTACAGAACAGAATTGCACTGATATGATGTTACGTTTTGATCATAACGTCCATCAAAAGTGCTTCTGCTTTATTTTAAAAATGGTATCCAGACGAAAATGCCCTTTCCCTTCAGCCTACTTTTACTCGCCATCTTTTCTTGGATTATATCTGATGGAAGGAAAACTCTTTCTGATTCTAAAACATTATTTTTTCTCACTCTGGCTTTCGGATGCAAGAAAGCAGTACAAGGTTTGAGCAAGATCCTTCCCCCTCGCTCTGAGAGTTCGATCTAAGTATTTTCTCCTATTTTCATTGGTGATATAAGCTTCTTCATTGCTCAAAAAAAGTGCTCCAAAAAGTGTTTTGATTTTTGATCGAAAAAAAATATTTCAGCTTCGAGGCTAGAATACCTAGCTACTAAAGACTTCTTCATTAACTTCAGGAGAAAATGTCATCTATAGTAGGAAGTAAAAAGTCCTTGTTTATGCATCTTTTTATAGTTCCTTTATTACAACCAACTGTTTTGATCATTAGAGGAAGTTAATATATTAGGAAACCGTTTAATGCTCAAGTAGCATCTATGGTATGTTATGACATTCTGAGAGTCATAACTCAGTCCTCTAGCGAATGTCAAAACCTTTAGTTTTGTGTTTTTCTGCATGAATGTCATACTCTTTTAACTAGAATGTTATACCTTATAAACTAGGGTATCGTCAGAGTGTTTTGGCCTATATTCCCTGTTATACCTTAACCCTATAGCTTTGGTGTCATCATTTTACAACTCGAGTGTCGTACATTATTTTCTGGAGTATCGTAAGTTTTTGCATTCAGTTTCAGCTAGGGTATCGTAACATGAGAACTGGGGTATCGTAACAGTCTCTAGGGTGCCGTAAGTTTGTGGCTTAACAATTGCATCTAGGGTATCGGTATATAAGAACTGGGGGTATCGTAAGTTTCATAGTTATCATCTTCAACATCTTGATACTCTATTTTACAGCTTCGATGTCATAAGTTATTTTCTGGGGTATCGTAAGTTTTCGCCTTAGCAGTTTCAGTTAGGGTGTCATCATGTTACAGCTTCGTTGTTGTGAGTTATTTTCTAGGGTGTCGTAAGTTATTTTATGGGGTATCGTGCATTTTAGTTATGTCTTTAACTATTAACGGATGTCATAGTTTTTATCTGGGATGTCATAAGTTGTTTTCTGAGGTATCGTGAGTTTTAGTTATGTCTTTAACTGTTAAAGAATGTTATAGTTTTTATCAGGAGTGTCGTGAGTTTCAGTTATGTCTTTAACTGTTAAAGGGTGTCATAGTTTTTATCTGGGGTGTCATATGTTTTTTAACTTGGATGTCGTAGGTTTGTAACTGCAGTATCGTAATGCTTTCTTGAGTATCGAAAGGTTCTGTCATAGGTTTGTAACGGCAGTACCGTAATATTTTCTTGGGTGTCATAAGGTTCTACTTTAAAAGTTTTAGTTAGGGTATCGTAACAGTTTTTTTGAGGTATCGTAAGTTCCATAGTCATCATCTTTGACATCCTGGTACTCTATTTAAAGCTATGGTGTCATCATTTGAAAGCTTGGATGTAGTAAGTTATTTTATGGGGTATCGTAAGTTTCTACCTTAACAGTTTCAGCTAGGGTGTCGTAATATATGAACCTTGGTGTCGTTAAACCCTACCTCAATGTCTTATGAATGGGTGTCATCATTTATAGCTACGGTGTCATAATTTGTAAACTGGGGTGTCATGACTTCTGAACTCGGGTTCGTAAGTTCATGTCTTTAACTATTAATGAGTGTCATAGTTTTTAACTAGAGTCATACAGAGAGCCATTATTCAGACCATAGATGGCATGCATTCTGATAACTGGGGTTCAAACATAACCGGAGTGTTGTATTTTTTTAACTGAGGCATTGTATCTCTTTAACCTGGGTGTCGTAATGCTTTGTCAGGATAAATTGATAGCTAAATATATGGATATCAATGTTTATGATGGTGTGCCTATATTTCCATAGATTAGACTAAAATTATAGATTGGAAGAAATCGAACATACTTCCGGCTGTGCACCTTCATCCATCACTCAAATGCAGGAGACAATACTGTTGTTCTTCAAACTGGAATGAAATTCAATTCAACAGATGATGTATATACTTTCTATAATGGATACGCAAAAAGAGTTGGTTTTGGAATCATAACAGTGTGTAGCAGGACCAACTATAACAAACAACTTTGCTTCAAGCACCTGGCGTATTGGAGGCAAGAAAATCTAGAAAAGCAGAGAAGAGTATGAATCATAGGGATACTAGCAAAGTTGATTGTATGTCATCCATAAAAGCAAGACTGAATGCTACAAGTGGTAAGTGGATATTGGTTGAGGTTTCTCTAGAACATAACCATCGGATGTCCATAACATTAACTGGTTATCTACGGTCCCATAGGAGGATCAGCACACAGAGAAGGCAGAGATCAGCAATTTACATGCCGTGAATATGCCCACAACTCAGATATACTCTGCCATAGTAAGGAGAAAAGGGGGTAGAAGATAATTGGATTTCACAGAGAAGGATGCTCGTAATTTCGTTTGTCGCGAACGTCCGTCTCAACCGAAAGAAGGAGATGCTCTATCGATGGTAATCCATTTCATCGAAATGCAAGTAAGAAATTTCTATTTCTTCTATACCTTAGACCTTAATGATAATGGTCAGCTCAGGTCTGTCTTCTGGATTCATCCAAGGTCAAGATTGGCATGCACATACTTGGTTGATGTTCTAAGCTTTGACTTAACCTACTTGATAAATAGATATCAAATGCCTTTTTGTTCATTCGTCGGGATCAACCATCATGGACAGTCAACATTGCTTGGTTGCGCATTATTGTCTGATGAGAGGACTGAGACATATAAATGGGTTTTTCAGTCATGGCTAGATACAAATGGTGGTCAAGCACCTATTGCCATAATAACTAACCAAGATAAGGCAATCAAGGCTACTGTTAGGAATGTCGCGAGGCTTTTCTTCAATATCCGTTATAAGCATGGGTATCGTAGCATTGTTGCTAGGGTGTCTTAATGTTTCAACTGGAGTATTGTAGATCTTTTTTTGGACGATTTTCTCATGTTACGTCGTCAAGCATATCCATTCAAGCATGGATGTCATAGCTCTGTAACTAGAGTGTTTTCATATTTCAACTGGGGTTTCGTGAATAATTTTTGGCCAATTTTCTTCTTGGGTGTCGCAAGGCTTTTCTCCAGCATCCATTTTAAGCATGGGTATCGTAGCTTTATTGCTAGGGTGTCTTAATATTTCAACTAGGGTATTGTAAATCTTTTTTGAGCGATTTCCTCTTGTTACATCGTCAAACATATCTGTTCAAGCTCGGGTGTCGTAACTATGTAACTAGGGTATCTTCATATTTCAGTTGGGGTATCGTGAACGATTTTGGCCGATTTCCTCCTGGGGTATCGCGAGGCTTTTCTTCAATGGTCGTTTTAAGCACGAGTGTCCTAGCTTTGTCGCTAGGGTGTCTTAATGTTTCAACTGAAGCATCGTAAATCTTTTTTGGGTGATTTCCTCCTGTTACATCGTCAAGCAAATCCATTCAAGCACTGATGTCGTAACTCTGTAACTAGGATGTCTTCATATTTCCATTGGGGTGTCATGAATGATTTTTGGCCGATTTTCTCCTGGGTGTCGCGAGGCTTTTCTCCAGCATCCGTTATAAGCATGGGTATCGTAGCATTGTTACTAGGGTATCTTAATGTTTCAACTGGGGCATCGCAAATCTTTTTTCGGGAGATTGTCTTCTGTTACGTCGTCAAGCATATCCGTTCAAGCACGGGTGTCATAGCTCTGTAACTAGGGTATCTTCATATTTCAACTGGGGTGCCTTGAACAATTTTTGGCCGATTTTCTTCTGGGGTATCGTGAGGCTTTTCTTCAGTGTCCGTTATAAGCACGGGTATTGTATTATTGTTGCTAGGGTGTTTTAATGTTTCAACTGGGGCATTGTAAATCTTTTTACGGATGATGTCCTCCTGTTACGTCGTCAAGCATATCCGTTCAAGTACGGGTGTTGTAGCTCTGTAACTAGGGTGTCTTCATATTTCAACTAGGGTATCGTGAATGATTTTTGATCGATTTCCTTCTGGGATGTCGCAAGGCTTTTCTCTAGCTCTAGCGTCCGTTTTAAGCATGGGTGTCGTAGCTTTGTCGCTAGGATGTCTTAATATTTCAACTGGGGCATCGTAGATCTTTTTTCGAACGATTTTCTCCTGTTACGTCGTCAAGCATATCCGTTCAAACACGGGTGTCATTGCACTGTAACTAGGGTGTCTTAATATTTTAATTGGGGTATCGTGAACGATGTTCGATTGATTTCCTTTTGAGGTATTGCGAGGCTTTTTTTCGGCGTCCGTTTTAGGCACTGGTGTCGTAACTTTGTTGCTAGGGTGTCTTAATGTTTCAACTGGGGTGTCGTAAGTGAGTCAATAGGTAGCAGAAACGACATCCAAAACAGAAGAAATGACATCCGTCTGCCTTTAGAAAAAGAATAAGAAGAAAAGCCCATTTGTCCTTTTTCAAAGTCTTTTTTGGAGGGCAAAATAGTTCTTTGCCTTGCGTGCATGTGCTGTAGAAGCACTTTAATGGACGTCATAATCAAAATGTAACATCGTATCAGTGTCATCCTATTCCACAGCATTAGGCTACGTGGGATCCACATGGACCAATAAGGAGGGGCGGTGCAGCCCACGTTGGATTTGCTACACTGGAGGCGGTGTACAAAGACTTTCCCACATTCAAATAGTTCTCAACTTAGTCGGGCCATAAGCTGGGCCTTATCTTCATATGAGCCAAGGCCTAGTATATTTTTGGTTACGAGACTTGGTCTAGAATTAAATTAAAGGACTTTTTTGTTCACCAAAATGAGGCTCTGGAATGAAAATCAAAATCAGTGATTTTGATTTCAATTGTTTTTCTTGGTGAAATCAGAATTCAATTCCAATTTCATTTGGAATCAAAGTCATTTTTAAGGATGAAATAGAAATTTGAACTCTTGCTCAAGATTGCGATTCCTATGCTAGCAGTAATCATTCTTATACTTTCTCCCTCACCTCATCCCCTCTCTTCATTTTTTTTAATTTTGAAGAATGATCTCTTCTTTTTTTGATTGAATAAAATAATTTTTATTTTAAATAAATAATTACAATCAATAATTGTTTTATTTTATAGATTCTAAAATCGAGAAACAAAATTAAGAGTACAAACTGATTCTGATTCAAAGATTTAGACAACAATAAGAATCAATCAAATTCTAATTTTGATTCCTAATGAACCAAATAGATGAAAGGAATGACTAATTCTTATTTTAATTCTAAAAGATTTTAATTTCAATACTGATTCTAATTCTAAAACCAAACAGACCTATATAGATTGGCCACCTTAGTTCTTACGTGTGATTTAGGTTCCATTAGAAAAAGAGGAAAAGAAGGGTGGGTCATTTTTCTAGCTTTTTTATATTTGAAGGGTATCTTAGACCTTTGTTGTTCTGACTTTTCCAATATTCTTAGTAAAGTGTTTGGGAAAAACGAATGAAAAGGAAAGACCTCAAGGCCACCTCTCTCTTCAATTTAGTTGGAGCTTTGGAGGAACGATTGCATGATGGTTTGATCAGTACAATTCAAAGCCATTTACAATGATTCATAGCAGTTTTAAAAAAGTCAAAAAATGAACATGAGCAAAGAATGGCCTCCCCCTCTCATTTGTGCACTTTAACTAATATGATCAGCATTCCTACAGAGTTCAGACATAGAGTTGGATCTTCAATTAAGTTCCTCATTCTAATTGATTTTGTATTCTTTTTATTTGTTATCCTACTATTTAACCATCGTTCACAGGCCCCAAACCTATTTACAACTAATCAATCATGTCTATCTAATTGACATGATTAATTTGGTATTATCATGACTTCTTGATCACCATATGTTTTTAGAACAAGAGAATTTTCAACAAGATATAATATGCATTTGAATTCCAAAAATTGATGATTAGAGGGCTCCAAATACTTGATCTAATATTCGATAGGCCATAGAAAAGCCCAGTTAGTAAAATATCTGCCCTACCTCCACAAGCTATGGCCCTGTATAACACAATATATAATAAAATAATATGTAATAACTTCTGACATTTCCATAATTCTAATTTTTAAAAACTATTTTTTTCTATAATTTTTTTAACTTTTTGGACTGAAACACCAAAACTCAAAACTACTAAACTGAACATCCACTTAAGAGACCCAAACCAAGTTCCTTGAATGAGAGGGAAAATGAAAAGCCATTTTCCCTAAATCCAAGAAACATAACTCAATTTTTCTCCATATATTTCCTACCCCTTTGTCATGGGTACATACCTCCAAGGCCAAACAGCATTTGCATAAAATTTCCTTGTCAAGTCAACATTGCCAACACCCATGCTCCTGGACTGAGATTGCACTTTGTTGGGCAACTCAATGTCAAGCAACATCTAGCTGTGTATATCTGAAGTTATTTGATGCTCTGGATTCTGGAATGTGCAATTTCTTCTTAGAAGAGAAACATTTGTCATCAGACAACAATGGATCACAGAAACTTTAGTAAATTCTGATTTAATGTAATGATTATCATTTGAATTTAAGATAATGACAACTGGGCTTCTGTCAGAGAATCCCAATTTTAAACCTGCACCAGGAATTCCAATGCTTGAACATATATGAACTTTTCAGAATAGTGCTTGAGTAAATTGAATACAAAAGGATTGCTTGGAAGCAAGAATTAATAGACCTTTTATTGAAAAAGAATGGCATTTACCCCAAAAAAAGAGAATTTTATGATACTTTCACAAATCTACGAGACTAGTGAATGAAAAGACCAAAGTAACTTTAGCCATATGAGATTGATAAAACACCAGTGAGTTCTTTTTATCCTCAATTTCAGATATCAAATGGGCAAGGCATGAAATCATAGGAATGTGAACCGGCTAAAGGCTTAAAAAGGATATACTCAACGAAAAGGTTATACTTGGGGCGCTTGCCATGGGTGGTGAGCAATGAGTGCAAATTGTTCTACAACTTCTTCCAAACATCATTATTAGATCAGAATAATGCATTTAATATCTTTACATATCTGAAGCCATATCAGAAGCCATGTTTCTTTGCATTGTGTCCAATCTTATCACTATAGTACGTCAGAACTGGCGATGAAATATGAAGAAAATGGGACAATCAGCACTTTATATGGTATGTATTAAATTGAGATGAAGTTCTTGCCGCAGCCAACAGAGATTTGAAGTAAATTCTCTCAATCAGAGACTCTTACTAAAATGTGGCACCATAACTGAAAATGTTTTCTTGAATCTTCTTTGTTTTTTTGAGCATCAGTGGCCATACAACCCATGAAATTATGATCATTTTACAAAGTAACCTCAGAAAACCCACAGAGATATTGTTTAGTTGATATTGTTTGGAGAAAGAAAGCATAAGTGATTCACTTTGCTCAGTTATTTAAAAAGTCTTTAAAATGGTATTTTAATGTAATAAAATAGATCTTCTTGTTCAATATGGCTAACCTTGTTCGTGTTATTGTTGTGGCTCAAACTTGGAATGGAATGTATAATATAGAGGTCCAGCATGATTTCCTTTTAAGGATGGTCAAGCACAAAAAAATAAAGTGAAGCCTTATTTCATTTCCATCCTACCAGACAACTCCTTTTCCCCCCTCTTTTCTATAAAACCACATTGCAACAATTGTTTCACCTAAAATTGCAATTCTTAGAACGGATTACAAGGTTGAAATTTCAAACAAGACTGCCATAGGCATGGTTGTAAATTTTAGATGGAACTATGGTTATGGAGATTCAAACAAGACTAACCTATTAGTCATTATCAATGTATATAGAGAATATTACCCTACTTTATGAGTCATTTAGTCATTCAATTTGAGTTATGGGAAGAATTTATGGTACTGAAACTCAAATTTTACAAATTTAAAGAAGATGGGAAACATACAATGAGCTTAAAATCGATGTAGGCCACTCAAATTGAAATCCAAACAACGCCTGCGCCCCCGACACATAGTCCAGGACGGACTTCACGCCGGCGAGATTGCAGACGATGATCGTGTGGGCATACACCATCGAGAAGCCCACCACAGTGAACAGAGCCGGATAGACGACGATCTCCGGGGGTTGTTCTTGCTATGTAGAAGAACTGTATCAAATTCAACACACGTACGTCGAAAGAAATGAGCCAACGAGAGGTTGCTTTTAGAGAATCATCAAAACAAACTTCATAATGAAAGAGCACGGCAACAATTCATCAATCGTAGTTCTACTTAGATTTTGTATTTTAATTCAATTAATTATCATATCAATGATTGGTCTAATTTTATTAAAAATTTAAACCATCAAACTGTCCCGCGCGTCTTGTATTATCTATAGTAGAACTAGCCAACTCTTTTGATAGTTAGGTGTTGTAATTATAGTAGGATATCCTGTTGGACTTTTTTTACATCTCTTATGTATGGACTGGACATGAATGCTAATTATTTTATCCTTATCATATAAAAAACCACAGCGAATCACATTAAAAGGGATGAGCTGATGAGAAGTTGCTTACATTAAAGCCCAGAGCACTTGCTTCTCTGCTGACACCGTTGAAAACAAACCAGGTATGGATCAAGAAAACTCGGAAACCAGGCGAACCTAGAGATGTTCTTAATCTTTAATTCGACACTTACTACTACTAATTCTCAACGATGTTTCTTTCTTAAGCAGCAGGGCAGCGTGATTTCTTTTCTAGAGGAAGTTGTTCTGTGCATCGTTCAACAATCTGCCAGGAAGGATTCCATTAGATATTGGTATTACTCTTCCTAATATTCAGTTCCTTGGACTGGGTGACAACCAGTTTAATGGACCCATTCCAGCTAGATTAGCAAACGCTTCGAGGCTTAAACTCGTTAACATTCCAAATAATGTTAACCTCTCTTCAAAGCTCCAAGTGTTGCTAATGGGACTAAACTACCATATGTCAGGAAGAATCCCTCATGGAATCGAAAATCTGACCAACCTGTATGAAGTCTCTTTCGACGGTAACCTTTTCATTGGTGCTATTCAGAAAGCATTGGCAAGCTTGTCAAGTTGGAGGGTCTGAACTTGTCTTCCAAAAGGTTTTCTGGGCAGATCTCATTCTCTATAGAAAATCTTACTCGATTGAGTAAACTCGATTTGGGCCAGAATAACCTACATGGCCCCTTACCTCCAGCCTTGGGATATCTCAGTCTCCTATCAATCTTGGACCTCCATAACAATCATCTCAGTGGAACCATACCTAAAAAGATTCTAAGCCTTCCCTCTTTATCACTTAAAACTTGATTTATCTATGAATTCATTGATTGGATTGCTTCCTCCTGAAGTTAGTTCATTGAAGAGTCTAGGAATTCTTGATATTTCTGGAAACATGTTATCTGGTAATATTCCTAGCACGCTTGGTGATTGTGAGATATTGGAGCACTTATATATGAATAACAACTTATTCCAAGGGATAATTCCTCAGTCCTTAAGCAAATTAAAGGGTCTTCAAGGATTAGATCTATCACATAACAACATTGCAGGGACTATTCCAACATTTTTGGTGGACTTGATTCTATTGAAACATTTAAACCTATCTTTCAACAATTTGGAAGGTGAAGTGCCTGTGAAGGGGATCTTCAAAAATGCAACTCAGTTTTCCATCAACGGAAATAATCGACTATGTGGGGGTGTTCCAGAATTGCACCTACCCACATGCCAAGTGATATCATTGAGAAAGAAGAAGTGGCCTCTCCTACTGAATATAGTAATTCCAGTAGCCATTGCAGTCTTTTGTATGGTCCTTCTGCTCTATTTTCTCATCCATCGAAAGAAACAAAAGTCAAAAATGAATGCTCTCATTGCATCTCCATTGGAAGATAAATTTCCCAGAGTTTCTTACATAGAATTGCTTAGAGCAACAGAAGCATTCTCTTCTACCAATATGATTGGCAAAGGAGGGTATGGTACCATTTATAGAGGCATTTTGGGTGCTCCGCAAATGGTTATTGCTGTGAAGGTTTTCAACCTACAATATCAAGGAGCTTCGAAGAGCTTTCTAGCCGAATGTGAGGTGCTGAGAAGAACCCGGCATCGTAATCTTGTCAAGGTTGTGACTTGCTGCTCAATGGTTGGCTTTAGAGGTAATGATTTCAAAGCTCTGATTTTTAGTATATTCCTAATGGAAGTCTAGAGAAATGGTTACATCCAGAGTTAGATGGGCATCATCATTTGGAAGGTTTAAGCCTGCTTCAAAGGATGAACATAGCAATTGATGTTGCTGATGCAATAGATTACCTTCATAATAAAAGTCAGCCATCTGTTGTTCATTGTGATCTAAAACCCAGTAATGTGCTGCTTGATAATGAGATGGTTGCTCATGTGGCGGACTTCGGTCTAGTAAGGTTCATGTTTAAAACTACAACAAACTCGTTTACAAACGAGAGTAGCTCAAGCCGGCTAAGAGGATCTATAGGATACATAGCTCCAGGTACATTCTATTTTCATCTATCTTCTTAGATCATAGTTGTTCAATTTGAGATGTTGCGCTGAACATTCTTTCTTCTATTTCTTATTTCTCTTTTCTCTTTTGGAATTAAAGATAATGGTTGAATTAGTACATCTTGCTTAATCATGTAAATGTATGGATTGCAGAATATGCTACAGGTGGTCAGGTGTCTACTTCTAATGATGTCTATAGCTATGGCATTCTTCTTTTAGAGATGCTTACTGGAAAGAGACCTATTGATGATATGTTCCAAGATGGTTTAAGCCTTCGAAAATTCATCGAGATGGCTTTTCCTGATAGAATCATGACGATTGTGGATCCATTAATGCTACTTATAGAAGGTGATGGTAAAACTCAAGAATGCTTAGTATCCATGGTAAGAATTTGTCTTTCTTGCTCTAATGAATTTGTAGAAGAAAGAATGAACATGAGTGATGTTGCCACCACTATGTGAACTATTAGGAATGCTTACCTTGGGAATATAGTTTATTAGAAGATATGGTACGTAAAGCTTAAATTAGAAGTTAAAGTCTTGGTATCTTTCCACTAATAAATGTCTAGCTATAATGTTTTGTTGTTCTAAACCTATTTCCTAGTCTAATAAATATTGTAATTGTGTGTGCCTCTATTGAAGCTCAATTGTTGTAATTGTAAGGTGACAAGTAGTTCGAGTGGATGCCTAACATATCCAATTAATTCCATATTAATATTTAACACAATTAGATAAACTAATTACTTTTATAAAAATAATCTAAAAATGATTCCTTCTATGGTCAACCACCACACAATGCAACTAAGCGAATGAAACAGATAATAGAGACTTCAATGAGCTTTTCATTTACCGAGCTTAAGCTCACTCATTTATGCAGACCTAAAATACTCAAGCTCAGATTATTTATGAGCCAAACCTTAAAAAGAGATTGAAGCTCATTTCCTAGTCAAACTGAGCTCAAATAAGTATGAAGCTACTATGAGCCCAAGCAAACAGTGCAATACTCCTTCCAACCTGCTTTTACTAGATCTGATACTTATTTTGTAATTAAATGAAGAAGGATTATCAACATTTCACATGAGATGGTTTCTTTCTTTTAATCTTGTATAAGATGCTTAAGATAAATATCTTTTGATCCAAAAGTTGTATCTAAAGAAATATGGGTTAGCAGGCCAACATTTGGAGAGGCAAAATGAAGAATATTGTCAAAAAAATTAGTATTTTTCTTCCAACAAAGGACTTAGTCTCATTTTAATTTTGACTACAAGATGTTCTCTTCTTATTTTTGACCACCTTGTGAAGCACTCCATCTTCTCCTTCCTTTTTATCTTCAACCCTTGCAAACACTGGCTTAGGATCTACCATCTTTTGAGTTTCTTGCATCCCCCCCAATTTTGTATCACTCTACATGAAATAGACAAAAAGATTATCATAAATGTAAATAGTAATGGAAATTTGTAAAATTAATCAAATTGGCTGCTCTCAATTGGCACATCCAGGGACAAAATCATAAAATAATTTTCATTACTATCGTATTTCCTATAAGATTATAGTGCTACTAAACAGAAGAATTGATAGATGCAACAAAAGTTCAATGAAGCTGTATGTTCTATCATGTAAAAACATGCTCAGAAGTATACATTAGATGAGAAGGAAGATGCATTGAGTTGAAGGTACTCAGGACATTACTTCAAACTATTCCTTTGAAAACCCAATTTGCATATATATTTTCAAACATAGGCTTGGAGTGATTGGAAATAATGCAATTGCGGTAATCCTCACCGCCTCCAATATTATTACAAAGTCCTGCATATAAATCAACAATGAAATGATTAGCAAATATAACCTTGCATTTCCCACCGATCCTTAACATGTATGAGGAAAAATTCATTGATCTTGCCATGAAAGACGTTCACCAAACAATGTTAATAATTTGTCATATTAATTAAAACATAATAGATTATTAGAAAGCCAGCACTAAAGGGGAAACAAATATTACGACGCCTAAATGCGTCGCTATTGCGACGCAATAGCGATGCAATGACGGTGTCGCTCAGAAGATCGTCGCAACCTCAAATTGTCGCAATTGCGTCGTGTCACAGCGACTCTCTGCGACGTAGCAATTCGTCGCAACCTCAATTATCACAATTGCGTCGCGTCACAGCGACTCTCTGCGACGTAACAATGCGTCGCAATATTGCGACGCATCCAAATGCATCGCTAAATTTAAAACTAATTTTTAATATTTAAAATTATTATTAAATATTGCGATGCATTCAATTGCATCACAATATTGCAACGCATTTAGTTGCATCGTAATATTTAATAATAATATTTTAGATATAATAGCGATGCAATTTGAGTCGCTAATGCGTCGCTAATAAAAAAATTTTTTAAATATTGCAACGCGAGGTCATTGCATCGCAATATTTAATAATAATATTTTAGATATATTAGCACGCAATTTTAGTCGTAATGCATCGCTAATTAAATTTTTTTAAAATATTGTGACGCTAGGTCATTGCATCGCAATATTTAATAATAATATTTTAAAAATATTAGCGATGCAATTTCAGTAGCTAATGCGTCACTAATTAAATTTTTTAAAAAATAAAATATTAAAAATTAAAACGGTTAATATAATTTGTTACGTTTAAATATTGATCGAAACATTCTTCACTCATATTGATCCAAACAATAATCATTCAATTTCAAAAATAATTAATATATTAAAATTTTAAAATTTTCATGTACAACATATAAAAAGAAAAAAAAAATACATCAAGAATCTGAGCGATCACGTGGAGGCTGGAGACCCTGCGACAAGCGGCTAACCATATCCTACAAATGACGCATCTGATTCGCACGTCTGCAAGCTCCTGATCCTGGCCTCGCATACACTGCTCGAACTCGTGCTCGACCTCCTGCCGAACCTCTGACGAACGTCCTGCCAAACCTCCTCTGCAATAGATCTCCAAATGTCGTCTAAATGCTCGGCAGGAATATCACCAGAATATCGCGAGCTGGAGGCCTGATGGGGAAAATATGAAGAAGCTCTAGTGCCCAGACCATAGACCCTGCGGTCTCGCGGCTGGGTACCAACAGCCTCCAAAAACACACGCCGACTCTCCTCTGCTGAGAGTTCGATGGGCGTCTCCCCATCAGTGAAGTCGACCTACAATGCCTGGGAGCGAAGTTCCTCGACTCGTGTCTTTGAATTATAAAATGAATAATAATGAATTAATAAATTTTTGAAATAAAATTTTTGAAATTAAACAGATACTACGTAAAGCTAATTTCTTACCGCAACCTCATGTGATCGCGTGTCAACCCAGGAACTGTCCCTCCTGATGTGTGTCGCCCTGAATAGATGAAACTCACCAGAATCTTCGCCCTCCTGCTCAGACTATAACAATAAAAAAAAATTGATAATATAAATATTTATAAATAACTAAATTAGTAATTAAATTATTTATATTTTCTTACCATACGGCGTCTGTGCTCCTGAATCGAAATGGAGCCCAAAGTATGGCGGGAGAGACCCGTGCCAGGACTGCCCTTCTCGGATCGGTGGTTCGTGCTGGCTGATAAGGACCTCCTGCACCAGCCATCGGACTGCCAGGCATGCTGCCACTCGTGCCAAATATCCTCTGGCACATGCGCAGAACACTGACCCGATGACCTCCAATGATGAAGCATGTTGGAGTATCAGCGTCCCGTAAGAGCCTCCCATGCTGCCCTAATGGCGTCATGGCTGGCAGGGTCCCACGTAAACTTTTCTGCATTAAAATAAATAGTTAGTTTCATAATTTATTAAGATTAAGAAATTTATATCAGTGATAAATTATATTTAATAAGTTTACCTAAAACTCAGAAAAATAAAACTCCCTTGTGGCTGGAGATACGTGGCGCCAATCGTAGCCACTGGGATCTGCATGCCTCTGAAATACGGCGCTGATGTGGCTGGATACATGATGCTGCTCAATAAATCTGTTAAAAAATGCATGTTTATAAGTAATTGACTTAAAAACATAAACATATATTTTTAATTAGTATATACTTACAGCCCATGAGCATCAAGTCGAAGTACGGTGCGGCCGATGGTGGAAGAAACTCTCGGAGGTATGTGCCGATCGGCTAGGATGGTATACTAATGCAGGATCACTGCCGACTGCTGGAGAGATCGAAGGTTGTGCGATGTGTGAAGATCCGAACTCTCCATCTCCAAAGCTCATGTGATCTGATGCAGCAGGGCTACGTCCCTGCTCACTCCGTATCGTCGGTAGATCTACCTCTGCCTGTCATACTGAAAATACTAAAGATTCATGCAATTAAATTACGATTAATGATTGACTATGTAAAAATTTAACACTTATAAAATAAAGTTGAATTTAAAAAAACCTCTATATTTAATCGGTGTCATTTGTTTCATGAAATGTTGGTTCAACATCCGATGTCGTATCGGACTGCGATTCAGTTTCATTATCATCAGAAGGAAACCGAACATTTGAATCCGCAATTTCTTGGACATCACCATTTGGATCTCTAAGTGATGTTTCAAGAGCCCTTGTGTCATCCTCAATTGCATGCATTTCCATCTCATCCTCTTGAAATGCAGGGCACTCGGCTGATTGACTTGATGAACTCTCCTCTAATAAGATTGTTGAACATGGGACGATTTTAGAAATAGCCCACTAATCTCGCTTGTCGTTGCGCAAACTTGGATACCGCAGTAAAACACTGCTGAGCTTGGGATGCAAGGATCAATGGGTCATATTTCTGCAATCTTCGTCGATGGTTTACTTCAACCAAATTGTAGTCGTTATGAACCCTTTTGCCCACAAGAACTATCGGATCGAACCAATCGCAATGAAACAATACGGTTCATTTCATAGGCCAACCGGGATATTCAACTTCAACCACCTCTACTAACTTTCCGTAATAATCCTGCATATTTGCTCCAACACTTTCTCCTTTAACACACACGCCCCAGTTCTGTGTGCCTCTTGAAGCTGCTAATCGTTCAATCTG
This sequence comes from Calamus simplicifolius, assembly GCA_900491605.1. Classification (NCBI taxonomy): domain Eukaryota; kingdom Viridiplantae; phylum Streptophyta; class Magnoliopsida; order Arecales; family Arecaceae; genus Calamus; species Calamus simplicifolius. The sequence goes on from UESW01004593.1 coordinate 264,590, forward strand.
AAATTTGTACCCATTAACAAAATAGCCAGTAGGGGTTGTTGCGGTCTTCAATGGCCATTGCGATAGACATTTAATGAAAATATTGTCGGTTGGGGACCATGGACCGTTTACCTATAAATTAATAAGCTATTCACAACCATTTCAAAAAATAAAAACCATTATTGAAATTGATTGAGTGATACTACTCACAAATTCATAAAACCAGTAAGCGAACTCCGTTTCTAACTTCTGTCCAATTGCAACTTGACTGATGTCGGGATTCATCTGTCGTTGTCTATGACAATACATCCTTATGGGATGATAAGGATTAAAACTGATGTTAGCAATTAAATATTATGGTATATTGTAATTTAAATTAGAAGTTCCAATTAAGCATTAAAGTATACACTTACTCAATATATGGATCGACTTCTCTACAGTTCATTAGGATATAATAATGTGCTGCATTATACTCCATATCGCTAAGATTTCTTGACTTCTGCCCCCAAATAAACGGCCGATACCTTTAAAAATTGATATCTATCGTCATTAGGTTCTCCTTCGTCAACACATACGTCATCGTTATGACCAAGATTTCAGCTCCTCGTGTGGACGTGACCCTCAAAGTAATGCGAGGCAAAAGCTGAAACTTCTTTGACCAAGTGTGCATTGCATATAGAACCTTCAACCCTTGCCTTATTACGCACATTATTTTTAACTTCTTAAGGTACCTATATGTAAAGTTGAGACAAAAAATTAACCAATTTTCTCGCAATGAAATAATATTTGAAATGTCAATATGTCTTAATGATGTATATATTTACCTCTCGAAAGGATACATCCAGCGATACTGTACGGGACCAGCTATGCTCGCTTCGTATGGCAAGTGAACCGGTAAATGCTCCATTGAGTCAAAAAAACTGGAAGAAATATTCGCTCTAGCTTGCATAAATAATTGGAATTTCCTCCTCAAGCCTTGCCATGGATGCAGAAGTAATGACTGTGGCAGACAACTCCTTGAAGAACAAGCTGAGCTCTGTCAATGCCTTCCAAACATGTTACGGAAGCAACTCACGAAAAGCTATAGGCAATAATCGTTGCATGAAAACATGGCAGTCGTGACTCTTCATGCCGAACAACTTGAGTTTATGCATGTCCACACACCTTCCGATATTTGAGGCATAACCATCTGGAAATTTTAACCCTCTAAGCCAGTTACATAAAACTTCTCGTGAATTTCTGTCAAGAGTGTAACAGGCTTTAGGATAGGTCCCGACGGTACTCCTCCTCAAATCACCTCTTCTGCAATACTAATTAAGTTCTTCTCTTGACTTTGCAGTGTCTTTTGTTTTTCCCGGATGTTTAGCACCGTGTTAAATATGTTATCAAAAAAAATTTGCTCGATATGCATAACATCCAAGTTGTGCCGGATGAGATTTGTGCTCCAATAACGCAAATCCCAAAATATACTCCGCTTCTTCCAGTTATGTTCTTTACATATACGGCCATTTATTCTATCTGCATCTGGTTCCCAAGCATACCTCAACCCCAAATGCTCTATAGTATCAAATATATCCGTGCCGGACCTAACCGGTTCGACAAATTTTGTGACTGCTTTGTTCTTCTGGAAGGCGATCAAGTTACGCCTGTAAGGATGATTTGGGGGCAAGAACTTCCTATGATTATCAAACTATGACTGCTTACCACTCTTCTGCAATGTAAATGCATCCGAATCATACATGCAATGAGGGCATGCCAGACGTCCAGCAGTGCTCCAACCAGACAACATTGCATATGTGGGGAAGTCACTTATTATCCACATCAAAGCAACTCTCATGATGAAATTCTGTTTCATAGAAATGTCGTAGGCTACGACTCCTGTTTCCCACAACATTTCAATTCGGCCACCAATGGTTGCAGGAAGACATCAATCTTTTCCTTTGGATTTGATGGTCCTGGAACCAAACTATCAAAAACATTGCAGTATCTTTCATGCACTTCCATGGAGGAAGGTTATATACAGTCAGTATCACAGGCCAACATGAATACTGTTGCCCCGCTTGACCGAATGGTTGGAAGCCATCGATACAAAGACCTAATCTCACATTCCTTATATCTTCAGCGAAATCAGGATGATTTTCATTGAAATGCTTCCAAGCTTTTGAATCTGATGGATGCCGCATTTCATCCTCTTTAGATTCATGTTCGACATGCCATCTCATATCAGCAGCTGTAGCCTCAGATCTGTATAATCTCTGCAGGCGTGGAGTAAGAGGAAAGTAATGCATCCTCTTGTAAGGAACACTTTTCCTCCTACTTGTACTAGCTCCCCCTTCGCCGTTTTTGTACCTCGATGCCACAAATCTTACACCATCTCAGCTTCGAGTCTTCACCCCAATATATCATACAATTGTTCAAGCAACAATCGATCTTATTAATCGGGAGCCCAAGCCCACGCAACAACTTCTTCATTGAGTAAAAATTATCTGCTACAACATTATCATTTGGCAAAATTTCCTTGATTAACCCAGCTACAGAATTAAACGTCTTTTCTGATAATCGATGTTCTGCCTTAATATTCAACAACCGAGCAGCCGTAGACAACTGGGAATGACCCTCACAACCAGGATACAATTCTTGATTTGCAGCACGCAACATATCATAAAATTGATGTGCATCTGGATTTGGTTCTTCCATAAATGTATTCTGATTGAATTCATTACCCGATGCATTCATCACCATTTCTTCATATGTGTTTAAATTCACAAATGGTTCATCAACGGGAATTGATACTTGTTGGCTTGTAACAACTGCTGGAATTTCCTCTAGTTCACCATGACAGTACCAAACATCGTAATCAGGAACAAACCCCTTTTTACACAGATGCACCTTAACAGTTTTGACATCTCTGTAGGCTTTATTCTGACACCTGTGATAGTTGCATAGGCACCTAATCCTAGGCCCATCCATCCATTCAGGTTGGCTACATGCAAATGCGATAATTCTTCCAATCCATTCAGAAAATCTAGATTAAGCAAGCCATCTTTTATCCTTGCATACATCCACGAGCGAGCCCCGCTCATTTTGACCAACTTATACAATTTCTGGTAAACCATTAAAGGAAATCACATTATAAAACTATATTAGCATTACTAAATATATAACTAAATTATTTCTTTTACACAACTAAGGTTAATAACAACCATTTAAATCATTTATAACTAAACCAATTTTTTTTAGACAACTAAGGTCCCTACCCTGTAAGGCCGAGCCACGGCTATGATCCTTGGCGTGCTAGCAAGGACCGAGGCACAGGTTCATGCCAGGACTAATGCTAGGGCTTGAGTTCAGGTCGGGCGCAAGGCGATCCGTTCAATCATGAGACTTCACAAGCATTCAAGTGTCCTAAATTAATTCCACCTTCACTCCATGTCTAAAAGGTAAGGCCCTATCCCATTCAAGAATATTTTTTGTGATATGTTATTCTGTTATTAATTATCATCGATCGGTTACGTTGAAATTTCAGCAGCATTTTCTCATATGTTCTCCTAAATGTATGGCATATATGCCACACTAGGAGAATGTATGAGCAAATACAAACCGCAATCTCAACCAACGATGATTAATAGCAGACTAACATATCGCAAAAAATATTCTCAAACTGTCCACCAGGACAATTTGAGAATTTGCAAGACTAAGTCTTATAAATTCTCAAACGGGTCTAAAGGTTATAGTGCTATGATTAATAATATGGAAATTCGAAGACAATCGAACTTATGCTTGTTATTCTTAACTTCTTGTCAATTATACATATATAGGAATAGTGTTCTATATATATAGTCACTGACTTCTTAAGATTATTATGTCGAATATAAATGTTTGTGAAGACTAAAATATAAATCATTGAAACTACTAATTTATTGCTGAAAATTAAATAAAAATACAATAAGACTTTCTATCTAGCATTATAATTTAATACATCATTCAATTTGAAGCAGAATGTAAATAATCAAGACATAACAATTGTAAATAACTACAAATATACAAATATTATTGCATAAACAGCTATAAAGAAATGAAAAGCTACTGCAATTTTAAAATTAGCTAATCTAAAGAGTTATGGTTAATGAGCTAAATTAGTTGACCTAAATAGCTAAGCTAATTTAGCTCGACCTATCTAAAGAGTTTTGATTGATGATCTAAAGAGATAAGGTTGATGGTCTAAAATCAGCTTACTTGAGAAGTTAAACTGATAAGCTAAATTAATTAACCTAAATAGCTACGATTTATGAGTTTAATCAGTTGATTTAAAGAGTCATGATTGATAAGCTAAATCAGTCTATCCAAAGAGCTACGACTAATGACATAAATTAATTAATTTATAACTAATCTAATAAAAAATTAGATTAGTAGTAACATTTTTAAAAAAATTAAGTTGCTCATGTTTAAATATATATTTATATTTTTTAATATTTGTCATCAAATTATTTAAAAATATTTTTAAAAATAATAAAATATGAGAATCTATTTTTATGTTAATTTTTTTTCATGAGTGTTAATTTTTTTTTAATTGAAGGGGCCGGGGGGTGGGAAAAACCCCCCTAGCTGTTACTTTTTTAAAAAATAATTAAGTTGCCCATGTTTTAAAATATTTATTTTTTTAATATTTGTCATCAAATTATTTGAAAATATTTTAATATTTGTCATCAAATTATTTAAAAATATTTTAAAAATAATAAAATATAATAGAATCTAAATTTTTTGTGTTAATTTTTTTCATTAGCGTAAATTTTTTTTTTTGAAGGGGCCGGGGGTGGGGAAAACCCCCCTAGCTGTTACTTTTTTTTAAAAAAAAATTAAGTTGCCCATGTTTTAAAAATATTTATATTTTTTAATATTTGCATCAAATTATTTGAAAATATTTTAAAAATAATAAAATATGATAGAATCTAATTTTTTTATTTTTTTATGAGTGTTAATTTTTTTTAAATTGAAGGGGCTGGGGGTGGGAAAAACCCCCTAGCTGTTACCCTTTTTTTTGTGGCCTGGCCACCGTGGCCAGGCCACGGCCGGCCACGGCAGCAGCCGTGGCCGGAGAAGACGAATGAGAGGGGGGGTGGGGAAACCCCCCCCCGCCCATAACTGTTTTTTTTTTCGGTGGCCTGGCCACCGTGGCCAGGCCACGGTCGGCCACGGCAGCGGCCTTGGCTCGATAAGACGGCCACGGCCGTGGCCGTGGCCGGAGAAGACGAAGGGGGGGTGGGGAAAACCACCCCTCCCAAACTGTAAATTTTTTTGGTGGCCTGGCCATTGTGGCCAGGCAACGACCGGCCATGGCAGCGGCCGTGGTCGGAGAAGACAGCCACGGCAGCGGCCGTGGCCGGAGATGACGACCACGGCCGTGGCCGTGGCCGGAGAAGACGAAGGGGGGTGGGGAAACCCCCCCCCCCCCTAAATTGTAAATTTTTTTTGGTGGCCTGGCCACCGTGGCCAGGCCACGGCCGGCCACGGCAGGCCGTGGCTGGAGAAGAGGCCACGGCCGTGGCCATGGCTGGAACCTATTTTTAAAAAAAAAATTGAGGAGGAGGGAGGCTTACCTCGGTCGAGAGGGGACGCCGCCGGAGTGAGGGGAGCTTCCGCCGAGGGAGAGGACGGGGGGAGCCGGAGGAGCGGACGAACAACGGCGGGTAGGGTAAGAAGAGGAAAAAGAAGAGAAGCGGGGGGGGGGGCTGGGGGGCGGCTCGACCAAGCATTATATAGTAGTGATTAGCGACTCGCTATTTTTTTTTAAAATTTAATATGGATTAGCGACGCAACAATGCGTCGCTAATCCATCGTAATTTGGCATTTTTATTATTTTATGCAAAACTTAGCGACGCAACTAATTGCGTCGCTAATGAGTCGCTAATTTGGCGCCAATGTCCGACGGAAAAATTATTTTTATTTTCTAGGAAATTGCATCGCTAATGCGTCGCAATATTTTTTAAATAATTATAACTAAAAAAAATTATATTTCTGAAAATAATTGCGACGCATATATTGCGTCGCAATGTTTTTTTAAAAAATTTTAATTACATTTATTTTTTAAAAAAACATTACGACGCAATACATGCGTCGCAATATAAAAAATTATTTTTTTTCTAAAAAAATTATTTTTATTTTCTAGGAAACTGCATCGCTAATGCGTCGCAATATTTTTTTAATAATTATAACTGATAAAAATTATATTTTTTAAAAATATTTGCGATGCATATATTGCGTCGCAATGTTTTTTTTAATTTTTTATTACATTTATTTTTATTAAAAATATTGCGACGCAATACATGCATCGCAATATTAAAAATTATTTTCTTTGAAAAAATTATTTATTTTCTAGAAAATTACGTCGCTAATGCGTCGCAATATTTTTTTTAATAATTATAGCTGATAAAATTATATTTTTGAAAATAATTGCGATACATATATTGCATCGCAATAATTTTTTTTTAATTTTTTAATTACATTTATTTTTCAAAAAAACATTGCGATGCAATACATGTGTCGCAATATTAAAAATTATTTTTTTGAGAAAATTATTTTTATTTTCTAGGAAATTACGTCGCTAATGCGTCGTAATATTTTTTTTAATAATAATACTGATAAAATTTTATTTTCTAAAAATAATTGCGATGCATATATTGCGTTGCAATATTTTTTTTTAAAAAAATTTAATTACATTTATTTTTCTAAAAAACATTGCAACGCAATACATGCGTCGCAATATTAAAAATTATTTTCTCTGGGAAAATTATTTTTATTTTCTAAGAAATTGCATCGATCGATCTCGGACCATGGCGAAAACCGATCGGCGACGATCCGACGGTTGCGATCGATCCAAGCCGTGATCACGGATTGACCGATCTCGGACCGTGGTGATAGGTCGATCGGCGACGATCCGATGGTTGCGATCGATCCAAGCCGTGATCCCGATCGGCCACTACCGTTCTCGGACCATGGCGATCGGTCTGATCGGCGACGATCCGATGGTTGCGATCAATCCAAGCCATGATCCTGATCGGCCATGACCGATCTTGGACCGTTGTGATCGGTCCGAGATCGGTGACAATCCGACGGTTGTGATCGATCCAAGCCGTGATCCGATCGGCCACGACTGATCTCGGAGACCAGTGATCCGACGGTTGTGAGCCCTGATCGATCCCGATCGGCCATGACCGATCTTGGACACGATCCAATCGGACCGTTGCGATCGATCGGTCCGATCGCCGACGATCGCTGACGATTCGACGGTTGCGATCGATTCAAGCCGTGATCCCGATCCAATCTTGGAGCGGTTCGATCGATCCCGATCGGCCATGATCCCGATCACCGTTCTCGGACCGGATCCGATGGCGATCGGGTCGATCCAAGATCGGCGACGATCCGATCGGTTGATCCGATCGATCCAATCGGCCGATGATCCCGATCGACGCCATCGACCGATCTCTCGGACCGTGGTCCGATCGGTCCGATCGATCCCGATCGGACGATCCGACGGTGGTTGTCCGATCGATCCGACGGTTGCGATCGATCCTAATCCCGATCGGCCACGACCAATCCCGGACCGTTGCGATCGGTCCGAGATCGCCGACGATCTGATGGTTGCGATCGATACAAGCCATGATCCCGATCAGCTACGACCGATCTCGGACCGTGACAATCGGTCTGATCGGTGATGATCCAACGGTTGTGATCGATCCAAGCCGTGATGCCGATCGGCCACTACCGTTCTCGGACCATGGCGATCGGTCCAATTGGCGACGATCCGACGGTTGCAATCGATCCAAGTCGTGATCCCGATGGGCCACGATCGATCTCGGACCGCGGCGATCGGTCCGATCGATGACTATCCGACGGTTATGATCGATCCAAGCTGTGATCCTGATCGGCCACGACCGATCTCGGACCATGGTGATCGGTCCGATCGCCGACGATCCGACGGTTGCGATCGATCCAAGCCGTGATCCCGATCGGCTACTACCATTCTTGGACCGTGGCGATCGTTCCGATCGGCGATGATCCAATGGTTGCGATCGATCCAAGCCATGATCTTGATCGGCCACGATCGATCCTAGACCGTGGCGATCGGTCCGATCAGTGACGATCCGACGGTTGCGATCGATCCAAGCCGTGATCCCAGACTGTTGCATCGACCGATCCCGGACCGTTTCGATCGGTCCGAGATCGCCGACGATTCGACGGTTGCGATCGATCCAAGCCGTGATCCTGATCGGCCACGACCGATCTCGGACCATGGGGATCGATCCGATCGGCGATGATCCGACGGTTGTGATAGATCCAAGCCGTGATCCCGATTGGCCACTACCGTTCTAGGACCATGGCGATCGGTTCGATCGGTGATGATCCGACGGTTGTGATCGATCCAAGCCCTAATCCCGATCGGCCAAGACCGATGCTGGACCGTTGCGATCGGTCCAAGATCGCCGACGATCCGACGGCTGCGATCGATACAAGCCGTGATCCCGATCGGCCACGACCGATCTCGGACCGTGGCGATCGGTCCAATCGCAGACGATCCGACGGTTGCAATCGATCCAAGCCGTGATCTCGATCGACCACTACCATTCTCAGACCGTGGTGATCGGTCCGATCGGCGATGATCTGACAGTTGCGATCGATCCAAGCCATGATCGATCCTAGACCGCGGAGATCGGTCCGATCGGTGACGATCCGACGGTTGCGATCGATCCAAGTCGTGATCCCGGACTGTTGCGTCGACCGATCTCGGACCATTGCAATCGGTCCGAGATCGCCGACGATCCGACGGTTGCAATCGATCCAAGCCGTGATCCTGATCGGCCACGACCGATCTTGGACCGTGGCGATCGGTACGATCGGCGACGATCCGATGGTTGCAATCGATCTAAGCCGTGATCCCGATTGGCCACTACCGTTCTCGGACCGTGGCGATCGGTCCAATCGGTGATGATCCGACGGCTGCGATCGATCAAGCCCTAATCCCGATCGGCCACGACTGATCCTGGACCGTTGCGATCGGTCCGAGATCGCCGACGATCCGACGGTTGCGATCGATACAAGTCATGATCCCAATCGATCACGACCGATCTCGGATCGTGGCGATTGGTTCGATCGCCGATGATCCGATAGTTGCGATCGATCCAAGTCGTGATCCCAATCGGCCACGACCGATCTTGGACCGTTGCGATCGGTCCGATCGCCGACGATCCGACGGTTGTGATCGATCGAAGTCTTGATCGATCCCAATCGGCCACGATCGATCTCGGACCGTTGCGATCGGTCCGATCGGCAACGATCTGATGGTTGTGATCGATCGAAGCCATGATCGATCCCGGTCGGCGACGACCATTCTCGGACCATCGCGATCGATCCGATCGGCGATGACCCAACGATTGATATCGATCGAAGCCATGATCGATCCCGGTCGGCGACGACCGATCTCGGACCATCACGATCGATCCGTTCGGCGTCGCAATATTTTTATTTCATAATTCTTTTTAATATTTTTATAAATTTATTTTTAAAAAAACATTACGATGCAATACTTGCATCGCTAAAACAAAAAATTATTTTTATTAATTTATTATTTTATTGCGTCGCTATTGTGTCGCTATTTAACATAATTAATTTTTTAAAAACGTTGCGACGCACATGGTTGAGTCGTAATTTTTTAATTCAATAATTATTATATAAAAATTAATTTTATTTAAAATAATTGCGATGCAACTAGTGCGTCGCTAAATTAAAACATAATTTTTCTAATTTTCTGGTTTATTGCATCGCTAAAGCATCGCTATTTAACATAATTATTTTTTTAAAAAATATTGCGACGCACTGAGTTGCATCGCAATATTTTTTTCTCATAATTATACTTTATAAAAATTAATTTTATTTAAAATAATTACAATGTAATTAGTGCGTCGCTAAATTAAAATAATTTTTCTAATTTTCTGGTTTATTGCGTTGCTAATGCGTCGCTATTTAATATAATTAATTTTTTTAAAATATTGCGATGCACTGAGTTGCGCCACAATTATTTTTTCTTATATTTATACTTATTAAAATTAATTTTATTTAAATAATTGCAATGCAATTAATGCGTCGCTAAATTAAAAATAATTTTTCTAATTTTCTGATTTATTGCGTCGCTAATGAGTCGCTATTTCAATAATTAATTTTTAAAAAAAACATTGCGACGCACAGAGTTGCATCGCAATATTTTTTTCTCATATTTATATTTTATAAAAATTAATTTTACTTAAACTATTTGCAACGCAATTAGTGCGTCGCTAAATAAAAATAATTTTTCTAATTTTCTGGTTTATTGCGTCGCTAATGCGTCGCTATTTAACCTAATTAATTTTTTTAAAACATTGCGACGCGCTGAGTTGCATTGCAATATTTTTTTCTCATATTTATATTTTATAAAAAATTAATTTAAAAATATTGTGATGCATTTCTTGCGTCGCTAAATAAAAAAATTACTTTTTTTTTATTTTCTGATTTATTGAGTCGCTAATGCGTCGCTAATTGCGTCGCAATTATTTGTTGTCATGGATGCATCGCAAAGTGGTCGCAATTTAGCGATGCAGTATTGCGTCGCTAAATTTGCATCGCTATTTCAGTATTTTCTTGTAGTGCATGGTGGCTATTCACTGAGTTGAGGAAATGTTCTCATGATATCCAAATAAAGCTTTAGCATAAGTATAAAATTATTCCTGAATTTTAGCAATTCTATATATAGAAAACTAGAATCCATCTGGGTGTTCATCTGCTATTTTTCTAGATAAATATTACTGGAAAAAATTAGATCTTTTGTTGTTCGTAGCAACTCAATTTGCAGAGATATGGAGACAAATGTGAACACATATAATAACAAACCTTCACCTAAACTACAAATATTATTATATTTAGACAAGACATCTGCCATGTGTAATAGGAACTTCTAAGATGAGAAGTATATTTCCCCCCTTTCCTATCCAGTATATTAGAATCCCAATACTTAAATGACTCTTTAGTTATAAAGATGATACCTCTTTCTTTATATACTCTTATTGCCATGATTTGTTCATGTACAAAGAGTGATTGTCCATTTAAATAAGTAATTCACCAATTATATTACATTTTGTTTCTGCCAAACACTCAAACGCATCACATAGATCTATAAAATCCTCATGTGCAGGGCATGTGTTAATCTACAAGTCGTCTAGCATATCATGGATATCATAAGATCTAATTATATCAATTAAGCCCGATCATTCTGTTGAGAAATTATGAAACATAATTGCCCCAACTCTATTGATTTTGATGATTTCCAAAAGCCATGAGTATATTAATAGAAACAATGAATTATTTATCAAATACCATGAGTTTATTTAAAAATGAAAAATATAAACTATCAATGTTTACATTCAATGAGTTCTTGAATCAATTAAAACAAAAAAGAATTTTTATACTTGAGATTATACTTGAGATTTCATGAATTAAACTTGAGATTTCAAAAAGAATTCTTATACACTCATTGATAATCAATAACTTAATGGAAACATGTCTTGAATTGATGTCAAATCAATTGTATTCAAGTCACATTTATATTTAAATTTATTTGGGACAAGTTTTAAAGTCTATCAGAATATTTTCTAATTTTGTATCGCTCCCGAGCCGACTCAAGGGTTTCCGAGTCGACTCCCCAAGTCTGTTTTCAATGTTGTCCTGAGTCGACACTTGAGTTTTCAAGAGTCGACCCCTGACCTTCGCGAGCCGACTCAGGACTGTGCGAGCCGACTCGACTCAGACGGCAGAAGGCTCATTTTTTGAGCACTTCTCGAGTCGACTCCCCGCATATCTCGAGTCGACCCTTGAAAGTTAATGTTTCTGAAATCGACTTCGAGCCGACTCCACAAGCTCGAGTCGACTCCACAAATCTGGGACGCGATTTTTCGATGACACATCAGCCCAACGGTAAGATTTTCAAATAACGGCTATTTTTCTTGTCTCTAACGGATATATTTTGCAGAATCTATAAATAGAGGAGCTCTTTTCAAATCAAAAAACAACAAAAAAAAAAGAAAAAGAGAATATCTTTTCAAAAAGAGGGAAAAACAGAGCTTTATTGGAAAAATCTTCTAGCTCAAAAAGAGTGATTCAAAAGGAGTGAAATCAAGAGGAAGTTTCGTCTGCTCCAGATCATCAATCCACAAGAGTCAAAAGAAAATCCAAAAGCATTTCAAAGATCAAATCGAAGGATTTTTTCAACAAAAGGAGAAAAAGCTTCATCTCAACTCCAAAGTTTTCAACGGTCAAGAATCTTGCTGAGGCCTGATTCAACACTTCAAGAGGAGTTAAAGAGAAGAAGGAAGAAAGCCAAAGCCACACCATCTGCAATCTTATCAGGCTTTTCTAACCCTTTTTATACTTCATTTGTATATTTGCTCAAGGGGAGCTTTATATTCAAACACTTATCTTATTTTTGCTGATTCAATCAGTGGATTGAATCAGTGGAGGTAGTTTTACCTCGTTAAGCCTTGCTTGTGTTGGGTTAGTTGTGAGCCCGTGAAAAACAACGTGTAGGGTTTTGTGCTGGTAAGCCCGAGTAAAACCAGCTGGGTTCGTTGTGCACCCGGAAAACAACAAGTTTGAGTTGTGAGCTTGGAAAACAACTCGGCTGTAATCTAGAGAGATTATAGTGTGGACCCAAGTGAATCTTGGGAGTGGACGTAGGTGTTGGTTGCACCGAACCACTATAAAATTATCTTGTGTTTGCCGTGCTCATTGTCTCTTCTCTATCTCTCTTATTTGCTTGTGCATTTTATAGTTATCTCACTTGCACATCTTTAACTAAAACTAATTTTAAAAAGCTTAAATTTTTAAGAACCCAATTCACCCCCCCCCTCTTGGGTTGCCATCTGGGCCAACAATTGGTATCAGAGCAAGTGCTCATTTAGAATTTGATCTCACGATCAAGGGCTAAAGATCCTTATGGCAACACAAAGTGGTTCATGTTTTGCTGAAGGTCATTCTACGAATAGACCTCCTTTATTTAATGGAACCAACTATTCATATTGGAAAGCTAGAATGAGAATATTCATTCAAGCTTCGGACTATGAATTGTGGGGAGTAATAATAAACGGACCTAGTACACCCACACACCTTATTGATGGCACTATTGTTCCTAAGCCCGAAAGGGATTGGAATGATAATGATAGGAGAATGGCACAACTAAATGCTAAAGCCATTAATATTTTATATTGTTCCTTAGACTCTAATGAATTCAACCGATCTCAACATGTAATTCCGCAAAAGAAATTTGGGATAGGTTGGAAATAACTCATGAAGGAACAAACCAAGTTAAGGAATCAAAAATAAATATTTTGGTTCATAAATATGAATTGTTTACAATGGAACAAACTGAAACCATCACATGCATGTTCACTAGATTCACTGATATTGTGAATGGTTTAAAGAGTCTTGGTAGAATTTATTCTAATGCTGACCTTGTGCGCAAAATTCTTAGGTCACTACCAAGAGCGTGGGAAGCAAAAGTCACTGCTATCCAAGAAGCAAAGGACCTCAATGCATTACCTTTAGAGGAGCTTCTAGGATCCTTAATGACCCACGAGCTGACAATGAAGCAGCATGTTGAGGAGGAAACAAAAAGAAGAAAACACTTGCCCTCAAGACTGCAGAAATGGAAGAGAGCAGCAGTGAAAAGTAATGATGA
>UESW01004593.1:285860-300791 GCA_900491605.1 Calamus simplicifolius
TTTTTTCTCATATTTATATTTTATAAAAACTTAATTTAAAAATATTGCGGTGCATTTCTTGCATCGCTAAATAAAAAAAATTACTTTTTTTAATTTTCTGATTTATTGAGTCGCTAATGCGTCGCTAATTGCATCGCAATTATTTGTTGTCGCGGATGCATCGCAAAGTGGTCGCAATTTAGCGTTGCAGTATTGCGTCGCTAAATTTGCGTCGCTATTTCAGTATTTTCTTATAGTGCATGGTGGCTATTCACTAAGTTGAGGAATTGTTCTCATGATATCCAAATAAAAGCTTTAGCATAAGTATAAAATTATTCCTGAATTTTAGCAATTCTATATATAGAAAACTAGAATCCATCTCGGTGTTCATCTGCTATTTTTCTAGATAAATATTACTGGAAAAAATTAGATCTTTTGTTGTTCGTAGCAATTCAATTTGCAGAGATATGGAGACAATGTGAACACATTTAAATAACAAACCTTCGCCTAAACTACAAATATTATTATATTGACAAGACATCTGCCATGTGTAATAGGAACTTCTAAGATGAGAGGTATATTTCCCCCCTTTCCTATCCAGTATATTAGAATCCCAATACTTAAATGACTCTTTAGTTATAAAGATGATACCTCTTTCTTTTATACTCTTATTGCCATGATTTGTTCATGCACAAAGAGTGATTGTCCATTTAAATAAGTAATTCACCAATTATATTACATTTTGTTTCTGCCAAACACTCAAACGCATCACATAGATCTATAAAATCCTCATGTGCAGGGCATGTGTTAATCTACAAGTCGTCTAGCATATCATGGATATCATAAGATCTAATTATATCAATTAAGCCGATCATTCAAAGAGTATTTATCTAATTCATCACCATATTTGAAGGGGTCCGGCATGAGCATTTGTATTATTATATGGGGCTATTTTAGAAAATATTGAAATCATGAATAGCTAAATCAAACCGATCGGTTCAGCCTAAACCAAAATGAACCAACCAAAATTCGATTCAAGTTACCTTTTAATTTGGTATATTAGCTGGTTCACCATTTTTTAGAAAACTATTTTCATAGTTTTTACTTTTTTATGTGATATATGAGGCTGAGAGCCTCCCATGAGCTAACACCCTTTTTCTTTTTCATTAAAAATCTAAATAACATTCTTTCTCCTCTTTCTTTTTTTTTTTTCTCCCTCTCCGTTTACTTTAGATTTCTCATGGAAATTAGGGAATACCCCCTAATTGAATTCAACAAAAATATCATAATCAAAATCCTTAAAATAAAAAATCAAATCTTCCTTTCAAGAATAAATTTAGAGAATTTCAAAAATAGCATTTTAGCATACATTAAGTTAGGACCACTCCGAATAAATTCTAAGAAAATCAATTTAACTTAAAAATACTAAAAAATAAAATATCAAGAAAAGGTATCTTAAAATATAATTTATAAGCCATGGTCAATATTGGTCAAACTTTTTGGGTTTCTAAACTTAGGATCATGGTAAGAGTGAAACTTATGCTAACATATGTCACTAGTTTAAAGGTCACATTATGTTTCTTAACAAAGAGGCATCTTGTTTAATGACACATTATGTAACAGAAATGCGTATGTTAAGATGGATATATAGTAAAACTTTAAAATATAGAGTTAAAAATAATCATATAAGAGAAATGATAGGAATAGCCCTAATTAAAAATAAATTGATAAAAAAAATGTTGGCCCAGATGACAACCCAAGAGGGGGGGGGGGTGAATTGGGTTCTTTAAAAAATTAGCCTTTTAAAATAGTTTGCTTGAGATTAATGAAGGCAATGCAAAGTAAATATAAAGTGCAGTGAATAAGACAGAGATAGAGATAGAGTCAATGAAGCACGGCAAACACAAAGATTTTATAGTGGTTCGGTGTATCCAACACCTACGTCCACTCCCAAGATTCACTTGGGTCCACACTATAATCAACCTGATTACAGCAGAGTTGTTTTACAAGCTCACAACTCAAACTTGTTGTTTTTCCGGGCGCACAACGAACCCAGCTGGTTTTCAAGGGCTCACCAGCACAAAAACCCTAACACAAGCTTAACCAAGCTTGAACCGAGGTAAGACTACCTCCACTAGTTCAATCCCCCAGATTGAACTAGATACAAACAAATGAAATATGTTTTTCAAATACAAAGCTCCTTAATGAGCAGATAATCAATATAATATAACAAGTTTAGAAAAGCCTGATTTGTAGATGGTTGGCTTTTGAGCTTTTCTTCTTTTCTTCTTCTCCTTGCTAGGTTGAATCAAGCCTCAGCTCCGATTCTTCACAGTTGAAGCAGTTGAGAAGGGTTGAAAAGCAAGAAGCTGAACTTCTTTCTCCAAGTTGGGAAATCCACAAAAACTTGATTTGAATGCCTTGGATTCCTCTTGAGCTTTTTGGAGTGGAGTGGATTTGAGCTAGAAGGTTTTCCTCTTGAGATTCAGGCTCTCTCTTTTTCGGATTTTTGAAATGGGATTTCTCTATTTCCGATTTTTTTTTTCTCTCTTTTTTCCGTTCTTTTTTTGAACAATAGTCTTCCCTTTTTATAGATTTCTTTCAAACCATTTTTGGAAGAAAACTATCCGTTGGAGTGTACCTTGTAGCAAAATATATCCGTTAGAAATAAGGTAAAATAGAAATATTACCGTTAGAGCTGATCTGGCAATTTGATTTTTCGTTCCAGGTGGGTTGGAGTCGACTCTAACTTTTCTGGAGTCGGCTCTAACTCGAAGCACTTTAAAACGATATTTCTGGAGTCGTCTCTGACTTTTCTGGGGTCGACAAGAAACTTTTCTGGAGTCGACTCTAACTTACCCGGAGTCGACTCTAGGTTGGGGCCAGAAAAATCGACGTTCTGCTTCTTCTGTGAGAGTCGACTCTAACAGTCTCGGAGTCGACTCTAACTTCCGTGCCAGTTCCGGAGTCGGCTCTGTGATTCTCGGAGTCGACTCTAATGTCTGCAATCTTACCTAGACATTAGATTCGATCCAGAACACGATGTAACTCCTGATTTTGATCATTCAATAGACTTATAATCTGAAACACTTAATCAAAATCATTAGAGCCTCCATAGTTATACTCAAATAGTATTGTTAATCATCAAAATCATCAATTGGGTCAACAAAAAAGATTACGGTGGTTTGGACATATACAACGTAGACCTTTAGATGCTCCAGTCAGAAAGAGTGATCTTTTAACAATTCATGATAAGGATAGAGATAGAGGTAGACCTAAACTAATATGAATAGAAATAATTAAAAAAGATATAACTATTTATAATTTGAATGTCGACTTGGTCCTGAATAGAGCAGAGTGGAGAAAGCAAATTCATGTAGCCAACCCATGTAGTTGGAAAAAGGCTTAGATGAGTTGAGTTGAGTATGACAAGTTTAATTTTATTATTTTGATAAGCTGTAAATTAAATCGGTATATGTTAGTGTGAGCTTCACTATTATCATTATTCTTTTTAAGTTTAGAAACATTATTAGTTTGAGTAAGTGTTACCAAAATTTTATAAATTATATTTTAAGATGATTTTTTTCACTATCTTAGTTTCTCATTAATTACAAGTTAAATTAATTTTTGAGATTTTTGTCTAAAGTGAAAGTACTCGATTTAGATATTTACTAAAGTGCTATTTCTTTAAATTCTTTGAATTTGTTTTTCAAGGGAAGATATAACTTTTTTTTCTTAAAGAATTTAATTTTTTTAGATAAGCATCATCTTCTCTATTGTTCGCAATTTGACACAGAGGGTCTTCAAGTTCTTTATTCTCTTCTTTCGTTCATTTCTTAATTATTTCCCATCTTTTTATATATTCGGTCCTAGCCGGTCAAATGGACCAAGCAAGGTCCAAGTGTGGGTTCGGCTCAAAAGAGACGGGTCTCACAACTAGCAAGAGAACTTGTAAGCGACTGATATCCAAAACCATCTTAGGCGTTTCATTTCTCAAAAGAGCCGGGTCTCACAACTAGCAAGACGAATTTAATTAAGGCAACTGTAAGCAGAGTAGAAATTTCAACTGTTAACTCTTGCATTTTTTTTCTTCCGTTAGCACCAACAAGAGACACCACCTTTGTCTAATTTGGATCGTAACTTAATTAATCAAAAATGAACAAAAGAGCATAACATACATACTTCATAGGAATTGCAGTACCCAAAACCAAACCCTACGAACTTCCATCAAAAAGAGACCGAGAGAGAATTTGGGAGCAAACCATCGGCAGTGATGGTGGTCTAGGCGTTGCCCGTACGTGTGGGGAGGAGCATTCGCATGGTAAAGAGGGGTCATGATGACAAAAAGGTTTTGCCGCTGGGGGCTTCGTTGCCTTCTCCACCTCGGTCCGCAGGTGGCTTCGACAGCAAGTGGACGACATTATTGATTCGTTGACATTATAAGTTTTCTGCTACTTTTGGATTCCATTTCGACATTATCAGAAATTGTTGCGAAAATCAAATTCAATAAACAAATCAAACAATAAGCAAACAAAGGAACACCAAAAATTTACGTGGTTCGATCATGGTGATCTACATCCACGGGCAAGGCAAACAAATTCCATTATCAAAAAGAGGAGAAGGTTAGGGTTACAGAAGTTTCACACGTATATATATACGCCCCAAAAAAATACTTCCATAAAATAAAACCCTAGCGGACCGGTTTGGTCCGGCCCAACAAGACTATCGGGTCGGGTCAAAAAACCGGGCCCGATATATAAAATTCAAGACATATTTAACAAATCTCCACCTTGGCTTGAATTTAACAAACTAGAAGTCGAACATGTTCTCCCAGCATCCCTAAGCCTACGTGAGCTAACTCGGTGTAGGAAACAAGGGATGCAGCGAAAAACATATCCACTTCAGGAAACACAAAAATAGAACTTTCATTCACCTCGCCACCAAGCCCCAGAAGGAGCAAACCTCAAACAAGCATGCCAATCAAGTCCAAGCAATGCTTAAACTTGTTGGCGGGAACTATCTTGGTCAGCATATCAGCAGGGTTGTCAGCAGTATCTACTTTCTTCACTGTAATATTTCTCTCAGTAAATGCCTCTCGAATAAAATGATACTTGATATCAATGTGCTTAGTCCTCTCATGATATGCTTGATTTTTAATCAAGCAAATAGCACTCTGATTGTCACAAAAGACAACTGAATTGTCTTCCTGCTTGAGCCCAAGTTCTTGAACAAGATTTCGTAACCAAATAGCTTCTTTTACTGCTTCTGCTGCTGCCATATACTCTGCCTCTGTTATAGACAAAGCAACTGTCGACTGTAAGGTTGATCTCCAACTTATAGCCGAGCCAGATAATGTGAAAAGATAGCCAGTCAAAGATCTTCTCTTATCAATATCTCCAGCATAATCAGAATCCACAAATCCCACAACAGAAGTACAGTTAGAACTATTTTTATCAAACATTAGGCCCAATTTTGTGGAGCCTCTAAGATACCTAAGTATCCATTTCACTGCCTGCCAATGGACCTTTCCAGGATGTGCCATATATCTGCTCACCACACTAACTGCCTGCGCAATGTCGGGACGAGTGCGTACCATAGCGTACATCAAGCTACCAACTGCACTGGAGTATGGGACAGGAGACATTGCAGCCTTCTCGACCTCTGACTGAGGTGAATGTATAGCTGAGAGTCTAAAATGTGATGCTAAAGGTGTACTGACAGGCTTAGAGTTTTGCATCCCAAACTTCTCAAGTACCTTCTCAATATATCTCCTCTGTGAGAGATATAACTTACCTGCTTTTCTGTCTCTCTGAATCTCCATTCCTAAGATCTTCTTGGCAGGACCCAGATCTTTCATTTCAAACTCCTTACTGAGGAGACATTTCTTCAAGATCAACACATCTGTCATGTTCTTTGCAGCAATGAGCATGTCATCCACGTATAAAAGGAGATAGACAAAGGATTTATCTGAAACCTTCCTGAAGTACACACAACTATCATAGCTGCTCCTATGATAACCGCTCTGTATCATGAAACTGTCGAATCTTTTATACCACTGTCTTGGAGACTGCTTCAAACCATACAATGATTTCTTCAATCGACATACATGATCTTCCTTGCCTTCTACATAATAGCCCTCAGGCTGGGCCATATAAATAGTCTCCTCAAGCTCACCATGCAAAAAGGCTGTCTTCACATCGAGTTGCTCAAGCTCTAAGTCAAATTGAGCAACTATAGCCAGCAACACACGAATAGAAGTGTGTTTCACAACAGGAGAGAACACTTCATCATAATCAATTCCCTCCCTCTGATTGTAACCTTTAGCTACAAATCTTGCCTTGCATCTACTAATTTCAACGCCTGGAATACCTTCCTTTTTCTTAAAGACCCATTTACACCCAATGGCTCTTTTTTCTTTAGGCAATGGCACCAAATCCCAAGTCTGGTTCTTGTGAAGTGATTCCAGTTCTTCAGCCATAGCAACAGTCCACTTTTCTGATTCCGAACAAGTAACAGCTTCAGTATAAGTAGATGGTTCCTGAATACCCATATCTTCTGCTGTAGGAAGAGCATAAGCCACCAAATCAGAAAACCCATATTTTTGAGGGGCTCGAATCTCCCTCCTTTCTCTGCCAGTAGCAATAGAGTATGGCTGCTCCACATCATCTAGAGCTTCCTCATCTGAACTAGAATCAATAGTAACAATTTGCTCGCTCAAACCATTTTGAGAGCCTTTTTTTCGAAGCTCGACCTGAACCTCCACCTCATTTGTATCACTCTCATGGTTTCCTGCAGACTCATCAACAACATTCCTTTGATCTAGCATAAACTTTTCATTAAAAGTAACATCCCTACTAATAATGAATTTAGGTGAATTAGGCTCTATGCACCACAGACGATAACCCTTCACACCATCAGCATAACCAACAAAGATACACTTCTTTGCTCTAGGTTCAAGTTTACCATCCTTAACATGATAGTAAGCAGGGCATCCAAAAACCTTTAGATTTGAATAATCACAAGGCTTACCTGACCACATCTCAAAAGGAGTCTTGCATTCAATTGCTGTTGAAGGAGAACGATTAACCAGATAGCAAGATGTGTTAACTGCTTCAGCCCAAAAAGCCTTTTCCATGCCAGCATTAGAGAGCATGCATCTTGCCCTCTCCAATAAGGTTATGTTCATCCTTTCTGCCACTCCATTTTGCTGTGGAGTGTACCTGACTGTACGGTGTCGAACGATACCTGCATCTGTACAGAATTCATTAAAATCACCACCACAGAACTCAAGACCGTTATCGGTCCTCAGACGTTTGATCTTCTTCCCTGTCTGATTCTCAACAAGGGCTTTCCATTTCTTAAAGGTTTCAAACACTTCACTTTTTCTTTTCAGAAAATAAACCCAAACTTTTCTGGAATAATCGTCAATAAATGTCACAAAGTAAAGAGCACCACCCTTAGATGGAACCTGTGCCGGTCCCCATAAATCAGAATGTATGTAGTCGAGTGTACCCTTCGTTGAATGTGTGCCTGTACTAAAACTGACCTTGCACTGCTTGCCAAGAACACAGTGCTCACAGAAATCTAGTGAGGATGTCTGCTCACCACATAGTAAACCACGTTTACTCAAAACTGTCATGCCACGCTCACTCATATGGCCCAAACGCATATGCCACAATTTTGTTCTATCATCAGCAGAAACAGAATTTGCTGTGCCAATCGAAGAACCCATAACTGTGCTACCCTGTAGATGATACAAGTGATTCACCTTGTTTCCTCTCATCACAACTAGATTGCCTTTAGTGACTTTTAGAGCTCCACCTCCACCTGAGTACATACACCCAATGGAATCCAAACAGCTCAAAGAAATAAGGTTTCTCTTTAAGTCTGGTATGTGCCTAACTTCAGTCAAGGTTCTCACAACTTTGTCATGACACTTAATCTGAACAGTGCCAATTCCCATAATTTTGCATACTGCATCATTTTCCATAAAAACTGATTCACCATTCAATGGTTCGTATGTGGTGAACCATTCCCTATTTGGGCACATGTGATATGATGCTCCTGTATCCATTATCCAAACATCGTTTGAAAAACTAACAACAGAACATGTCGTGAGAACTCTGTCTGACACACTAGACTCATCTTTCTCAGCAATATTCGCCGCATCTTGACGTTGACTACGTTGCTTATCCTTTCTCTTGAGCACAGGACAATCTGACTTGTAATGTCCTTTCTTGTGACAATAGTAGCACTCAACGTTCGTCGTATCTCCAGGTGGCCTAGATTTTGAACGACCAACAGATTTCTTTCTAAAAGCTTTATCCTTCTTCTTTGCCCTACCTCTCACGAATAAACCATCTGCCCTGTCTCCACTAGTATTTCCATTCAATTTTGTTCTCAATTCTGCAGAATTCAAGGATGCTTTAACATCCTCTAGAGTTATGGATTCACGTCCATAAAGCATCGAGTTCACAAAATTTTCGTATGAGGCAGGCAATGAGCATAACACAATCAAAGCTTGATCTTCTTCCTCGAGTTTAATATCTAGATTTTTCATATCCATAACAATCTTATTAAACTCATTCAAGTGTTCCATAATAGGCGTACCTTCTCGCATCTTTAGGGTATAAAGACGCTGCTTCAAATAAAGTCTCGATGTTAAAGATTTCTTCATGTAGAGACTTTCCAGTTTCTTCCAAAGACCGGCAGCTGTTTCCTCATCTGCGACTTCTCGCAAAACATTGTCTTCTAGAGACAACTGGATCGCACTATGCGCCTTCTCATCCATCTCTTCAATCTCAGCTGTGGTCATGTCATCTGTATAATTATTATCCAGTGCCCTAACAGAACCCTCTCGCTTCAATAAAGCCTTCATCTTTATTCTTCATAATCCGAAGTTGTTCTGTCCATCAAATGGTGCAATCTGAAACTTCAAAGATGACATCCCAAAAAATTCCTAAGAACGAAACGATCTTTCCGTTTGGATTGAAGAAGAAGAAGAGCCCCGGCAAGGAGATCAGCCCCTCCAAGCGCAAAACAGAGGAGATCCGGTTTCAATAGTAGAGGAGATCGGCCACGGTAAACAGATCGGCCACGGCGTCTTCGTCGTCGCCTGTTGAGCTCCTGGAGCCAGCGGGAGACGGAGTCGAAGGTGGAGCGGCGGGTGATGTCGTAGACGACGAGGGCACCGAAGGCGCCGCGGTAGTAGGTAGAGGTGACGGCGCGGAAGCGCTCCTGGCCGGCAGTGTCCCAGATCTGGGCCTTGACCTTCTTGCCGTCAATGCCGAGGGTCTGGGTCTGGAACTCCACCCCGATGGTGGCCTTGGAGTGCAGGTTGAACTCGTTCCTCGCGTACCGAGACAGCAGGTTCGACTTCCCCACCGCCGAGTCCCCAATTATAACCACCTTGAATAGATACTCCTCCGCCTCCTTGCGCTCGCGAGAGATCCCGGCCAACTAGAAGTAAAAAATCGTTCTTCCCGAACTTCTCCTCCTCCGGCTGCTTGCTTCCCAAGGCCAGGGCCAGTCGACAGTTGCTACAAGAGGAGAGAGGCTTCCGCTGCGATGACCCCGGAGGGAAACTTCTGATTCCTTGATTCGGCGGTGGAGGGGTCACGGATCCGCAATCAGTTCTCCAATCCACGAAGAGACAGCAAAAGACAACACGGTGGCTTTATCTCTCTCTAACCTCTCTTTCCTCTGATCGCCAGCAAATATAACCCATGCGTGACGATGGGACGGGATGACAGGCGCCTTCTTCACCAGCTTTTTCACGCTCAGTAGAAGGTGGTTCGATGAGTGCGCCGCCACCGCCAGATGAAGAAGAGGGCTCGTAGGAGACGATGCGTTGGAGCCGTCGGAAGAAACAGAGTAGGCAGACGAAGACAAAACCAAAAAAAAAAAAAAAAATAGGGTTAGGTTTATCCCCTCTTTTTTTTTTCAACAAATTTTCCAAACCTGGCTCTGATACCAGTTTGTTGCGAAAATCAGATTCAATAAACAAATCAAACAATAAGCAAACAAAGGAACACCAAGAATTTACGTGGTTCGATCATGGTGATCTACATCCACGGGCAAGGCAAACAAATTCCATTATCAAAAAGAGGAGAAGGTTAGGGTTACAGAAGTTTCACACGTATATATATACGCCCCAAAAAAATACTTCCATAAAATAAAACCCTAGCGGACCGGTTTGGTCCGGACCCAACAAGACTATCGGGTCGGGTCAAAAAACCGGGCCCGATATATAAAATTTAAGACATATTTAACAGAAATCAAAAGACCAAGTCAAAGACCAAGTCAACTCTCATATTACTCCAACCTAGTGCCATAAAAACACAGAACATAAGCAGAATGGAATTCAAAAGTAGCAGAAACTGTAACAAGTGCTCTGTTTTCAATCGCTAATGAAAATTCCCTCCACTCTCACAACATGAAATGCCCCACCACCACCACCACCACCACTCTATATATACCAAAGATTCCTTGAACCGAGAGACTTAATTCTATAGAATGTATCCGAAAATCCCAAACATACTGGCAGACCAAGCAGAGCATTAGCACCGCTCACCTCTTATCACTTTCCACCACCCAATGAAGACTTCAGCTGTCCCTTCCACATTCCAAACACAACGGATGAGCCAAATCAACCATCCTTCAATCAACTTCGCACCAGAAGCCTACAAAGACCAAAAGCAACCGTCTCTCCTCGCCATGGGAGACTCTTGCGACGGCGTCTCTTTCTCTCGCTCTTCTGCGCTCTCTATTTTTTTTTCCATTGTTTCTCACTCCATGCTCTCAGTTGGGGAATAGGGGTCACGTGGAGGGGGGAGGTCCAATGGGAGGGCAGGGGAAGGGTATAGGGTTATCCCGTGGGAGATCCGCACGTTCCACCCGTTAACACGTCGGGGAGGGGAGGGGAGGGGAGGGGAGGGGCGGGGTTGTGGGGGCCACTTTGGCCGGTCGCCTGCGCCCCACGTCGACCGCCACTTCCCCCACGGGACATCCCTCTCAGTGGCTCTGGTTGGCTCCCACTGACGCCGACAAGGGGGCCCCGCTAGCTTTATATCGGAGTGGACCGTGGGGTGTAGTAGCTTAGGGTGTCCGCTGTTATTTGTTAATTTAACAAGTTCATGCATTTGGGAGGAGCCGACTGGGGCGTGTGATGGGGTGCGGAGCTCGTTGTGAGAAATGCGTAGGATGTGGACACGTGTTCGTTGGAGTGCTGGGTTTTGTGGGAGGGGGGAGTGGCTCGTTGCATGAGAGCACGCGTTTAGTGGCATGAGTTGGCTGAGGCGTTACGTTACGTTACGTTACGTTACGTTTCTTCGGGTCACGAGGATTTGGCTGCTGGGGAGGCGCGGTGGAAAAATGGCAGGGCAACGAAAGGAGTCGACAAATCTAGGTATACAAACTATTTGGATAACATTATAAGATTTGTAAGTTTTATAAGTTTTATAAGATTTATAAGATATTCTGCTACTTTTGGTTCGTTGACATTATAAGTTTTATAAGTTTTATAAGGTGGAGCAGAGCTCATCCAGCCATAGAGAGATTGCCCAGCCTCATCCTCTATAGCTGATGGTGGCCCAAGATGGGATAACCCTCGGTGAGCGGTTACCATCCTTTTGTTGCATTAATGCAGTGGCTCAACCTAGGTTGGACTTGGCATGAACCAAAACAAGATTCAATGGAGGTTTTATAAATTTAAACTAAATTATAAGTTCAAAAAAAAAAAAAATTCTCAAGTGATAAAGTCATAAATGTACTATTGGAATGGATGGATATTTGAGATCTCAACCAAATAAACACTAATCTAACAAAAATATTTCTTCTATCTTAAATTTCTAATTGACCAAGCTTTATCTGATTAATAGTCCAGTCATACTTAACATGACAATCTCCCAACTTAATTTGAATTTAGCTTGAAACTAGATTAGAATAGGTTGGATCAAAAAAAAAAAAAAAAGATATCTAAAACTAAGTTCGGTATAGGCTTTAGGACTAAGAGATAGTGAGATTGAATTGAATTAGGTTTTAATCCTTAAACCACCCTAACTTGTTCAACTTGGAGTGTGATTGGGAAGTCCAAATTATTATATGCTATAAGGAGGTATATATATGAACAACTCCATGCTTCATTATTTCATATATAGCAAAGGTCAAATGATTCTATGCATGCGGAAGAAAAGCATACTTGAGTATCAATGAGCTACACTAAGTTTGTTCTGGGCTGAAATACATTATTGAGGCAAAATATCAAGACAAGAACACCCAATCTAGACCAAGTTCAGCTTGAAGCTTGAAAATTGTACGGAAGGGTTTAAAAAAATCCCTACCAAATTTTAGGTAGGCATTAACTAGATTAACTAGAGAGAGAGAGAGAAAGAGAGAGAGAGAGAGAGCCAAGTAGATCTAAAGATAACTAACAGGAAAGAAGAGACACCATACTCATCTAAAATGAAAAAAAGATGACAACGATCTATGTTTGTATTGCAACCTACAGTCTCAATCTTATGCCATAAAGGATCGAAAGATAATAATATTGATGAAATTTTGGGTAGTATATTGATGAGGTTGAATCGGATCAAACATCATTCATGGCACAATTGATGGGATAACATTTGTTGCCGCCGGGTTCCGTCCTTCGACTCGGGCGCGGTCGATCTCCTGAGGCAGACCTGCACAGAAGTCCTCACGCAAGAGACGTTGGGGGTGGCCCTCTGCGGAAGACCCTTCGACGCTCAAGTCAGTGGGGGGGATCGGTGATCAACAGAAAATGGGGAGGTGGATCTCTCCGGGGAGTCTCTCCAGGGGCGGCCGATCGGGAGCTCTAAGGGGATGCTTCGGCCTGGCTTTCCTTGTTGGAGCCGAAACGTCCGAGGCTTCCCAAGCGAGGGCCCTGGTGGCGGAAGCTGGTCTGTCAAGAAGCTCGTGGGTCAAGGGAGTTCTGGATGGCTCCCTGGGAGCGGACTTCCACTCGCGCGACCCGAAAGTAAGCTCCAGGTTTTCCGCTCTGATACGATCCGCGTTCCAAGGAGAGGAGAGTTCTTCAATTGGAGGGGGTCACTCGAAAGACCTTGTCGAGGTGGCCTTCCATCGTGCTGGGTGCCAAACGAGGCTTTCCTCCTCCCTGAGATTGATGATCTTGCCCTTACAAGGATCATCACAGACTACGCGTCTCGGGTAAGTTATCGCACCGAAGTCGGATCTTTGGTTAGTTAGCTCGGCTATCTTTTATGCGTGTCATCCTTTTTCCGCAGAGCACCCTGATCATGAGGGCATTGAAATGGCACTTGCATCTGGCGGTTGGAGCTTGGGCCCGGGCCCGCTACGAGGCCGATCTTTTCAAGGAGAGGGCGGAGTCGACCGAGAAACTTTCTCGAGCCCTGGTGACCTTTCAAAGGGAGCTCGGGGAGGCTCGCAGAATTCTTGCGGTTGAGAGGGAGAGAGCCCCCCGACTCGCTGCCCAGGTTGGTGAGCTCCAGCGGGAGCTTGAGGAGGCCAACAGGATCCTTGCGGCTGAGAGGGAAAGAGCCTCCCAACTTACCGTTTAGATTGGCAAGCTTCAAGGCTTCCGTGAGCAATCCGAGAAGGCTAATTTGGAGCTTGCTCAGGCTAGGGCAAAGCATGAAGGCAAGGTTAAGTCCATGCAGCTATACTTGATAAGAGGTGGGACCAGTTGAAAGCTAGCCACGCCGAAGATAAGGCCGGCTGGAGTAAAAAGCTCGAGAAAGAAGAGCGCAAATGCCGGCGGCAGCAGGACCACCTCACTCGCCTAAGCAAGGAGCTTGCCGATACACAGGATCAGCTAAAGTGGTCGGATGAACGTGCTGCCCGACTATCAGATGAGGTCGACTTTGCCCGTCAGGAAGTTGGAGATACCCAGACCCGGGTGGACAAGCTAAAAGAGAGCCTTCGCCAGAGCCAGTCGGCTAGGTCTAGGGCTCTCAACAGGGTTCACGTGCTAGAGGGCGAGTTAGCCCGGCAGGAGGATCAGGTATGGCCCTATTGGATCCATTCATTTTGACCTTTTGATTTTTGCTTTATTCGACCTTTTTACCTGCAGACGCTTAAGATAGGCAGGAATTTCAGAGATGGTTGGAGGCATTCGGAGAGGAGGCAGCCTTGAGGCACCGAAGGATCTCCGAACTGGAGAAGCAATTAACCGAGGCAAGTGTGCGGGCCTCCTCGGCGGTGGAGGAGTACAAGAAATCCACCGAGTTCACCAACGAACGTAGGGCGGCCTGTGCCGACGCATTTCAGCTGGGTGAAGATGAGGCAAGGGCCAAGGTTGCCCAGGCTTACCCGGACCTAGACCTGTCGTGCCTAGACGCTGAACATTATGAAGCATACACCCCGGGGGTCGAGGAGGACGAATATGGAGAAATATCTGATGTCAACCTCGATGCCATTCTGGGAGTTGATGCGACCGCCGACGTATCTCATCGTAGCACCTTCGAGAAGGGAGAACCAAGCAACGCCCCTGCTGATGCGGCCGCTGGAGATGCTGGGGTTGATCCCAAGTCTTGACCCTTTTGGGGGCCATATGTATTTTTTTTCCTTTCTTTGTTTTGTAATTTGACCGAAAATCGATAAATAGATTGGCCATTTTTCATTTGTTTGTTTCCCTGAATGGTTCCTTGTCTCAAGTTTTGGTGGAATATCCTGGTAAAGGCCAAGGCGTGGGGGCCGTCTCGACAAAAAGGTCGGACGTCAACGCAGCCCGGTGTGAGACGATTTAACTTGGCTTAGGCCGAATGACATGGTGGTTCGACAAATTTCGAAGAACGAGATAGCCTTTTAGGGGCTAAAGGACGAAGTAGCTCGGCTGGGAGCGGATACTTCAATTGGTTTTTGAAGTATAAAAATAGCTCTGGCCCCACAAAAAGGGGGAGGGGTTAGGCGATGCCTAGGCCTTACGCGCAATCAGACTGGGGGTTCATTACC
>UESW01004593.1:307151-329181 GCA_900491605.1 Calamus simplicifolius
CTTTGGAACAATAGTGCCATCAACTAGGTGTGTGGGTGTACTAGGTCCATTCATAATTACTCCCCACAATTCATAATCAGATGCTTGAATGAATATCCTCATTCTAGCTTTCCAATATGAATAGTTGGTTCCATTAAAAAGAGGAGGTCTATTCGTAGAATGACCTTCAGCAAAGCAAGAACCACTTTGTGTTGCCATAATGACCTTTAGCTCTTGATCGTGAGATCAAACTCTAAATGAGCACTATGCTCTGATACCAATCGTTGGCCCAGATGGCAACCCAAGAGGGGGGGGGGTGAATTGGGTTCTTAAAAATTTAAGTCCTTTTTAACTTCAATAGATGTATTATCAATATATGCAAGAGAGATTTACCTAAAACAATATCCAAGCAATTAAGAGATATAGAGTGAGAGAAAATGAACACGGCAAACACAAAAGTTTTATAGTGGTTCGGTGTATCCAACACCTACATCCACTCCCAAGGATCACTTGGGTCCACTATAATCACACCGATTACAGCTGAGTTGTTTTACAAGATCACAACTCTAACTTGTTATTTTTCACCGGGATCACAATGAACCCAGCTGGTTTTGCGGGCTTACCAGCACAAAACCCTACACGTTGTTTTGCGGGCTAACAACAAACCTAACTCGTTGTTTTCACGAGATCACAACGAACCCAGCACAAGCACTTCGGCTTGTAACGAGGTAAACCTACCTCCACTGATTCAATCCACTGATTGAACCAGTAACCAAGTGAAATCAAAGTATTTGTAACAAAAGTGCTCCTTCTTGAGCAGATATACAAATTTAAGAATAAATAAAAACTAGGGTTAGAAACGCCTGATGGTTTTCCGGATGATTGCAGCGATGGCTTTCTCCCTTTTCTCCTTGAAAAGTTGAATCGATGTCTCAGCAAGATTCCTCAATCGTTGAAAAGCTTTGGAGAATGTGTTGCCTCTTTTTGAACTTGGAATGGCTGAAGATTTTGCACGTTGGATTGCTTTTTGCCTTCCTCTTGAGCTTTGAGAGTCGATTAAATGATGCACACGAATCTCTCTCAAAATGCAAAGATTGAATCTCTCCTTGAATCAAATGATTCTACAATACTCTCAGTTTTCCCTTTTTTCTGATATTCAATAGGCTCTCTCTATTTTTCTCTCTTGCTCTTCTATTCCTCTTTTCTTTTTCAATCCTCTATATATGTATATCTTCTATTTGAATCTGGCTCTTCTATTTATAGATCCTGAAAAGATATAGCCGTTAGACACAGTAAAATATAGCCGTTGATTCAAAATATTACCGTTGGTGCTGATGTGTCAACTCAAAAATTATCGCCCAGATTCCGTGGAGTCGGCTCGAGTACTGTGCGAGTCGGCTCGAACACGCGAATCCAGAAACACACCAAAAAGTGAGTCTTCAGGGGTCGACTCGCGAAAATCTGGGAGTCGACTCTTGACTTTCAGGGGTCGACTCGCGAAGAGCTGGGAGTCGACTCGAGAGGCACTCAAAAATGAGTCTTTCTGCCGTCTGAGTCGAGTCGGCTCGCACAGTCCATGAGTCGGCTCGAGAAGGTTCAGGGGTCGACTCTTAAAAACTCAAGTGTCGACTCGAGACAACATTAAAAATCAGATAACACAGGAGTCGACTCGAAAACTCTCGAGTGGCTCGGGACTGATACAAAAATCAGAAAACATTCTGATTTGTTTGAAAATCATCCCAACCAATTTTGAAATATAAATATGACTTGAATAATGTTGATTTAACAGTAATGCTCAATTTCAAAACATTTTCATTAATTCATTGATCTTTAAAGGAGTGGTATAGAAATCATTTTTGAATTCATAAGTATAGCTCACTGAAACATATATTCAATTGATTAAAAAAAAAAACTCATTACACATTAACAGTTCATAGTTTCCAATTTGAAATTGCTCATAGTAAGAATATTTCATTGATTGACTTAACATGTTCATAGCCTTTTAGAAAGTAAAGTAATGTCTTTTGGAAATCATCAAAATCAATAAGTTGGGGCAATTATGTTTCAATAATTTCTCAACAAAAGATAAAGTTGATTTTAAGTGGTGCTGATTCTTGTCTCATTTTTATATTTATTGTGTCAATATCGAATGCTAATTGCTACTTGAATAGGAATATCTTATGTTTTTCTAGCATGTTTCCTTCATGGGATTTGAGCAGTAAGTGCCATTTATTAGAGCAAGTTCTGCTGTGCTATATAGTTCGATGATCTGGAGCCCTACAATGCATTATTTCATAAATATCTATTGAGCTTCATTTATATTCTCCTGGAACCCAAATGTTTTTGCTACTTGATAAAAAGACACTAGCAAGTTTTGGACAAGCTCTAGGAAACGATGTTTGCATAAAAAGGTGTTATGATTCATATAAATTCTCAAGAAGTGCTGAATATAATTGGCATTAGTGGAGGTCCCAACAAAAATGTTAAGTTAATCTTCTCCACTACTGCCTTGATAATTGTCAGGATCTCATGGTTAACAGTATCTTTTTCTTCCCAGTTAATTGCTGCTTAAGAAAACTTCACTAGACCATGGCACATGTGTTGGCCCAGATGACAACCCAAGAGGGGGGGGAGGGGGGTGAATTGGGTTCTTTAAAAATTTAGCCTTTTGAAAAATTGTTTGCTTAAGATGAATGAAAGCAAATGCAATGTAAATAAAGTACAGCGAATAAAACAGAGATAGAGTCAATGGAAGCACGGCAAACACAAAGATTTTATAGTGGTTCGGTGTATCCAACACCTACGTCCACTCCCAAGATCCTACTTGGGTCCACACTATAATCACCTCGATTACAGCCGAGTTGTTTTACAAGTTCACAACTCAAACTTGTTGTTTTACCCGGGATCACAACGAACCCAGCCGGTTTTTCGGGCTCACCAGCACACAACCCAAAACTCAAGCAAAACTAGCTTGACCCGAGGTTAACAACCTCCACTAGTTCAATCCCCTTTGATTGAACTAGGCACAAACAAGTATAGAATGTTTTACAAATTTTCACAGCTCCTTAATGAGCAAATATTCAAAGAAAAGTAAATAGGTTTAGAAAAGCCTGTTTGAAGTTGTTTGGCTTTGAGCTTTTCTTCTTTTCTTCTTTTCCTCTTCTCCTTGCTGGGTTGAATCAAGCCTCAGCTCCGATTCTTCACAGTAGATGCAGTTGAGAAGATTGAAAAGTTGGTCTCTTTCTTCTAGTTGAGAATCCTCCGATTTTCCTCTATTTGAACGGCTTGGATTCTTCTTTGAGCTTTGTGGAGTGGAAGGTTTTGAACTTGAAAGCTCCTCTCTTGGATATAGGCTCAAGACTTCTCGGATTTTGATTTTTGATTTTTGTCTATCCGTTTCTATCTCTCTTTCTATATTTTCAAACGGTTGTTTTTCCCCTTTTTATAGATTTTCCTTTGATTCATTTTTGGGTGGAAATCTAGCCGTTGGAGTGTACCTGGAAGGATTTTCCATTCATAAAAAATAGCCGTTAGATGTCAGAAATCAAAAATATTACCGTTAGAGCTGATCTGGCATTTTTGATTTTTCGTCCAGGTGGGTTGGAGTCGGC
Source organism: Calamus simplicifolius (assembly GCA_900491605.1). NCBI lineage: Eukaryota > Viridiplantae > Streptophyta > Magnoliopsida > Arecales > Arecaceae > Calamus > Calamus simplicifolius. The sequence goes on from UESW01004593.1 coordinate 310,742, forward strand.
TCCAGCTTTTCAGGTGTCGGCTCCGAATCGTTTTTCCATAAATAGTAAAATCTGAGTTCGTCGTGGAGTCGGCTCCGCAAAAGTAAGTGTCGGCTCGCCGTCAGGTGTCGGCTCCCGAAAACTGTAGGTGTCGGCTCCAGGATGCTCAGAAAATCAACGCTCTGTTCCAGCATCGGAGTCGGCTCCAGACACAGTAAGTGTCGACTCCGAAACCTTAGGTGTCGGCTCCGAAACTCTAGGTGTCGGCTCCAGGTTGTATCAAAAATCAGATTAAAATTGAATTGGCCATGGGGTCGGCTCCAGACTTTCTAGGTGTCGACTCCAAGCTCTGAAACTTTGAAATCTCTGATTTGTATTTGATTCAAAATTCATTTCTTAATTCCTTTAAATTGATCAAATAAATTTAAGTCCTGAAACACTTATAAAATCCATTAGTAATCAAATAAATATACTCAATTCCTTTATTAATCATCAAAATCAATGAATGGATCAACAATCTCCCTTTTTGATGATTATAAAAACATTGAGTATATGCATAGAATTCTTAAATTAAAGAGAATATCAAGGAAGTGATCTTTACGAGTAAGCTCCCCCTGAATAAGGTAGCTTCTCTTATGAAGTTCAAATTCAAATTATTCTTCCTCTTTGATACTTAAGATTTCTTTGTGCATAGACAATTCAATTTGATTATCAATCCATATCAATAACTCAATATCATATTAATCAATTAACATTCTCAACTATAATTCTTTCCATATAATTTTCTCCCTCTTAATGCATATACAATCCTAATCTCTCCCCCTTTTTTGTAATCAACAAAAAGGTAAAGAATATTTTACTGCATCAAAGGATAATTGCATCAAAAAGATAATCAAAAGTCAAATATACATAAAAACTTTTCATTCATTAACATAAGCTTCACTACATCAACATATTGTCAAGTATTACATAATTCTCTCCCTCTTTACACTTCATTATATTAACTTCATTACATCAAAATGTAAACAACATTTCAACAAGATTGAACATAAACAACATCAAAAGTTCTTTCTAACTATTCTTGTTAAATGGTCTACTATATTTTTCATTCCATCACATTGAAGTCTAACATAATCTTTTAGTCTCTCATCCAAATGTGCAAGCTGTTGTGATTTTGTCTTGAAGTTCGGCGTTGCACTTTGAATAAGTTTCACCATCTCCACAAATCTCTTTAAGCTCTTCAAAGATGTTCTTCAAATCACCATTTAAAGATTCTGCGGAGGAGTTGAGAGTTGATTCAATCTTTGCAATCCGATCATCAAGGGAGTAAAGTGATTCTTTTATATTCATAAATTTACTGTCAAACTCATCCTTCTGAGCTGCAAACAAACTTTTTAATTGCTCCATTTGAAGGTCTGAGAATCCAGTCGAAGAAGTGGATGGTTGATCATAAACTTGTGCAGGTGCAGGAGCAGGAACAGGAGCAGAAATGGGACTCCTAGGCTGTGGAGAAGGAACCCTAAATGATGGTCCAGCCTCGCAAGGCTCAGAAACTCTCGGCATAGGGGCTCTTTCATCTAGGTGTCCTTTCCTATCCCATTGACCATTCACCTTGACAAAACCCATCCGATGCAATGTAGCTAAGCTATAGTAATCTGTGTGCCTTAGGTTCTTGGAAAGTTCATTCTCTTGAATTGTAACCCCTTGGCTCTTGAATACCATAGTTAGTACCATTCCATACGGTAGGGATGATCTCCTTTTCCCTCCAGCTTCTGCCATATAAAAAATCATCATTGCTGCCAGATTGATCGGCTGCCCAGTTAGAACACTGTCCATAACCACAATGTCTCGCTCCGAGACATACTCAAACCGACCAGTTTTGGAAACAAGATCCTACTGCATATATTGTGTAATAATCTCAATTCTAGGGGTAGTTGATTGGCTCTAATTTCTTCAAACTCAGTTACATCCCTTCCTAACATCCTTGAAAGGGCTGCTGACCTATCACTATGCATGTCAGCGGCTAAACCAGTGATCGGGATGCTGAGGAGGTTTCCGAGCTTTTGAAAGGTGAGATGAATCCTTTTCCCTTTAACATTGCTTACTAAACCTCCATCCCCTCTAGCCAAATTGAATAGAATTCTTTTACTAGGGCTGGATAGGTAGGAACATCAAGAGAACACAGCATATCCCAGCCCATTTCCTTCAATTGTCTCCCGATTGAAAAACCTTCGGATTCAAATAGGTCAAAATCGACTTTTCTACCCATTGTGATGACTCTATCAGCTAGGGTATCTACCTTTGTGGAAGATGTGTTGGGATTGTCAGAATCTGTGGACGAATCGCTGCTTGGAGTCGGCTCACGAACGGGACGACGTGCGGACCGCTTTCCCGTAGTTACCGGCGCTCCAACCACTGATTCTCTCCTTTTGGGTGCCATTTGATCTTTGGAAAGGTTCGATTTGGATGGAATTAGAGATGGGGAAGTTTTGGAGAAATTTTGGAAGAGTTTGGTTAGGATTTGAGAAAGTGATGAAGTGACGAGGTGTCGACTCTGCCCTAATAAATCAACATTTGACTCCCAGGTGTCGACTCCCGCAAAGTCGGGTGTCGACTCCAAATCGCTAACACAGTCAGCGCTCGAACTGGAGTCGGCTCCGAATTCACAGGTGTCGGCTCCAAGGTCAGGGACCGAGAGCGACACAGTCAGAGGTGTCGACTCCTCATTCTGAGGTGTCGACTCCAGAGACAAATTCAGCAAAAATATATGAGATACAAATGACTGAAACTCGTCAAAATAAATTTTATAAAATTTTGATAAAATTATGGAGTATTAAGGATCAAATAGCTCAAATGACTAGATAATTTGTCCTTAAAATAGTGAAGGGAATATCAAGAAATTGATAGAAATTTTAGATTCTCATTCCTTAATGTATCAAAATCAATCCATAGGGTCACATATCCCTAATTCACCTCTAAGATAACAAAATCTTTCTTCACTCAAAGGTTTTGTAAATATGTCAGCTAATTGTTCCTCTGTATTAACATATTCAAGACAAATTTCATTATTAGCTACATGTTCTCTTATGAAATGATATCTAATTTCAATGTGTTTTGTTCTTGAATGTTGAATTGGATTTTTAGTTAGATTTATTGCACTCGTGTTATCACATCTAATTGGTGTTTTGTCGGGGGTTATGCCATAATCTTCAAGTTGTCTCTTAATCCAAAGGATTTGAGCACAGCAACTTCCAGCTGCAACATATTCTGCTTCAGCAGTAGATAATGCAACCGAATTTTGCTTTTTGCTAAACCAAGAGATTAAGTTACATCCTAAGAATTGACATGCACCACTTGTGCTTTTTCTATCCAATTTACATCCAGCATAGTCAGAATCAGAATATGCAATTAAATTTAAGGTTGAGTCTCTAGAGTACCATAAACCTACATTTTTAGTTCCACTTAAATATCTTAAAATTCTTTTTACAGCAATTAAGTGAGATTCTTTAGGTTCAGATTGAAATCTAGCACATAGACATACTGCAAACATAATATCTGGTCTACTAGCAGTTAAGTAAAGAAGAGATCCAATCATACCTCTGTAATGTTTTTGATCTACTTTCTTACCATCTTCATCTTTGTCCAATTTGCACGAAGGACTCATAGGTGTCCCAAGTGGTTTGATTGACTCCATTCCAAATTTCTTGAGCAGTTCTTTTGTGTATTTGGCTTGATTGATGAAGATTCCATCTTTGCTTTGTTTGATTTGAAGTCCTAGGAAGAAGTTGAGTTCTCCCATCATACTCATTTCAAACTCACCCTGCATTAACTTTGCAAATTCTTGACATAACAAATTGTTAGTAGCACCGAAAAAATATCATCAACATATATCTGTACTACTAATAAATCTTTGTCTTTTGTTTTCAAAAATAGTGTTTTATCGACATTTCCTCTTACAAAATCATTTTCAATCAGAAATTTACTTAATCTTTCATACCAAGCCCTAGGTGCTTGTTTCAAACCGTATAGTGCTTTGTGTAATTTAAAAACATGATTTGGAAATTCATGATCTTCAAATCCCGGTGGTTGTTCAACAAAAACTTCTTCATTTATAAATCCATTTAAGAATGCGCTTTTAACATCCATTTGAAATAAATTGATATGCATATGACATGCAAATGCAAGTAACAATCTAATTGCTTCAAGTCTAGCTACAGGTGCAAAAGTTTCATCAAAATCAATTCCTTCTTCTTGATTATATCCTTTTGCAACTAATCTAGCTTTGTTTCTTATTACTATGCCATTTTCGTCTAATTTATTTCTAAATACCCATTTTGATCCTATTACAGAATGATCTTTAGGTCTATCCACTAATGTCCAAACATTATTTCTAGTGAATTGATTTAATTCTTCTTGCATGGCTAACATCCAGTTATTATCTTTTTCAGCTTCTTCAATAGTTTTTGGTTCAATTTGAGATACAAATGCAAGATGATTATTGATGTTTCTCATTGATGATCTAGTTCTTACTCCTTGAGATGGATCACCTATAATTAATTCTCTTGGATGACCATAGGCATATCTCCAATCTCTAGGTAGATCTATATCATTACGATTTCCATCAACAACATCAACACTAGGAGAATCATTATCTTTAGCTTCTTGTTCATGATCTGAAGATACATCTATATTTAATTTTTCAATGTCTCTTTCTAGAATGTTTGTATCTTCCTCATCATCAATCTTTTTAGAACTTGATGCTAAAGATTCATCAAAGATTACATGAATAGATTCTTCTACTATTAAGTTTCTCTTGTTAAATACTCTATAAGCTTTACTTGATGTTGAATATCCTAAGAATATGCCTTCATCAGATTTTGCATCAAATTTTCCTAGGTTATCTTTGCCATTATTATGAATGAAACACTTACAACCAAATGCATGAAAATAGCTTATGTTTGGTTTTCTATTATTCCATAGTTCATAAGGTGTTTTCTTAATGATTGGCCTAATTAAAGCTCTATTAAGGATGTAGCATGCCGTGTTTATAGCTTCTGCCCAAAAGTATTTTGGTAAGTTGCTTTCACATAGCATGGTACGGGCCATGTCTTCTAGGGTTCTATTTTTTCTTTCAACTACACCATTTTGTTGCGGTGTTCTAGGTGCAGAAAAATTATGATGGATGCCATTTTCTATGCAAAAATTTTTAAATAAATGATTTTCAAATTCGGTGCCATGATCACTTCTTAGAGACACTATGGTGTTGTTTTTCTCATTTGTGACCTTCTTGAAGAATTTCAAAAATAGTGGAAAGGTCTCATCCTTATGAGCTAAAAATAACCCAAGTGTATCTAGAGTAATCATCTACAATCACAAGACCATATTTCTTTCCTCCTAGACTTGTGGTTCTAGTAGGTCCAAAAAGATCCATGTGAAGTAGTTCAAGTGGCCTAGAAGTGGAAACAATATTTTTAGTTTTGAAAGAATTTCTAGTTTGTTTTCCAAATTGACATGCATCACAAATTTTATTATTTTCAAAATCTAATTGTGGAAGTCCTTTTACTAAATCCATTCTAATTAATTTTGAAATAAGGTGTGTGCTTGCATGACCTAATCTACGATGCCACAACCAACCAATCTCATTTATATTAGCATTATTAGCAACTAGGCAATGATTACTTGTAGACAAATTGTCTAAATCAATCAGGTATACATTGCCATTTCTATTTCCAATAAAAACAATGCTATTATCAATGGGATTAGAAACTGTGCATATAGAAGATTCAAATGATACTTTAAAACCTTTGTCACATAATTGACTAATGCTAATTAAATTATGTTTCAAACCATCAACATATAAGACATTTTCAATATATGTGGAGGGAGTTATTTGAATGTTACCAAACCCCAAGATTTGGCCTTTGCCATTGTCGCCAAATGTAACTACTCCTCCTCTTTTGCTTTCAAGGGTGATGAATTGATCCTTGTCACCCGTCATGTGCCTTGAGCAGCCGCTATCGAGATACCACTTTCTCTTTGATCTTTTGGCCGCAAGACACTCCTGCAAAAATAATTAAGTCTTATATTTAGGTACCCAAGCTTTCTTGGGTCCTTCATGGTTAGTAGCATAAACAATTGTTCCTTTAGGAACCCAAATTTTCTTTCCTTTACTATTTATCTTCTTATCTATTTTCTTAAAATTGCATTCAAAAACTTTGTGTCCCTTCTTGTTACAGTAATGACATGTAACATTATCAAGGTTTTGTTCCTTTCTAAAAAAGTTTTTGACAAATTTTTGTTTCAAATTAGGTCTATATCCTAAACCAGCCTTATCATATATAGCTCTTTGATTACTTAACAATAAATTAAGTTTTTCTGAACTATAAGTGAATTTATCAACAATACTTTTATATTTATCAACTTCCTTCTTTAGTTTATCATTTTCATTAGAAATTGATTCTTTTTCTTTAGTCAAATTGTCTTTTTCAGATTTCAGCACTTTAGTTTCTTTATTAAGATTTTCTTTTTCTTCAATCAAAGTTAAATTTTATTTTTCAAAAACTTATATTTCTTTTTCAAAATTTTGAAATCACCGACAAGTTCATTAAAAGCATCAAATAATTCATCAAAAGCAAATTCATCGCAAGGGTTTTCAGAACTTACCTCATCCTCTTCGTTTGCCATAAAGCAAATGTTAGCAACCTCCTTTTGTTCTTCCTCCGATGAGGATTCATCGCTGTCGCTCCAGTTGCAACATAGGCTTTCTTTTTCTTCTTGAAAGTCTTTTTCAGTTGAGGACAATCATATCTGTAATGCCCCGGTTTCTTACATTCATAGCAAATCAAGGGGTCTTTCTCTTTATCCTTGTCCTTGTCTTTTTCTTTCTCTCCTTCCATCTTAGTTCCAAATTTCTTCTTGTGGAAGGGTCTCTTTCTCCTCATGAATTTTTTGAACTTTCTTGCTAGAAGAGCTGTCTCATCATCATCTTCTTCACTATCATTGCAGCTCTCCTCATTTTCAGCAGCCTTAAGAGCTATGGTCTTTTTCTTTTTCACATCTTCTTCTATGTGCTGCTTCATGGTCAATTCATGGGTCATTAGGGATCCTAGAAGCTCCTCTAAGGGTAAGGTGTTGAGGTCCTTTGCTTCTTGGATTGCTGTCACCTTCGCTTCCCACGTTCTTGGAAGTGACCTGAGAATTTTTCGAACAAGTTCAGAGTTAGAATATGTTTTGCCTAAACTTTTCAACCCATTTACAATATCAGTAAATCTAGTATACATGCTAGCTATATTTTCAGTTTGTTCCATGCAAAATAACTCATATTTATGAACAAGAATGTTTATTTTGGATTCTTTTACTTGGTTAGTACCCTCATGGGTAACCTCTAATCTATCCCAAATCTCCTTTGCGGAATTACAAGTGGAGATTCTATTAAATTCATTAGCATCTAAAGAGCAATATAAGACATTCATGGCCTTAGCATTGAGCTGTGCCATTTTCCTATCATTATCATTCCAATCCCTTTCGGGCTTAGGAACAATAGTGCCATCAACAACGTGTGTGGGTGTACTAGGTCCATTAGTTATAACACCCCACAATTCATAATCAGAAGCTTGAATGAATATCCTCATTCTTGCTTTCCAATAAGAATAGTTGGAACCATTAAACAAAGGAGGTCTATTTGTAGAATGACCTTCGGCAAATGATCCAACTTGAGTTGCCATTTGGATCTTTAGCTCTTGATCGTGTGATCAAAATCTAATGAGCACTTGCTCTGATACCAATTGTTGGCCCAGATGACAACCCAAGAGGGGGGGGTGAATTGGGTTCTTTAAAAATTTAGCCTCTTGAAAAATTGTTTGCTTAAGATGAATGAAACAAATGCAATGTAAATAAAGTACAGCGAATAAAATAGAGATAGAGTCAATGGAAGCACGGCAAACACAAAGATTTTATAGTGGTTCGGTGTATCCAACACCTACGTCCACTCCCAAGATCCTACTTGGGTCCACACTATAATCACCTCGATTACAGCCGAGTTGTTTTACAAGTTCACAACTCAAACTTGTTGTTTTACCCGGGATCACAACGAACCCAGCCGGTTTTTCGGGCTCACCAGCACACAACCCAAAACTCAAGCAAAACTAGCTTGACCCGAGGTTAACAACCTCCACTAGTTCAATCCCCTTTGATTGAACTAGGCACAAACAAGTATAAGAATGTTTTACAAATTTTCACAGCTCCTTAATGAGCAAATATTCAAAGAAAAGTAAATAGGTTTAGAAAAGCCTGGTTTGAAGTTGTTTGGCTTTGAGCTTTTCTTCTTTTCTTCTTTTCCTCTTCTCCTTGCTGGGTTGAATCAAGCCTCAGCTCCGATTCTTCACAGTAGATGCAGTTGAGAAGATTGAAAAGTTGGTCTCTTTCTTCTAGTTGAGAATCCTCCGATTTTCCTCTATTTGAACGGCTTGGATTCTTCTTTGAGCTTTGTGGAGTGGAAGGTTTTGAACTTGAAAGCTCCTCTCTTGGATATAAGGCTCAAGACTTCTCGGATTTTGATTTTTGATTTTTGTCTATCCGTTTCTATCTTTCTCTTTCTATTTCAAACGGTTGTTTTTTCCCTTTTTATAGATTTTCCTTTGATTCATTTTTGGGTGGAAATCTAGCCGTTGGAGTGTACCTGGAAGGATTTTCCATTCATAAAAAATAGCCGTTAGATGTCAGAAATCAAAAATATTACCGTTAGAGCTGATCTGGCATTTTTGATTTTTCGTCCAGGTGGGTTGGAGTCGGCTCCAGCTTTTCAGGTGTCGGCTCCGAATCGTTTTTCCATAAATAGTAAAATCTGAGTTCGTCGTGGAGTCGGCTCCGCAAAAGTAAGTGTCGGCTCGCCGTCGTCAGGTGTCGGCTCCCGAAAACTGTAGGTGTCGGCTCCAGGATGCTCAGAAAATCAACGCTCTGTTCCAGCATCGGAGTCGGCTCCAGACACAGTAAGTGTCGACTCCGAAACCTTAGGTGTCGGCTCCGAAACTCTAGGTGTCGGCTCCAGGTTGTATCAAAAATCAGATTAAAATTGAATTGGCCATGGGGTCGGCTCCAGACTTTCTAGGTGTCGACTCCAAGCTCTGAAACTTTGAAATCTCTGATTTGTATTTGATTCAAAATTCATTTCTTAATTCCTTTAAATTGATCAAATAAATTTAAGTCCTGAAACACTTATAAAATCCATTAGTAATCAAATAAATATACTCAATTCCTTTATTAATCATCAAAATCAATGAGTGGATCAACAACATGTGATATATGTACTACCATTTTGGTTCATGTGTAGGTAGCATCTAATGGAAGACTGCGATTTTGCAAACAGGATATGCATGCATATTATTGAATGAATCCTGCTTTTAGCTGGATCACTTTCTATGTTTCTTTTTAAAAGAGATCAACTGGATATATACATATTACTGAATGAATTCATAAATTAACTGTTGTCTTTAGATGAATCACTTCTTTGTTTCTCTCTTAAAGTAGATCAACCAACCAAGGAAGTTTGATCTACGAAGGATGGAACATCAGTGCAGCTGCTACATGTAGTAAAAAATGCAAGAATTTTAAAAAGAACTGAGGTTGCATATCAAGAACCATTGACTCAAATTCAGGTCACATGTGTTAAAAGACGCTTGATATGTATGCTTGTTCATTACATTTGGGCATCTGTGTATCCAAACCATAGCTCCATGATTTTATATGCATGATTGTTCAAATTAGAGCCTCTGTATTTTGTATATTCTCCTGTACTTAGGATCTTGAGAGGTCTGCAGTGCTGTGAGTGCTTGGAACTTTCTAAAGGAATCATGAGTTATCGACACCGTGGTGCCCGCCTTATACTCTTTTATTAAAATCAAATCTAGCATTCCTTTGATTGGCATATATATACTGGTTTTGGATTCCTAAATTTTAAGTTTTGTTCCCAAATATTTATTTCTAAACTATTTAATTTGTCGCATTGTACGTTAAGCTCGAAGCCTCCTTTGCTGTTCAAAACCATGCCAGGGACATGGATATTTAAAAAAATTCAAATGATGGTGTAATTACTAAGATAAGTAACTATATAAACTTATTTTTTACATTTATTTATAATGAAATTTAAAGTTAAATTAATTTATTTAAATAAAAAATTAAACAAATTAATATGTCAAATTTTAACAAAATAATTGATTTAAAGCTATAGATTAGGAAAGGATGAGACATATTTTTTCAAAACATGAAGATTATTATTAAAAAATTAAAATAAAATAAAACTCTAATAAATAGTATCCTTCTTGGAATATACTTAAACAATATTTAAAAGTTATGCATGATATTAAAATAAAGTAGTTAATTTTTTTGATCTCAATTATTTTGGCTTTATAATATATTATAAAATATTATATATTATTAAACTCTTGAATACTAATTATAAATTATTATAATTTAATAATTATTTAAGTTTTATATGTGGTAAAAAATTTACATATTTTTTCAATGCATGGAGATGTTGATGAATTTATTGGGCCCGGAGTCTTAATTCTTATTTTATTTATTAATAAAAAATAATTTATTAAAGTCATTACATTAAAAATTAAATTGATAAACCATTTTTTCTTCTAAAATTTTTATATTCTAATAAAAAATTCATCTATTCCTAGTGGAATACATTAAAAAATTTTATATGGGTATGTTTAGGATTTCTAAAAAATTCTTCATCTATTCCTAGTGAAATACATACTTTTTCTCAAGTGATCCAAATACTATTTGGAATAACACTGCATTAATTGCACTGAAATAATATAAAATACCATATTTTTATTCAAAAAGAAATCTGGAATAACAAGAGAATAAGCTATTCTTGGGAAATTCGTATTCCTATTCCCAGAATAACTTTTTGAAATCCAAATACTACCTTTGGGAATAAGGGGGACAAGATATCCCCCTTATTTCCTATTTCAAACACAGCCTAAGGGTTTCATACAAATATATTTCATTAAAAAATTTATAAAATCCATACGCTTCTGCTGCGCTGTCAGGCGTGCACAAGAAACCCAACAAGGGCTTCTTTCTTTCTTTTTTTTAATCACTTGACTTATTGAATTTTTTTATGATATAGTAATTTTTATTTTTGAATATCATTTATTAACTAGGTAAAAAAATCATAGTTTAGACTTTGAATATTAGGGATAAAGTTACAATTTTATTCAAAAATTCATGAAGTTTAAGTTTTTCAACATGACATGAATTCCTCTAAAATTGTAATGTAACACAAAGATTTGAATTGTATAAAACAAAAGAATCTTCTAATTCCATAATTTTTATGTTTTCAAATTTTTGATCGCATGTTTTAGAAAATCCTATATATTTCACCTGTTTGATTTTGGGTGAATCCTTGATTTTTTTTCTAGGGATGGTAATTTTTCCATTTGGTCATTTACCCGATCGGTACCATTTTAACGGATTGGAAGAATCCTCAGTTAAAATGGCTTAATGGGTAACGGGGATTACTCATTAACGGCTAAATGGTCTCCATTTACCTATTCCATCCCGTTAACTTTAATATAATATATTTAAATTTTAAATATATATATATATATATATATATATATTAATATATTAAATATTAAAAATTTAAAATAAATAAACATGTTTGAATCACTATTGATATGTGGACTTCTTCGAATCAAAAAAAGCATTATATGGTGGTCATGGCATATTACATTGATGATGTTTGGGTGTTAAGAAATTGCATATTGAAATACTAATTCATTTCTTTATGACTTATTACTTTAATCTTATACTTATTATATTAATATTATAATTATTTGAATTTGATAGATTTGTTTACATGCCTGCTCCAAATACCTTTGACGTTCTGTGTGACAAGCTTATGGAGACATTGTTGAATTGAAATATTGATAGTAAGTTATCTATCTATCTGTTGATAATTGTAGTACGAATAATAACATGATTTTAAGATGAAAAATAAGATTGATCGAGGTGTACTTATATTGGGGGATAGCTTTTTTATATGAGGTGGGCTGCATATATTTTAAATCTGATTGTAAAAAAAGGACTTAGTGAAAGAGAAATTAAAAATGTGCATGATAGTATTATATTTTTCTATTAATATTTTTTATTTTTAAAAAAATTATAAATTTAATAAAATAATTTTATTTTTTTATATAAATGATTAAATGGGTATCCTACCCGTTTATTTGATCTATCGGGTGTATTGGTTTCGTTAAGTATAACAGCTTAATGGAAAGAGGAACGTCAATATTTTTTTCTAACGGGGCCATAAATTTAAACCGATGAGTGCTCGTTTCAGGAAAAGACGAGCCGTAAGGAATAAGCACTCCCAATTTGACTACGTTGGCTAATAGGAGGCAATCCAACGGTTTCAAAGAAATAGCAAAAAAAAAAATATCCAAAAGTTATAATGATCAATGGATGCAAATCAAGCAAAATCCGCAACAAAAGGCCTTTATTTAAAATTTTGGGATATAAAGAGTAATTTTCGTGGTGTATATGGCAGCTCAATAATAATTTCAAAACTTCTTCCCTTTTATAAATGCGTAATTAGATATTTATTTCACAATCAGCCTCAATTAAGGATTCGAACTCGGTATTTATGCCTAGAAGGATTCGAACCGCTTCTCGCTTAAGTTGGGTGCCTCTCCTCATAATTTCTTCTCCGTCTTTCCTCCGTTGCCAAGGCCCATCGATGGCTGCCGAAGACGGCGGAAAACCTCCGACTCACACCCTCGCCGGCGCACTCCCGATCACCCTCCCTATGCCGTGGTATCACATCTCTTCCCTCATGTATGCACGCATAGCACATGCTTGTGTTGTCTTGATGTGCATCACTGACGCGTTCTTGTTCATGGCCACGGGCAGATGATAGCTGCTGCAATCCAAACCTCGTCGGAGGAAGGAGGATCCACCGTGGAAGCGACATCTCGTTATATTCCATCCCATTATGACGACCTCCCCGACGGGCATGATAATCTCCTCCCTTACTACCTCAGCAAACTCACCGCCCAGGGGGAGTTCGTCATGCCGGAACCCTGTCGTTTCCTCGTTGTGCTTGCGCTGGCGCCAAGCCGGCCCCGGGTTCCCGTCCCTACCATGCCCAGCCCAGCCCAGCCCACCGTCTAAGCCCGCAGACGAGAAAGACGACGACCGCGCGATGGCAGAGTCTCCTTCGGCGGTGGACCGAGATAGCGACAATTCGATCGAGAGCCAGAACGGCGAAGGCTCGCTCCGCCGAAAGCATGCTCGAGTGCAGTGATGAGGGTAACAAGTAATCATTGGAACACGTTCTTGGCTTGCCATGGGAAGGGCCTCCGGTCACTGCGACCGCGATTGCGACTGCGAACGAAGGAGATGGACTGCGATTGCGATTGCGGCGGCTCTCCCTGCTCTCGAAACCGTCAAGTTCCTCATCGATGCCTCCGCTGACGTCGACGCTGTCGACGCCGCCGGGAACCACCCCGGCGATGTCATAGCCCACCACTTCTCCAGCTCCATCACCAGATCCCTCGAAGTCGTCCTCAAAGCCTCTTGCCCGAGGGTTTCCTCCCCAGGAGGAGCAAAAGAAGGGGAGACGAAGTCTAGCGAGAAGAAAGAATACCCTCCCGATCTCACCCTCCCCGATATCAAGAATGGGATCTACGGCACGGACGAGTTCCAGATGTATACCTTCAAAGTCAAGCCTTGCTCCAGGGCCTACTCCCACGACTGGACGGAGTGCCCGTTTGTCCACCCTGGGGAGAACGCTCGGCGTCGCGACCCCCGTAAGTACCTCTATAGCTGTCCCCTGCCCTGAGTTCCGGAAGGGCTCGTGCCGGACCCGCCTCTGCAAGGACGAGACCGGCTGCAATCGCCGCGTCTGCTTCTTTGCCCACAAGCCTGAGGAGCTCCGGTCCGTCAACCCCTTGGCTGCCTCCGTCACCGGGATGGTGCTTCCCTCGCCGAGGTCGTCGTCATCGGGTCTCTCGTCGTTGGACATGGCTACGGCTTTGATGCTGATGCAGCAGCGGGGTCGCCCATGTCGCCGTCGGCTTCGTCGGGATTGGGTGGGGCGACATGGGCGACCCCAGTATTATTTATTAGAAAAACATGACATGGGCGACATGGGCGACATGGGGCGACATGACGCCGCCCTCCTTGCAGCTGCCGAGCAGCAGACTGAAGGCATCGCTGAGCGCCAGGGATTTAGCTTTCGATCTGGACTTGCTTGGGCTCGAGGGGTACCAGCAGAAGCTGATCGATGAGATCTCTAGCACCGCCTCGCCCATGGCCAACTGGACCCCGAACTCCCTAGCTGCCGCCTCTCGAGCATCGGATTATAACGATCTATTTGGCTCTCTTGACCCATCGGTGCTTTCTAAGTTGCAGGGGCTTTCTCTGAAACAGACGGCAGCTACCTCGGCCTCGGCCGGAGCTCAATTCCAGTCGCCCGCTGGAGCCCAGATGCATCAATCTCCATTGCTTGCTGGCTATGTTGGAGGCAACTTCATCGCTTGGTCTCGATCATTCGATGGCGAAGGCCATCATGAACTCGAGGTCTTCAGCGTTTGCAAAGCGAAGCCAGAGCTTCATTGACCGGGGAGCAGCAGCAGGTCGCCAGTCGACCCTATCTTCCATGACTACTGCTGCTGCAGCGGCGGCTCCATCGGTTCTTTCTGACTGGGGCTCGCCGGATGGGAAGTTGGACTGGGGAATTCAAGGGGACGTCCTTTAAAGAGGAAGGCTGCTTCAATGGGGGACTCAGAAACAGAGGGCCTGGACCAGCTTAAGGATGGCAATGATGGCAAAGGCCCAGATGATGAGCCAGAGCCGAAACGTCGCGGACGTCCGCCAAAGAAAAAGCCTGTTTTGATCGATAACTCTGGAGTGGGCTCAGAAACCGGGGGCGAGGGTGAACATGAGCATGGTGCTGATGGGAAAGGCCAAGAACAACTAGAGCTGAAACGTTGGGGACGTCCGCCTACGAAAAAGTCTATTTTTATCGATAACGTGGAGTGGGCTATAGAGGTGGGCATGGCCAGGCCCATCGGCCCATTAACAAATGGGCTGTACCATGCATAGCACATTAAAAAAATTCAAATTTGGCATGCCCATCAGGGCCATATCCAGCACGGTCCAGCTGAGCCGTGTTGGGAGCCATGCCATGGCACAGCCGCGCTGGTGCCTAGGCACTAGTGCGCGCTGGTGCCTAGGCATTAGGCACCACGTGTGGTGCCTAGGCACCATCTATTACTTAGGCACGGCCTAGGCACCAACAAGTGCCAAGGCACTAGCTGGGCAATTTCAGCCGTTAAAAATGGCTATATCAGTTTTTAACGGCTATATAGCCGTTAAAGGCTGTTGGGAGGGGTTTAGACCATTTTACCCCTCCTAACAGTCATATAACGGCTATATCAAAGGATAGTTTTGAAAAAAAAATTAGAAATTCTATAAATAGATGAACTCTCCCTCTATTACTACTATTTCTCTCTTCCAGCAAGTGCTCTAGTAGATTAGCAATTTAATTTTTAGTTTGCAAGTGTTCTTACAAGTGGCAAGTGCTCAAGCAAGTAGTCAAGTGCTACAAGGTCAATTCTTGTTGAGAGGCGAGAGCGCAAGAGGAAGCTTACAAATCTCGGCTCCACGCCTCCACCTTTGATCTTTTCTCAATTCCTTTTTGTGGGTTTTTTTTTTTGTATTTATTAATTAAAAATTTTGATATGGCATCTTTTAACGAAAGTAATTTTAACATGCAATTGAGATGCTTATCTGCTTCAAAGACAGTTGGATGCTAAGGCGAGGCTTCAAGATAAAGGTGGACATGACTTAACCAGCGAAGATGACGATGACACAAATATACTGATGAGTGATGAGTGAGTTATTTCTACTTTTATAATTATATTTTTATTTTTTAAATTGTTAAAAACTTAAAAAAAGTCATCTTTATTTTTTCTTTCTTTTTTTCTCTTGCTTATTGTATTATGTTCTGGAGGTCAGGCCTAGCCCCCCTCCCTTCTGTACCATTTTGATTTTAAATTAATAAACAGGTAGGGGTCTATGCCAAACCCCCCACCTATAAGGTGGCTTTATATTAATAAAATTTCTTTATTCCTAATAATTTTTAATTTATCAAAAAATATATATATATTTTTTTACAAATTTTTTTTATTTGAGCCGTGCACGGGCCAGGGCCTAGGTGGGCGTGCCTGACATGGCCCAGGCCCACCTGTGCCGTGCCTGGCACGGCCCACCGGGCCAGCATGTGGGCTGTGCCAGGCACGGCCCAGGTGGGTCGTGCCGGCCCGGTACGATGGGCCGGCCCATGCCCGTCATGGGCCGTGCCGTGCTGGGCCAACAGAAAAAAATTTTTCGCCCGGCACGGCACGGTTCATAGAGCCGTGCCGGCACGGCCCGGTACTGTAGCAGTATGGGCATGAACCATACCGGCACGGCCCGGTACTGTAGCAGTATGGGGCCTTGCCAGGTGGACCTGGGCCGTGCCGTGCCATCGGCGGCATGGCCCAGTGCCTACCGCTAGTGGGCGAGGGCCAGGATAAGCGCGGTGCTGATGGGAAAGGCCAAGACGAGCCAGAGCCCAAACATCGTGGGCGTCCACCAAAGAATAAATGCGTTGTAATCGATAAATCTTCAGTGGGCTCAGGAACAGGGGCGAGGGCCAAGATGAGCCCGCGCCCGCTGAAGAAGCCCGCAAGGATGGCCCTGTTTCCGTTCCCAAGCGCCGAGGACGACCTCCGAAAGTCGCTAGAGGCCCACAGAATTAGCCTGCTATAGTAATTTTGATTTCGAAAGAGATCAAAAGACTCGCTACATCGGATGATGCGGCAAACGCACATAGATTATGCACACATATTAATGCATATACGATATACGATAAGATTTATTATCGGTGCTGCAAGATTTTTCCTTCTTATCTAACTGTTGTTTGTTAGTTGTTTTCTACTTTTCTTCGCCACCATGAGATCAGCCGCAGTAAATGCAATTTTTTTTTGTTCTGACAGAGGATTGAATTGTTTTACATTTTATTATTTTCTGTTTATTAGGGTAACTGAGTGTATAAGAGAAAGGGTTGTTTGGATGGGTTCCATTGGCATTATTGTCGTTGGCCGCCTTCCAAAAATGAGTTGTGATTTTTGCCTTAACACCTTGCTTAATGACTTTTTTTGGGACCTGACAATATGTCCGGAGTTTTGAATTAAAACAAGAATGACGAAAAATGTTTCAATTGTACTGAGCTTGACTCTTGGAGCACTAAGCTTCTTAAATTCAAAGAAGGTGAAAACCGTGCTTGGATCAAGACATGTTAAACACAGCGATCTATCCTCAAAATATAATGATCCGATTCGATCCGAACCTTCTACTACAAGCACGATTGCGTAGAGGTATAACCAAACAACTTCTTTATATGCTAAAAAAAAATTATAATAATAATAATATAATATAATAATAAAAAAGAGAATTCTTTTTGAGCAAGGCTTCTTCAAAATTTTTTAAATTCTAAATTCTTAAGCTTATTTATAGGAGTCCAGTCCATAATGGCGCCACATAGCCATTATCTTCAAATCACTTCAGAAATAATTAAAAATTTAATTTTTTAGAGATTCTTCATGCATACCATTTGGCCATGCAAACGTTCATGGAACGTACATGGAATGCTCGTATGTGATGCAAGTGCGCCGCCACTCATGGGAACACTCGTTCCTTTCATTTCCTTTTTTTAATTTAAATTTTTTTCTTTCTTTTTTTTAACATAAAAAGGTCAACAAATTATTTTTGATATTACTAATTTCAATTAGGAAAAGCTTGCTTGATTCGATATGGTGTGTCAGAAGATGAGATCGAAAAAATTATCTTAAGAAAAACTCCAACCCCTATGAACAGTGCCAATTCACCCATGCCATGTCATGTCAGCTAACCGGTAGGATGATGTCATGCATTGCAGTCCATAACATTGCTTTTCTAATTAAATCTCTGAAAAGGTTTTGCTTGTCAACTTCATTAGAAATTTGGAGGCCAGTTATAAAGCATAGAGAAATGGAGAGAGACACATCAACAAACCATGCTTCATTAGAATTTTGGAGGCCAGTTATAAAAGATACCACCAACCTCTCATAGCTTATGCTGCATTGCTACGCCGTGCACGTGTACACTCTCAATTACATAAATGGAAGCACCTCCCATCCCATGTCCCATTTGGAGGGGATCGAGCCAACGGTTGGCGGCTTTAAAAGAGGCCACTGTGGCTTCTCCCCACTTCTAATGGAACAATGATCACGCCAAAGAGTTTCTTGGGACCATGACCATCGCTTTCCCCACCAACAACACTAACGGTTGATTAATGAACACTAAGGCATACACTTGGGACGTTAAGGTGAAGCCTCATGTCTTTCCCTAAGTTTTTGCAA
>UESW01004593.1:335529-700606 GCA_900491605.1 Calamus simplicifolius
CAAAGTCTATGAACTCTCTTGTATCTACATTCTAACTATATTGCAGGCAATTGCAAAGTCTATAACTCTCTTGTATCTACATTCTTGTATCTACATTCTAAATTGCAGGTATTGTCTCTTGTACAAAGATAAAGTTGATTTTAGGTGGTGCTGATTCTTGTCTCATTTTTATATTTATTGTGTCAATATCGAATGCTAATTGCTACTTGAATAGGAATATCTTATGTTTTTCTAGCATGTTTCCTTCATGGGATTTGAGCAGTAAGCGCCATTTTTTAGAGCAAGTTCTGCTGTGCTATATAGTTCATAATCTGGAGCCCTACAATGCATTATTTCATAAATATCTATTGAGCTTCATTTATATTCTCCTGGAACCCAAATGTTTTTTGCTACTTGATAAAAAGACACTAGCAAGTTTTGGACAAGCTCTAGGAAACGATGTTTGCATAAAAAGGTGTTATGATTCAATATAAATTCTCAAGAAGTGCTGAATATAATTGGCATTAGTGGAGGTCCCAACAAAAATGTTAAGTTAATCTTCTCCACTACTGCCTTGATAATTGTCAGGATCTCATGGTTAATAGTATCTTTTTCTTTCCAGTTAATTGCTGCTTAAGAAAACTTCATTAGACCATGGCACGTGATATATGTACTACCATTTTGGTTCATGTGTAGGTAGGATCTAATGGAAGACTGCGATTTTGCAAACAGGATATGCATGCATATTATTGAATGAATCCTGCTTTTAGCTGGATCACTTTCTTATGTTTCTTTCTAAAAGAGATCAACTGGATATATACATATTACTGAATGAATTCATAAATTTACTGTTGTCTTTAGATGAATCACTTTCTTTTGTTTCTCTCTTAAAGTAGATCAACCAACCAAGGAAGTTTGATCTATGAAGGATGGAACATCAGTGCAGCTGCTGACATGTAGTAAAAAATGCAAGAATTTCAAAAAGAACTGAGGTTGCATATCAAGAACCATTGACTCAAATCCAGGTCACATGTATTAAAAGACGCTTGATATGTATGCTTGTTCATTACATTTGGGCATCTCTGTATCCAAACCATAGCTCCATGATTTTATATGCATGATTGTTCAAATTAGAGCCTCTGTATTTTGTATACTCTCCGGTACTTAGGATCTTGAGAGGTCTGCAGTGCTGTGAGCGCTTGAAACTTTCTGAAGGAATCACGAGTTATCGACACCGTGGTGCCCGCCTTATACTCTTTTATTAAAATCAAATCTAGCATTCCTTTGATTGGCAATATATATACTGGTTTTGGATTCCTAAATTTTAAGTTTTGTTCCCAAATATTTATTTCTAAACTATTTAATTTGTCGCATTGTACGTTAAGCTCGAAGCCACCTTTGATGTTCAAAATCATGCTAGGTACATGGATATTTAAAAAAATTCAAATGATGGTGTAATTATTAAGATAAGTAACTATATAAACTTATTTTTTTACATTTATGCATAATGAAATTTAAAGTTAAATTAATTTACTTTAAATAAAAAAAAAATTTAACAAATTAATATGTCAAATTTTAACAAAATAATTGATTTAAAGCTATAGATTAGAAAAGGATGAGACATATTTTTTCAAAACATGAAGATTATTATTAAAAATTAAAATAAAATAAAACTCTAATAAATAGTATCCTTCTTGGAATATACTTAAACAATATTTAAAAGTTATGCATGATATTAAAATAAAGTAGTTAATTTTTTGATCTCAATTATTTTGGCTTTATAATATATATTATCAAATATTATATATTATTAAACTCTTGAATACTAATTATAAATTATTATAATTTAATAATTATTTAAGTTTTATATGTGGTAAAAAATTTACATATTTTTTCAATGCATGGAGATGTTGATGAATTTATTGGGCCAGGAGTCTTAATTCTTATTTTATTTATTAATAAAAAATAATTTATTAAAGTCATTACATTAAAAATTAAATTGATAAACCATTTTTTCTTCTAAAAAAATTTTATATTCCTAATAAAAAATTCATCTATTCCTAGTGGAATACATTAAAAAAATTTATATGGTGTTTAGGATTTCTAAAAAATTCTTCATCTATTCCTAGTGAAATACATGCTTATTCTCAAGTCATCCAAACACCATTTGGAATAACACTGCATTAATTGCTCTGAAATAATATGAAATACCATATTTTTATCAAAAAAAAATGTAATAATAAGAGGAATAAGCTATTCTTGGGAAATTCATATTCCTATTCCCAGAATAACTTTTTGAAATCCAAATACTACCTTTGGGAATAAGGGGGACAAGATATCCCCCTTATCTCCTATTTCAAACACAGCCTAAGGGTTTCATACAAATATATTTCATTAAGAAATTTATAAAATCCACACGCTTCTGCAGCGCTGTCAGGCGTGCACAAGAAACCCAACAAGGGCTTCTTTCTTTCTTTTTTTTTAATCACTTGACTTATTGAATTTTTTTATGATATAGTAATTTTTATTTTTGAATATCATTTATTAACTAGATAAAAAAATCATAGTTTAGACTTTGAATATTAGGGATAAAGTTACAATTTTATTCAAAAATTCATGAAGTTTAAGTTTTTCAACATGACATGAATTCCTCTAAAATTGTAATGTAATACAAAGATTTGAATTGTATAAAACAAAAGATTCTTCTAATTCCATAATTTTTATGTTTTCAAATTTTTGATCGCATATTTTAGAAAATCCTATATATTTCACCTGTTTGATTTTGGGTGAATCCTTGATTTTTTTTCTAGGGATGGCAATTTTCTCCATTTGGTCATTTACCCGATCGGTACCATTTTTAACGGATTGGAAGAATCCTCAGTTAAAATGGCTTAATGGGTAACGGGGATTACTCATTAACGGCTAAATGGTCTCCATTTACCTATTCCATCCCGTTAACTTTAATATAATATATTTAAATTTTATATATATATATATATTAATATATTAAAAATTTAAAATTTAAAATAAATAAAACATGTTTGAATCACTATTGATATGTGGACTTCTTCGAATTAAAAAAAGCATTATATGGTGGTCATGGCATATTACATTGATGATGTTTGGGTGTTAAGAAATTGTATATTGAAATACTAATTCATTTCTTTATGACTTATTACTTTAATCTCATATATTATATTAATATTATAATTATTTAAATTTGATAGATTTGTTTACATGCCTGATCCAAATACCTTTGACGTTCTGTGTGACAAGCTTATGGAGACATTGTTGAATTGAAATATTGATAGTAAGTTATCTATCTTGTCTGTTGATAATTGTAGTACGAATAATAACATGATTTTAAGATGAAAAATAAGATTGATCGAGGTGTACTTATATTGGGGGATAGCTTTTTTATATGAGGTGGGCTGCATATATTTTAAATCTGATTGTAAAAAAAGGACTTAGTGAAAGAGAAATTAAAAATGTGCATGATAGTATTATATTTTTCTATTAATATTTTTTATTTTTTAAAAAAAATTATAAATTTAATAAAATAATTTTATTTTTTTATAAATGATTAAATGGGTATCCTACTCGTTTATTTGATCTATCGGGTGTATTGGTTTCGTTAAGTATAACAGCTTAATGGAAAGAGGAACGTCAATATTTTTTTTTCTAACGGGGCCGTAAATTTAAACCGATGAGTGCTCGTTTCAGAAAAGATGAGCCGTAAGGAATAAGCACTCCCAATTTGACTACGTTGGCTAATAGGAGGCAATCCAACGGTTTCAAAGAAATAGCAAAAAAAAGAATATCCAAAACTTACTGATCAATGGATGCAAATCAAGCAAAATCCGCAACAAAAGGCCTTTATTTAAAATTTTGGGATATAAAGAGTAATTTTCGTGGTGTATATGGCAGCTCAATAATAATTTCAAAACTTCTTCCCTTTTATAAATGCGTAATTAGATATTTATTTCATAATCAGCGTCAATCATTGATTATTATAAGGATTCGAACTCGGTATTTATGCCCTAGAAGGATTCGAACCGCTTCTCGCTTAAGTTGGGTGCCTCTCATCATAATTTCTTCTCCGTCTTTCCTCCGTTGCCAAGGCCCATCGATGGCTGCCGAAGACGGTGGAAAACCTCCGACTCACACCCTCGCCGGCGCACTCCCGATCACCCTCCCTATGCCGTGGTATCACATCTCTTCCCTCATGTATGCACACATAGCACATGCTTGTGTTGTCTTGATGTGCATCACTGACGCGTTCTTGTTCATGGCCACGGGCAGATGATAGCTGCTGCAATCCAAACCTCGTCGGAGGAAGGAGGATCCACCGTGGAAGCGACATCTCGTTATATTCCATCCCATTATGACGACCTCCCCGACGGGCATGATAATCTCCTCCCTTACTACCTCAGCAAACTCACCGCCCAGGGGGAGTTCGTCATGCCGGAACCCTGTCGTTTCCTCGTTGCTGCTTGCGCTGGCGCCAAGCCGGCCCCGGGTTCCCATCCCTACCATGCCCAGCCCAGCCCAGCCCGCCATCTAAGCCCGCAGACGAGAAAGACGACGACCGCGCGTGGCAGAGTCTCCTTCGGCGGTGGACCGAGATAGCGACAATTCGATCGAGAGCCAGAACGGCGAAGGCTCGCTTCGCCGAAAGCATGCTCGAGTGCAGTGATGAGGGTAACAAGTAATCATTGGAACACGTTCTTGGCTTGCCATGGGAAGGGCCTCCGGTCACTGCGACCGCGATTGCGACTGCGAACGAAGGAGATGGACCGCGATTGCGATTGCGGCGGCTCTCCCTGTTGTCTCGAAACCGTCAAGTTCCTCATCGATGCCTCCGCTGACGTCGACGCCGCCGGGAACCGCCCCGGCGATGTCATAGCCCGCCACTTCTCCAGCTCCATCACCAGATCCCTCGAAGTCGTCCTCAAAGCCTCTTGCCCGAGGGTTTCCTCCCCAGGAGGAGCAAAAGAAGGGGAGACGAAGTCTAGCGAGAAGAAAGAGTACCCTCCCGATCTCACCCTCCCCGATATCAAGAATGGGATCTACGGCACGGACGAGTTCCGGATGTATACCTTCAAAGTCAAGCCTTGCTCCAGGGCCTACTCCCACGACTGGACGGAGTGCCCGTTTGTCCACCCTGGGGAGAATGCTCGGCGTCGCGACCCCCGTAAGTACCTCTATAGCTGCATCCCCTGCCCTGAGTTCGGAAGGGCTCGTGTCGGACCGCCTCTGCAAGGACGAGACCGGCTGCAATCGCCGCGTCTGCTTCTTTGCCCACAAGCCTGAGGAGCTCCGGTCCGTCAACCCCTCGGCTGCCTCCGTCATCGGGATGGTGCTTCCCTCGCCGAGGTCGTCGTCATCGGGTCTCTCGTCGTTGGACATGGCTACGGCTTTGATGCTGATGCAGCAGCTGGGGTCGCCCATGTCGCCGTCGGCTTCGTCGGGATTGGGTGGGGCGACATGGGCGACCCCAGTATTATTTATTAGAAAAACATGACATGGGCGACATGGGCGACATGACGCCGCCCTCCTTGCAGCTGCCGAGCAGCAGGCTGAAGGCATCGCTGAGCGCCAGGGATTTAGCTTTCGATCTGGACTTGCTTGGGCTCGAGGGGTACCAGCAGAAGCTGATCGATGAGATCTCTAGCACCGCCTCGCCCAGGGCCAACTGGACCCCGAACTCCCTAGCTGCCGCCTCTCGAGCATCGGATTATAACGATCTATTTGGCTCTCTTGACCCATCGGTGCTTTCTAAGTTGCAGGGGCTTTCTCTGAAACAGACGGCAGCCGCCTCGGCCTCGGCCGGAGCTCAATTCCAGTCGCCCGCTGGAGCCCAGATGCATCAATCTCCATTGCTTGCTGGCTATGTTGGAGGCAACTTCATCGCTTGGTCTCGATCATTCGATGGCGAAGGCCATCATGAACTCGAGGTCTTCAGCGTTTGCAAAGCGAAGCCAGAGCTTCATTGACCGGGGAGCAGCAGCAGGTCACCAGTCGACCCTATCTTCCATGACTACTGCTGCTGCAGCGGTGGCTCCATCGGTTCTTTCTGACTGGGGCTCGCCGGATGGGAAGTTGGACTGGGGAATTCAAGGGGACGTCCTTTAAAGAGGAAGGCTGCTTCAATGGGGGACTCAGAAACAGAGGGCCTGGACCAGCTTAAGGATGGCAATGATGGCAAAGGCCCAGATGATGAGCCAGAGCCGAAACGTCGCGGACGTCCGCCAAAGAAAAAGCCTGTTTTGATCGATAACTCTGGAGTAGGCTCAGAAACCGGGGGCGAGGGTGAACATGAGCATGGTGCTGATGGGAAAGGCCAAGAACAACTAGAGCTGAAATGTCGGGGACGTCCGCCTACGAAAAAGTCTATTTTTATCGATAACGTTGGAGTGGGCTATAGAGGTGGGCATGGCTCAGGCCCATCGGCCCATTAACAAATGGGCTGTACCATGCATAGCACATTAAAAAAATTTAAATTTGGCATGATCCATCAGGGCCGTATCCAGCACGGTCCAGCTGGGCCGTGTTGGGAGCCATGCCATGGCACGGACCTGGTTGGCCATGCCATGGCACGGCCGCGCTGGTGCCTCGGCATTAGTGCGCGTTGGTGCCTAGGCATTAGGCACCACGTGCCTAGGCACAAGTGGTGCCTAGGCACCATCTATTACTTAGGCATGGCCTAGGCACCAGTAGGTGCCAAGGCACTAAATGGGGAATTTCAGCCGTTAAAAATGGCTATATCAGTTTTTAACGGCTATATAGCCGTTAAAGGCTGTTGGGAGGGGTTTAGACCATTTTACCCCTCCTAACAATATCAAAGGATAGTTTTGAAAAAAAAATTAGAAATTCTATAAATAGATGAACTCTCCCTCTATTACTACTATTTCTCTCTTCCAGCAAGTGCTCTAGTAGATTAGCAATTTAATTTTTAGTTTGTAAGTGTTCTTACAAGTGGCAAGTGCTCAAGCAAGTAGTCAAGTGCTACAAGGTCAATTCTTGTTGAGAGGCGAGAGCACAAGAGGAAGCTCACAAATCTCGGCTCCACGCCTCCACCTTTGATCTTTTCTCAATTCCTTTTTATGGGTTAGTTTTTATTTTTTTGCATTTATTAATTAAAAATTTTAGATATGGCATATTTTAACGAAAGTAATTTTAACATGCAATTGAGATGCTTATCTGCTTCAAAGACTAGTTGGATGCTGAGGCGAGGCTTCAAGATAAAGGTGGACATGACTTAACCAGCGAAGATGACGATGACACAAATACTACTGATGAGTGATGAGTGAGTTATTTCTACTTTTATAATTATATATTTTTATTTTTTAAATTATTAAAAACTTAAAGAAAGTCAACTTTATTTTTTTTCTTTCTATTTTTTTCTCCTTGCTTATTGTATTATGTTCTGGAGGTCAGGCCTAGCCCTCCTCCCTTCTGTACCATTTTGATTTTAAATTAATAAACTGGTAGGGGTCTATGCCAAACCCCCTCACCTATAAGGTGGCTTTATATTAATAAAATTTCTTTATTCCTAATAATTTTTTAATTTATCAAAATATATATATATATTTTACAAAAAAATTTATTTGAGCCGTGCACGAGCCAGGGCCTAGGTGGGCCGTGCCTGGCACGGCCCAGGCCCACCTGTGCCGTGCCTGGCATGGCCCACTGGGCCAGCATGGTGGGCTGTGCCAGGCACGGCCCAGGTGGGCCATGCCGGCCCGGTACGATGGGCCGTGCCGTGCTGGGCCAACAGAAAAAAATTTTCGCTCCCGGCACAGCACAGTTCATAGAGCCGTGCCGGCACGGCCCGGTACTGTAGCAGTATGGGCATGAACCATGCCGACACGGCCTGGTACTGTAGCAGTATGGGGCCTTGCCAGGTAGACCTGGGCCGTGCCGTGCCATCAGCGGCATGGCCCAGTGCCTACGCTAGTGGGCGAGGGCCAGGATAAGCGCGGTGCTGATGGGAAAGGCCAAGACGAGCCAGAGCCCAAACATCGTGGGCGTCCACCAAAGAATAAACGCGTTGTAATCGATAAATCTTTAGTGGGCTCAGGAACAGGGGCGAGGGCCAAGATGAGCCCGCGCCCGCTGAAGAAGCCCACAAGGATGGCCCTGCTTCCGTTCCCAAGCGCCGAGGACGACCTCCGAAAGTTGCTAGAGGCCCACAGAATTAGCCTGCTATAGTAATTTTGATTTCAAAAGAGATCAAAAGACTCGCTACATCGGATGATGTGGCAAACGCACATAGATTATGCACACATATTAATGCATATACGATATACGATAAGATTTATTGTCGGTGCTGCAAGATTTTTCCTTCTTATCTAACTGTTGTTTGTTAGTTGTTTTCTACTTTTCTTCGCCACCATGAGATCAGCCGCAGTAAATGCAATTTTTTTTTGTTCTGACAGAGGATTGAATTGTTTTACATTTTATTATTTTTTGTTTATTAGGATAACTGAGTGCACCCCTTACCCGTGCGGTTCACCCGGCAAAGTGTTTTGTTCCTTAACCCTGGAACCTCAAGTTTTCTCTCTGCCCCCACGGGCTATATATAGTAATCAGATCTACTGAGCTATGATTCATGCCCCCACGGGCTGCTCACAACCAGCCCCACTGGTCTAGTTAAGCGTGCACTCACCCCTGATTCTGGGTTCATCGTACGATCTGTTCGCAAGGAGGTGTCGGCTCGATAGTAGTGTGCAATGCTCATGCTACAGTACAGTCTAAAGGGTGATCAGTCCCATAGCTGTCTGATGCTCAGTATAATACATACATCATTTGTAAAGCTTTATCATCCAAATATGCCATGTATACATTAAAAATTCCCTCATCGAAACTCATGCTTATGTGTTTATGCTCAAAACTCATGCTCGAAACTCATGCTTATTTCTTTATGCTTAAAACTCATGCTCAAAACTCATTTATCAGAATATCATATACTAGGTTCTCATTTCTCATATTTAAAACATACATAAAACTCTGCTAAACATAACACATCATAGCTAGGTATTAATCTCATTATACTAGCTCAAATTAACTTCTCATTGCTAGATGAGAAACCCACTCACCTTAGTAGGTTACTCCTTGACTGGTACTCAACTCTGGTATTTCGGCTCCCTGGAATAACCTCTTGACCTACATCAACATACAGATACGATAGCTATTAGGATTACCTCCATACGAGGTTTTCCCACGAACCATGCATGCATACATGATCTATCCTCTAATATCTCATTATTTTCTTTCACCCTTTCTCTACTCAAGATTACTTCTACTATTACCTCAAAATACAATAATCTAAGAAAGTCTAAAGTCATGCAAGATCTAGGGAAGCTATAGTTTACTTGGAGTCGAGCACAAACCCCAAGCTTCCCTTTTCCTTTCTCTTTCTTCCTCCTTTTTCTTCTTCTTCTTCCTCTTCCTCTCTTTTCCCCTCTTCTTTCTCTCTTTCTTTCTTTCTTTCTTTTCTCTGGCTGAACCCACGTTTTCCCCCTTTTCTCTAATGACTTGGGGACCAAGTCATGAGAAACTTAAGGGTTAAGGCATGCCAAATTCCCCTTTTGCCCTCAAACACTCTTAACGCACGCTTTTTGAAAAACACGTGGCTCACTTATAACCATCATATTTTGCCCTTAGATTTTCTTTTTCAAGTTGCTCTTAACACAATTAGCAATTGACATCGGAGCCTTTTCCCATTTTGCCCCTGATATAGCATTTTTTTAATCGATTTATAGCCCAGATTATCATTTTTCACTTAAATTAATAGTTTTATATAACATTTCTAATAAAAAACTTTACCAGCTTGAAGAGGTCGATTTTAAAAATCCAACGATTCAAACGGCATCCAAATCGGACTTGAAACGGAATAAATATGAAATTCTCAAGATTTAACTCAGAAAAATCTGCCGTCTTGGAGTCGGCTCCAACAGATTTGGAGTCGACTCCAGCAGAAATAGGTGTCGGCTCCAGAAAAGTAGGTGTCGACTCCAGAAAAGTAGGTGTCGACTCCAAAGCGTGCCGAAAGTTTAAAACCATGCCAGAGTCGACTCCACTCCAAATAGTGTCGACTCCAACCACTAAAAACATCATTTTAGGATAAAACTCAAACTAAACTTGATTTTTCTTGTGATTTAAATCCATTAAAACTTAAGTCTCTTAATTTCTTAAATCAAACTCATTAACATTCAGAAATATACTCATTTACTCTAAAATTTCTTCTCTTTATATTTATCAAAAGGCCAACACATCCACATTTCACTGAAACTCTCTGACTTTCATTTCAAATGAAAAATGCCATAAATTACAAAATTTTCAGGATGTTACATACACCGTCTTCGAACCCAAGACACCAACCAGCTCTTCCAGCCGTCGATCCTCTAACTAACGAGATACAAATCTTACTGACCTCATAACAAACTGGATTCGAATCCTAACGGCTTTCGGACCCACGACGTTCCAAAGGAATCAGGTGATCCTCCATAAATAGAACAGTCTCCTGGCTTCTCAGGTATGCGCACTTGATTACTGGCCTACTCTCCTTCTACTTCTGCTCACCCCTTCCCACCATTAACACTTTGCTTAGAGCTCTCGAGAGGCCACCCCTGGAGAGACTCTTCAGCGAGAGCCTTCTCCTCATATTTGTTGATCGCTGATCCCCGTTGAGGACTGTCTTCCACGGAGGGCCACCCTCAACGCCTCTCGCGTGAGGACTGTTTTGCAGGTCCGCCCAGGAGGGAGTCCGATCGCACCCGAGTCGGAGGACATATTTCAACAGCAACAATAGGGCTGGATGCGCATCCATATCCCTGACAGGGTTTCCTATCCCTGCGGGAAGTCGGAACCGATGTTCCCTTCAGCAATAAAGAATCGAACCTTCCATTCCTTTATGGACAATGGTTTGTCCATGATCATCCTAAATGACTTCTGAGGTCCGATATAGGACCACTCCAAGCTCCTCCCGGACATCAGGTGGAAACAAACACGGAATAGGGTCAGAGTTGCTGTTACCTAAACCTGGTTACACATCGAGATAAACCCGATGATACTTCACCAGCTGTTAGGAGCCACCATTCTCGGATAGATGTTATAGAACCTCATGATCTCTTTCACTAAGGGGTGAAGGGGAAGTCGGAAGCCTGCCTTCAGGCTATCTTCATAAAGAAAGACCCTGCCCTCCAGCTCTTGCAAGACCCTATGCTCGGGCTCCGGCTGCCGTAAAATGACATCCGAGGGAATGCCATACTTCTGGTGTATTCTTCCCAAATCTTCAGCAGCAATCTCTGAAATCAGGTCGCTAGGCCTCACCATGCTGTTGGTTGAAAGAAACACCGAACGACATTGCAAAGGAAGAAGGGAAACAGGGTCCTCCAAGAAGGAACGAAAGGGCGCTACGAAATTAAATGGCGATGTTTCGACTTTGCTTTTCCCCGAAGGAAACTGCCTCAAAAAGAAGATAAGGTGTCTTGATCGGAATGCCCGGAACCACCGTTGCAGGCGTCATAAAAATTGGGATTTGTTACATGGCACTTCCCCAACCGTTGCCCCTATAAAGCAACAGATCCATCCCGTAAAAGCAAGGCGACTGCGCAGCATTAATTAGGGCATCATTACGCAGGCTGTCAAATCCAAACCCACTCAGATCATGCCACCTGGAGTTATACTCCCTACGCCCGAACCTACGCTTCGAACTAGGGAGTGGGGGGCATGTGTTGAGGGATAAAATCGCAGCTGTATTAGTAATCGTGCAAGGGGTTCGGATCAACCCTGACTCCCACTTGCTATGCAATACCCGCTAGAGATAAGTCAGCCTCAGTGGATCAGGGCACCTTAGCCTCCCAGCGAGCTAAAGACTCCAATGGCGCGGATCACATCAGTCGAGCTATCCTTGACTCTCGGCCTCAGCCGAGCTATAACATCTCTCGGCCTCAGCCAAGCTATCCTTGACTCTCGGCCTCAGCCGAGCTATAACATCTTTCGGCCTCAGCCGAGCTATCCTTGACTCCCGGCCTCAGCCGAGCTATAACATCTCTCGGCCTCAGGCGAGCTATAATATCTCTTGGCCTCAGTCGAGCTATCCTTGACTCTCGGCCTCAGCCGAGCTATAACATCTCTCGGCCTCAGCCGATCTATTCCTATCCTTATGCCCCGGCCAGACTCAGGCACCTCTATAGAATCCGGTGCGGGAGAGTTCAAACAAAAATCATACCCAAGAGTGGCCTAGAGCCCTGGAGCCTACACCATCTCTGAATCCCAAGACACCAACCAGCTCTCTCAGCCGTCGATCCTCTAACTAACGAGATACAAATCTTGCTGACCTCATAACAAACTGGATTCGAATCCTAATGGCTTTCGGACCCACGATGCTCCTAAGGAATCAGGTGATCCTCTATAAATAGAACCGTCTCCTGGCTTCTCAGGTATGCGCACTTGATTACTGGCCTACTCTCCTTCTACTTCTGCTCACCCCTTCCCACCATTAATGCTCTGCTCAGAGCTCTCGAGAGGCCACCCCTGGAGAGACTCTTCAGCGAGAGCCTTCTTCTCATATTTATTGATTACTGATCCCCGTTGACTTGAGCATCAAAGGGTCTTCCGCGGAGGGCCACCCCCAACGCCTCTCATGTGAGGACTGTTTTACAGGTCTGCCCAGGAGGGAGCCCGATCGCGCCCGAGTCAGAGGACAGATTTCAGCAGCAACAATCACCATCTTCAATAAACATCAATTCTTCTTCACCATCTAAAAACAAAAAAAAAAATGAATCAAAATATGTTTATTTGAATATCAACAAGCATTAACCATTCCAACATTAACCTTTGGTTATGTAAATTGATTCATCGTCACACTTTGGTTGCTCTTCCATCATGTTTTCCAATTCCTCATAGTCAAGCTCTCCTTCCACTTCTTCTTCCACCACCCAAAACTCAGTTTTCTTAATTGAGTTATAATCAATTGGATCATAAGGTCTATTTCTTGAATTGAGCCTGTGAATTATAATTAAGATCAAATCAATATTGCAAGAAATAATAGAAATAACATTTTAATAAATAAAAAATACACTAGAAATAATAAAATTATTTTGTACCTATTTTGCAAACGCAAATTGTAGTGAACATATACCAAGTCATTAAGTCTTTCATGCTCCAATCTATTTCTTTTCTTGGTATGTATACATTCAAATACACTCCAATTGCGTTCGCATTCGGAAGAAGCGGCGGTTTGACTAAGAAGTCTAATTGCTAGCTTTTGCAAATTAGGTGTATCACAACCAAAGAATCTCCACCACTCATCTATATAAAAGAAAGAAACTATTACATTCATATATTAAATAATTATAAAAATATAAAAAATTTAGCTTCATTCTTACCTAGATGAGTAGTCTTGCAAGTGGTCTACTAAAAGTCTTCAATCTATCCCTATATATTGCCATCTCATTCATTAATAAGGACGATTTAAACAAAGTTTGCTTTTCAACCACCTCAATAATGCCATGAAGAACCTCCGGTTTTTTGCACAAGTTTTGTTCATCATATAAAAATACCGGATTCAACCAATATGCCAACACACGGATCCTTTTACACAATGTCTTATGCCAACGATCTTTGATAATAGCAATATAAGGCTTATATAAATTCTTATTCTTAAACAATTCCTTGATACTTTTTTTAGCCCTATATATCCCATCATATATATAACCCATAGCCGGCTTCTCATCGGAATCACAAATCCATAATAAATGTATCAATGGACCCATAATCTTCACTATGATCAAACAATTCTTCCAAAATTTTCATCCAAAATAATTTGCTTCACTTCTCTACCTTTTGACAACATAAGAAATTTTTTGAAGTCTGGACAAATAACCAAAGCTTGTAAGTAGTCCTTATGATCATGCAAATTCTTTAATGCAAGAAAAGTGGTGGCAAAGCGGGTAGCTCCAGGACAAACAATTTCTGTCCAATTTGGTTGTTTTCTTAACCAATTCAAAACCCACTTATGATTGTAGACAAATATAGTTATATTTGCACAGTAGGTATTTCTGCAATATCTTTCATAATCAAGTTGATGCAATGGGCTGCACATGGAGACCAATAAAATCAGGATATTTCTTGTGAATCTTCTTTCCAATAGCCTTATAATTAGCTTCATTGTCTGTCACTATATGAACCACATTTTGTGAACCAACCATTTCAATAATTTCAAAAAATAAATTGCATAATGCATTTGCATCTATAGTAAAATATGAAGCATCAACTGATTTAATGAATGAAATCCCTTTAGGATAATATACCAAAAAATTAATCAATGGCCTTTGCCTTGTGTCAGTCCATCCATCACCCATGATAATACATCCTGTTTCATCCCAAGTCCTTTGAAAAGCATCAATAGTCATCTTGATTTGTTGCCTGCAATCTCTCAATAAGTTTACTCTCATTGCATAATAAGCAGGAGCTTTATATCCATGGCCCATGCTTGCTATTTTGCCAATTGTAACTTAAAAAAAAGGAAAATTCACAGCATTCAATAGAATACATGCATCATAAAACCACATAGCAATCGCCATATCAGTATCATACCATCTCTCTTTACTTTGCGCAGCCTTTATGCTAGGTTGGATAGAATCATTTATTCCATATTTGAAATAAGCTTCAATATTACCGATAGCTTTTCTCTTTCCTTTTGAGGATGCATCGACACCAATATTAGTTTTTGCTACTTGAGGAATCTCTTGAACATCATCACCTTCAAATTCATGGATTGATTTACCATATGGACTTATATCATCATAACAACCTTTCTTTTATTTTGCCTTTTGAACATTCTCTTGCAAAGTTTCTTGTACTAAAAAGCGAACATCCGAAGAAACTTTTTACATGAATCAACATTGCCTTTTGTTCCAGCAAGATGTTGCTTCATTCTATTAATCCCTCCACCTACATTTTGCTTCTGACAAAAGTTGCAAATAAAGACCCTCTTTCCTTGAGAATTCTGACCCTCAGTAACATATCTCCATGCTATATCTTTTTTTTTTTGTCGAATGTTTACACTAGAGGAAACTTGTTCATTAGATTGTGCTTCACTTGATAGTGTTGATTGTGATCCAATTATGTCCACTTTTCTATAATTTACACAAAAAAAGGCCATATACACATATATTTATTATCATTGAAGAAAGCAGATAAAAACACATATACCATATATATATCTAGAATATCAAAATTTATCAACATAATTTCAAATCATACAATAATAATAGTTCACTAACATAATTTCATTAAACAACAATTAATAAAAGTAGAGAGAAGCAAACAAAAAGAGAAAGAAAACAAGATTACTTATTATTTTAAAACCGGTTATTTTAAGTTAAGACTTCTCATTGAATATTAAAAATAAATTTCTTTCCGTTTTCTGTTCCATCGCAATCTTTAACCAGAAAAACCACTAAGCGGTCCTTGTCTGCTACCTATTCACATGGAATAATAAAGCTATGTTATAGTGTTATTTATTGTATGGATGATAACTAGACTTAGAAAATATAGTGGCCATGTGCAAGCATTTTGGCCCAACACATGGCACTTTCCTTTCAAGCTTTATTTTAAAAATATCTTTAAAAAAATATCAGAGACAACACATATTTTTGCACAGCAAGCATTGGCTTAAAAAATAAAAACTCATAAAACTTAAATCCACTTGTTCAGATCACTAGGGACTATCTCTATCGGTGCTTCTGCCTCCTCGCTTTCATTCATTCTTCAGTCTTGTCTCTCCACTCCTCACATACATATTATAAGCAAAGGAAATCACAAAAACTTATTTGTTTGTTTCCTCCATTCTATTCCCATATAACCAATAGTACCATAAGACAAAAGAAAAAAATAAAAGAAATAAATAGACGAAGGCTTCTTGCTCTTCTAGGGGACATGAGAAACAAAGAAGAGAGAGCATAAAAAAAACAAGGAAGAAGACGAAGTACAAAGTTGGACAGAAAAAAAAAGTAAAAAATAATCAAAAGACAGGAGAGGAAAAAGTATTGGGATAAAAAAATCAAAAAAAAAAGAAGAAAGCATACCCGAGAGGAGAGGCAGAGGTAACGGCGAGGACGGGAACGAAGGAAGACAAAGGGGCAGACTGTTTTAAAAACCGTAAAAAATCTAACTCTAACTTTATTTTTTAAACCTAGAAGTCTAAAAATCGGGGTTGAACCGGTTCTTCAAAACCCGGCTGATTCAATGGGTTTTTCGGTTTTCACCGGGTCATAGAAAAGTTAGCTTTAATAATAAAACCGGACCAAACTGATGACCGGTTCCCAGTTAGACCGGTTCAACCAGCCGGTCCGGTCTGATTTTCAAAACAGTGCACAAGTTCGGTCCGATTTTCAAAACAGTGCACAAGTCTCGTCCTAGTTTAACTTCTCCTTGTTATAAACCGGGATTCATCACAAACTTTATAAAACTCCAAATCTGCATCTACACCCCAATAAAGTATGCAATTATTATTGCAATAGTCAATCTTCTGGACAGGTAAACCAAGCTCATGCAATAATTTTTTTATTTTATAAAATGTATCAATAAAAACATTATCAAATTAATCCGGCAACTAAATCAAATACTGCTTCAGATAAGTGATGTTCAGCAATCGAGCTGCTACAAATAATTGTAAATGAGTTTCACACCCAAACCATAATTGTTCATTTGCAATACCTAGCATGTCATAGAAATGTTGGCTTTTCGGATTTGGTTCTTCATAAAAGTAGCTAGGATTTAAGCCTGAACCCTCTGCATCCATCACCATTTCTTCATATTGATTTAAGTTGTCATATTGATTATAATTTTTATCTCCCATGTCATAATTTTTTGCTGCCATATTATAATTCTCTGTTGTTTCATAAACTGTATCCGTTCCTTGCTTGATTCTTTTCTAACCTCAGTTTTTTCATGGC
Organism: Calamus simplicifolius; assembly: GCA_900491605.1. NCBI lineage: Eukaryota > Viridiplantae > Streptophyta > Magnoliopsida > Arecales > Arecaceae > Calamus > Calamus simplicifolius. The sequence goes on from UESW01004593.1 coordinate 352,479, forward strand.
AGTACCAATTGTGGTAACCGAGCAAAAAATCCTTTTTACAAAGATGGATTTTAACTATTTCAACATCTCTATAAGCTTTATTCTAATACTTTTTTATATTACATGGACATCTAATTCTTGATCCATCCATCCACTCTAATTGACTACATGCAAATGCAATAAATTCTTCTAATCCATTAACAAATTCAGAATTAAAAAAATTATCCTTAACCCTTTGATACATCCATGAGTGATTAACATTTATTTTTAAATAATTATATATGACCTAAAAAAATATTTTAAATAAAATAATGGATCAGCAATATTGATATTAATATTTAAGTAACATTTAATAATTCATCAATACAAGTAACAAACAACTAGAGTAGCATATCGCATTATTTTTTAAATTGTAATGTTGCTATGCAATAGTGAACTAATATATCATTCCTAGTGCACTGCATGGAGTTCATTTAAGAAAAATCAATGCTAAATATCGATTGCTAAATTTTTTTAAAACATTTTTCAACATTATACAACATATTAATTAGAAATAATTAACTTATGTAATCAATAACTAATGTATAACATTGCATATAACTAACACAAAAATAATACATTTTAATGTCACAAAATTCATATCAAATATATAATATAAAATTATTTACAATGCATATGATCCTCTTATCAGCCAGGGCCGGGGGCAATGGTGGAAAGATCGATCGAGGGGCAACGACGAGATAGGGGAATCGAGCAGGAGGGAGGGGGAAGATTCTATAGACAGGAGAAGGATTCTACATACGAGAAGGAGTTGCCAACTGCGAGCATGCTAAAGGAAATCGGCCAAGGGAGGAGAGGGAGGTTGGGGCCGAAGAGGGGGGGGAGAGGGGGGGCCGAGCAAGGCCGCGAGGCTAGGGGGCTAGGGGGAATAGGCCAAGGGGAGCTAAGGGGGGCCGGCGAGGGAGGCGGGGAGCCGGGGGGCAAGGGGGGCCGAGGGGTGCTAAAGGGGGGGAGGGGAAGCCGGGCGAAAGGGAAGCATGGGGAGGGGGATCGGGCCGCACACCGGAACTAGGGTTCTAACGCGTGACCCGAGGAAAAGGGCATGCGCATCGCTAATCGGAGGCGCATTGCTGGCTCGCATCGGTGCCAGCGACGCACACATGCATCTCAACGACGCGTGTGCAAGTCGCTAATTAGCAATGCCGCGCATGAGCGCCGCTAATTAGCGACACATCGATGTGATAGTCCGTCACTAATTTAGTGACAGTTTAGTGACGAAAAAACTAATCCGTCACTGATTTTAATTTTTGTCACTATTTTGTTACTAAACCGTCACAATTTAGTGACGAAAATTTTCATCACTAATTTTCGTCACTATTTTGATATTTTCTTGTAGTGATCAACGATGCATTTTACATCGCTAATTTCATTCGTCACTAATTCATTACTAATTTATCACTAAATTTTTTTTCATCACTATTTAGCGACGCGTATTTGTGGCGTCGCTAATGGGCATCATTAAAACCAAAAATTCTTGTAGTGGAAGATTGAGGTGGTTTCCCCGCTACTCTTAATCTGATTATAGTGGAGAAGCGCAGCAAATCAAGTAGAGTAGGATTCAAACTCCGACTGATGAGGTTGTTGTGCCTTATGAAACCCTAACACCACTTCCTGAAGGTATAATTTTTTATTTGCGTGGATCAGAGATTTACCATTGGCATTCTAATCAAATGAAATGCAGATCTTGAAGCAACTAAGAAGCTTCTTGACAAGCTGGCTGTGCTGAAGCTCAATGGTGGTTTGGGGATAACAATGGGATGCACGGGTCCCAAGTAAGACAAAGTCTAATTAAGAGAGTCCTTTTTTTGTGAACATAATTCTTGATTAATTTGTGACCGTTCTTTAATTTATCATGGCTGTAAATTTGACAATGGTTGGTGCTTGTTATTTAGAGGCCGGCATTATTGTTCTTAATTTTATGATTGTACTGAGGAGTAAAATCTTCAGTGACTTTGTTGTTCAAAGTATGGACAACAATATAAAATTCATTGGTTTAACTGTTGGTGCCTGTTTGGTGTAGCTTTTTGTTTCAAGATGAATAAATATTTTGCTTCATGATGAGAATGTGAAATGCAAATTATGATGATTAAATTGATCTTTCAGTTTGCATTGATATTATTTTTTCGATCTCACATAGAACTCATGTTCATATATGAATCTTGAGCTATAAGTGAAGCATCGTTTAATAAAATTATCCTGATCCATTGCAGGTATGTTACTGAAATCCGTAACGGGTTGACATTTCTTGACCTTATCGTCATTCAAATAGTGGTAACTTTGGATGTTATTTTTTTAATATTCTTTGTTTGTACTTTTCTGAAAGGTGATTAAATATCAATCCCTGTAGTCTCTGAACAAGAAATATGGTTGCAACGTCCCTCTTCTTTTAATGAACTCATTCAATACTCAAGAAGATGCATTAAAGGTGACCGTTCTATGCTTTCTGTTTACTAAATATTAAAACTGTTGAAGTTGAACTGATATTTAGTAGCATTTAGTAACTGTTTCTTTTGATTCATATTTATAATTCTCTTGATAGCATCTTTTCTTTCTTTTATTAAAAAAAAAAAGTGAGATAGAGATAGAGAGAGAGACCCACCCAGTAATAATTTACCCAGGTTCAGATGCTTGGGATCAATGCACTACGTAAGGCTTGCACCTGGAAGTCTGGAACCTCTGTTTGTTTAGATGGAGGAATGTGACCACTGGGGCAACATGCAGTTCACTGTGCATTCTGTTGGTTAACGCACTCTGGTCTTTGCATTGTACAAGTCCCATACTCACATCCATGCCCTTGTTAAGTGTTACATGTGGATGCTTTGTAGGAAAGTCAAAGGTCGGGTAACAAAGCTTCTACAGATCTTATTACATATTTTATATATATCTCAAGGAGACAAGAAATTGATATGTTTCTAGAAGTCCTTTTTTGTTTTGTGTTTATTGGATGATTTCACAGCGCAATAAAAGTTGATAAAGCAGTTGACTTGTCGTATTGTGACATTTTTAAATTTACCAAATTGCAAAAGTTCATAACAATTCAAATGGATATTGAATTTTAAATTGATGGTGTTCTCTTATTTTCTCCTTGACGATGTTTCAGGGAGACAAAGGCTATGGACTCCCAAATTTTAGATTTTCACATCAAGCCTCCTTTGTGCTTGAAGCTTCCTCAGTTTGGGATGGGATATTCATTCACATTGTTATTGAACCATCACTGTTAAGCCCATTATCGATGCAAATCTTTAACCCACTTACATGCAGTTTTCTTTCTCTAATATTCGTATGGTTATCTGCAGTAGATTTTGATAATAAGATTCATTAGATAAATATACATGGAAGAAATGTTAAGTAGAGAATCGCCAAATCTCTCCCCTTTTTGAATAGCAGACTGAGGTAGAAATAGCTTCTTAATGGATGGAAAAGTTTGGCACATCGGAGCAATATAATATACCAATTTAACCATAGTAATATTGGTCTAATTTACTAGCTATTTCAAAGAATTCTGTACTAAGAATATTCTATATGATGGAAAGAAATGTACTTTGATGACCATTTGCAAGACTAGAGATGTAAGAAATTGTTCTAACAATTGTGTAACAAGGCTCACGACCACTCCACGAAGTTAACAAGAAAGGATGATGGAACAAACATTAAGAAAAAGTCAACTTTGTCAGTGAACCAAATTTATTTGGTTTATAGTAGATGTGCTGATAACATAGCCTATCTTTTTAGGTGATTGTTAGAAAATTGCAAAGAGGAGAGAGAGAGAGAGAGAGAGAGAGATTACAGGTTCTTATCAACTTGCAAAAAGGCTCGTCACAGGATACTGAGAGATCGGTGGGCTTTAAGAAGGAAAGGTGCACAAAAAGTAGTATGTTGAACTTGTTGGGGACTTTGCATGCTAGAATAGTTACAAGTAGGGGTGCAATTTGGGCCGGGTTCAATCCGAACTCGGCCCGTCGAATCCGATTTACAGTAGTGTTTAAACTCATGTTTGCCGAATCCGAACCCGAAAGATCCGGGTTTAATCCAGCCCGATTTACAATTGACCCGGGTTAGGGTTGACCACAACCCGAACTCGACATAACCCGAACCCTAGGGTTATATATGGCCAACTTGAGGGCGAGGAGGGCAAGGCCATTGGTCGCAGGCGAAGAAAAGGATAAACACAAAGGCGGACCATCCGTACATTTCGTTTCACTTTTCGCCTCCTCTTTTTTGTTTACAGCATCTCTTCCTCTTCTTTGTTTCATATAAGATTTTTTTTTAATACAATGTTAAAGCCCCGAGTCCAGCTTATGCGTTCGGCAAGGGATTTTATTTTTTCGTCTTTGGGATCCATAATTCGGTGTTTATTTCTTTGAAAAAAAGCTTTTTTTTTTTCTCATCAACCCGAATTCCAACCCAAAACTCAATCCGAATCCGATTTTTAAAAATAGGGTTAAGATTGAGATTTTACAAATAGGGTTAGGGTTATGGTTGAGGAAAGACGAGTTTCATGTGCCCAAATTGCACCCGTAGTTACAAGCATTAAGAATTGTTGTGGCAGAAAATTGTGCTTTCAGTTGAGATAGGCTTCCTTGACCCTAAGTCCATATCTTGCAATACTAATCATAGATCATCTTACTGCAAATATATTTGAGGATATACCAAATTGGATTTGATGAGAAAAGACGACTAAATGCTAAATTGGATCTGATGACGCAGAACAAAAGCAGAGCATGTGGAATGCAAATTCAGCAATAATATAGATGAAGATGAGGCAACAATCAAGATTAGTGTAGAACTCTTGCATATATCATGAAGTGGCCAATTTTGTTGGCCAACGCTTATAACATGAAGGACTGGAAAAGTGCCTCCATAAATTTCTAGCGTATGGCACACATGAAGTGCTTGTGATGCACATGCCAGGAAGTACGCATGACTGTGATTTCTCCTGCAGGCCACACGAAGATGAAGCTGGGCACACCGCTTTGCGGTGGGATCTGTGAGTCCATGAAAAAGTACCCGATTGAAATTTAAAAAAAAAAATCAAAACACTCGATATTATGTTAAGATCTCAGTTTGACACTGCGTTGTGGAGGGCACGTAAGATTTTTATTACTTTTTAAAACCCTGGGTATGAAGAACTTCTAGTCTTTCACATATCTTGGTGACTTGCACGAGAAAGATACAGGCAACAAAGGGGTCCAAGAAAGCAAACTAGACGTTAACAGAAAAAAAAAAAAGGTTTGAAGTGGATGTGCCCCTGGTCTAGGAAGGATATTTGTCACCTGAATGGACCAAACTTGTCTTTTGCTAAAGAAAATAGTTTCAGCGATCAACTTATTTTTTTAAGACTGCCTGTCTTTCAGATTAATTTCAGTGTTGAAGGGCAATGTGACCATCACAGCTAAACCTGGGCTCAAGCAGGAAATTCCTTATGGGGGTGGTTCTGGAAAACAAAATAAAGAGAGCCATGCTACTGGTGGCTTTCAATTATCTCAATACTGATTTGCTTGTTTTTCAGGTTATCAATGATCCTGAGACATCTATGTTACTCTTGCCGCCTCAAAATTAGAGGTCTTTTTCTTGACAAAAGGGGGGGAAAAAATGTAACCATGCTTCCTTTCAGTTGGTTGATTCTTGTTTGCGTGCTGCAAGGCGGTCTATAATTTTTTTTCATCACTGAAAATTGTGTGCTTCCTACGTTTTGTTCTCCTTCTGTCAGGTTTTTGACTATAAGAAATTTTTCTCAATCATATCTGCCAGAAAAAGGTACGCGGGTACACCGCCAGCCTATTAGCGCATCGGTAACAAATGGGTGCAGCAGCGTTCCCCTTTTTCTTACGTACGTCTGCCAGAAAAAGCGTGCACCACCAGTCTATTTGGCGTATTGGTAACAATGGGTGCAGCATTTCCCCCTAACAAGCTATATTCACTTCTGGACTACTTGATGGTTCTGCCCAAAGTCAATACTTCCATTATGAATTCATCGATAATAATATTTGCTCATAAGAGAGATCACGCAGACCATCTAGGGAGCACCGGAAAAGATGGAAATCGTACATCTCTCAGCAACCAATCTGACTACAAGGTAAAGGTTGAACCTTGGACAAGGTGGATAGAATTATTTGGAAACTGTCGTGCATGATAAATGATGCCTACTGCAGCAAATCATTTCATTCATTCATTGCGTTTTGAATGTATGAAATAGATGATAGAGCCTATCCAACTTTATCATACTTCTTGCTCAATTCCTAACATCTGATGCATTAGAATTGAATAAAAATGGGGATATAAATAATATCATCCCCTTGTATACTCCGTTTGAGCTGTTCGCCCTGCATGCCCAAAGTCATGATACAAGCCATGCGCTTAGTAAAGAACTGGGTTGTCATTTGCTCCCTCTTTACCTGTATTGTCTTTATCTGCATGGTCCTTATGCAAAGTTGCTCGCATGCTAGCTCTAGCATGTTCTGCTGACATGACAGCACGAATTTAGCATATTTAACACCAAAAATTCATAAATGAATGTCACTTTATTTAAAATGTTCCAAACAGACAAAAGAGAAAGTACCACCATTTGCTGCACATGAAAAACATCTCCAAACAGATCTCATCTAATGAAAAACATCTGCTTCCACTTAATAGAAAGTACTCAGCACAGGTCATATGGCGATGATGACAGAAGCTTCAGCCCAGCCATCTGAATCTTGATTTAGAAGCAACAATGATATTTTCTGCTGAACAAATTACCGGCACCAATCATCATGCTGATGATGTTTCCGAATGCAACAAATTAATGCACCATCTTCATGAATGCAAATGGAAATCCAAATCAAAACCATGGGGATCAGATGGGCTGGCACCTGGTCTGTCAAGCAAAGAAACTGACTCAATACAAGGATATAAACAGTGTCGAGGCTGTATCTCTATTTTGTTCTCTCACTTCTCCATAAAGCGAAAACCACTTAAAATTCATACATATCTTGAATTGCAAATAAGCATTCTTTGTTTTATTAAAAATTAATAGGCACCATTGCATGCAGGGAAGGGTACAATGAGGCTATAATAACATAATGATCTGAAAAAGCAAATGTTGTCGGACAAAATTCCTCCTAGCATGATGCAGATCCACAATGCTGTTTTCACAGGGGTCAAAATCATTTTCTGACTTTGTTCCTATCAACTAAGCACCTCATAAATATCTTTTTACCTAAATTATTTAGCAGAATTTCCTCCGGTGTCAATGTGTGTGTCAGTTTGTGGATGGGTACAGGTTCAGGTTTGAGTTTGTGGCTGGTCAGCCCTTTCCTTGCAGTCATTTATAGTAAATCAGACTATTTAATGTATTAATCTAAGGTCAGAAAAAGCAATAATGTAAGAATCATGGTTCACCTTTTATTTATGGTGCAATAATGAAACTTGAGGTCTCCAGCCTTTTTGTCTTCAATGTACTGCAATCACAGAATGGAAGAATCAAAAGTGCTCAAAAATATCACTGGATGGTGCTAACTGGCAGCCTATGGGAAAAGGCCCGTTGATGATATCCTCCCAACTAAAGACTTGTGGCTAAATACACAATAAGAAGTACAGAAACCAAACCATTCCTACAATTCCACCACAAGCATGACACACTGATGAACAAAAAGAACAAAAAAGGAAAGATGCTTAGTCAAGAAAGAGAAGGGGAATACCATTTTTAAGGTGACAATGATTGATGAAAATGCTAAGGAATCAAATGGTATATCATCCAGGGAAAAAAGTGCACATTCCAGTGACTCAGGACCTGGTGAAAAATGAGGTGTCTTTAGTCTTGCTCGGAATATGATGTAACTCTGTACTGCATATAAGAGTGAAAAACACAAAAAGCTTCATGACAATGGTGACTGTATATAACCAAAATTGGTTTCGAATAAAGTCAGCTCACTTGGCCAATGCGAGGAATATCTAATTGAGCAAATGGTGAAAGTATTTCCACTTCAGCACACGCTTCTTCTAAGGTTTCCCTGCTTGCTCCTTCTGCAGCTGACTCCCCAATTTCCAAATAACCAGCAGGAAGAGTCCTGCAGACAGGTGATAATTGTATACTTTTTCAGTCCAATGATTTTTCTTATTTTTTTGGTTACAATAGAGAAGCTCAAACTCAAAAATATGTGATGTAACACACGACAGAGTCATTTCTATGAATTTATTCAAGATTAAGCTCAATATAATTCTACAGAGCAAAAGATGACTCACAAACTAGGCAAGCTCTCAATTAATCCCTAGGAAGCCTAGGAATGCACCTATGTATTGTTGAGTTGAAAAAAAAGCCACAATTACCATAACAATTGAAGAAAAAGTAAAGAATAAAAAAAATAAAAAAATTTGTACAATGGTCAATAATTACAAGTCTTATTTTGGCTAGTACAGAAAATTGTTCAGCATAAAAGTAACATGAGGTGCTAGCAACAGAATCTTGGTTGTCATAAATAGTTTGTTGGCTAGTAACTATTAGTTAATTATATATGAAAAGTATACAATTATGATGCTGTTCTTATCAAATAGATAAATCATGAAAAATTTAAGAGATTGTCCAACAAACTTGCTAAAAGGCCCTTTTACACAAATGAGCACATTCAACCATGTATACAACTTTCAAATCATACGGCCAAGGTTTTAAATATCATGTGATGGAGTTATTCTAGTTTTTTTATGGAATAGAACGTGCCGCCATCCTAACACTTGAGATGGTAGACATCTCAAAACACGTCCACTAGGATGTTGGGGCAAAACAATCTTGTCCCAACACTTGAAATGGTAATCCGTCCCAGTATCCCATGGGACAACCTGTTAAGATTTGAAACCATGCATATAATAATGATACTTCAAAGGGACTGAAAAACATATAACCTGGATGAACTTTGAATAAAATGAAAAAATTAACTTTCAGGTTCAAGATTTTATGTATCAATGGTATTTAATGCATGGACTGACATATTGAGAACCATTGTTTTCCCATACCTGTAAAAGTTACACCCAAAAAATATTGATAGAGATGTGAACTAGTCTTTTTATCAACTTTGAACTCAGAAACGGTATTGTTTATCCAAACAGTAGCTACACTTGGTATGTTTGGCTTTGGAAACAAGAATACACTCAAACACAATAGACAGATGATTTTATCTACAAACTCCTTACAAGTACGGTTTGGTACATCATAATTATTAGAATCTTCCAGAACCTACTTCCTAGACCATCATTACAATACCTGACTGTCCAGCAACCAGGCCTAACTTATTTAACTTGCACACATAAGGAGTGTTTGGAATGGAGTGATTCATCCAAAATCACTAACGATTTGGGTGGAGGTAATAGGATCATCATGTTTAGTTGCACTTCCTATGTGGCAATGAGTCCAAATGATCCTTATGTCCAAAATCGCCATCCGACCCAATGATCTATACCAGTCCATGAGGTCAAGTATCCAACATACACCGACGTAGTAGTGTTCTTGACTTAAAATTTAGGGACTAAAATGCCCCTCATCCACATAAAAATGATATTATTTTCATATCAATATAATATAGTTTAATATAATAAAATCATATTATAATACTATTATATGGTGTTATTATACTATAAATATAATATATTATATTATATAATTATATTATATATAATATGAAATAATGATAAATTATTATGGTACTTACAAAACAAATTAGGGATAGTTATTTTACAAGGTAATTTTGATATTTCATAATCGATGGTTAGAGATTCTTATGGTATATCAGACGCAGTGATCTTAGATCATCGAAAATCTTTAATCATTAGCATATATTATATCAAACACAATGATTTTCAATCACTAAAGATCAAATCACCATGATACATCGATCATCAATGATATAAGATCACTATGGTGATCCTATTTGGATTATCGAAGACCTTCGTAAGGTTGAAAGCTAATGCAAACACTTGCACATTTGATTTTGAAATGCATGTTTCAAAAGGTTCTACCCTAGATTTACCTTTAGGTGGCGTTTGGTTCACGGTACTTGGTAATCAAATTCTCAGGAATAGAAGATTACCATGTTTGACTCGCACCAACAAAATCTGATAATCAATTCACCATGTTTTTAAAATTTTGTTATAAATCCTTTTTATCTTTTAAGTGAACCTCTCTTTTTTTTTTACTAGAATATGAAATATTCTCATACTCAACTCATCTAAGCCTTTTCACAAATATATGGGATCAGCTACATGAATCTGCTTCCTCCACTCTGCTCTATTCAGAACTAAGTCGACATTCAAATTATAAATAGTTATATCATTTTTAATTATTTCTGTCCATGTCAGTTTAGGTCTACCTCTACCTCTATCCTTACCATGAATTGTTAAAAGATCACTCTTTCTAACTGAAGCATCTAAAGGTCTTCGTTGCATATGTCCAAACCACCATAATCGATTTTCTTTGATTTTATCTTCAATTGGAACTACTTCTATCATTTCTCTTATATGTTTATTTCTAATTCTATCTTTTAAAATTTTACCACATATTCATCTTAACATACGCATTTCTGTTATACTTAATTTATTCACATGTTGTTTCAGTATTGCCAACCACTCTATTTCATATAGCATAACTGGCAGCCAGCGTAAAACTCTGTCATATCCCTTAAAATATAAATCTATATGAAATATTCTCATAAAAATCAAATTTTTTATAAATTAATTTTAAAAATATTATATATTTAAATATTATAAATATTTAATATATATTAATATGAGGTAGACTTGGCTACATTCGGTCACCTCCCCATACTTAGATCCACACAGATTCTGAGGCCATCCTACCCTCTTTACTTTTTTCATCTTTGAAATTTGAATGTAACCAAATCTACCTCATATAATTTATATTATAATATTATTAAATATCCAATTATATAATATATTAACATATAATATATAAGTATTTAGTAATATATTATAATAATTTAATATGTAAGGTCATAAATATTAATAATTTAAAATTTAATATCTAAATATTATATAAATATATAATAGTGTTTAAAATATTAAATATTATATTAATATTAAATTTAATATTAATATAAAATATTATGTTATATGTTTAATATTAAGCAAAATATATTATCAAATTTTAAATATTGTCCAACTCAACTCAACTCATCTAAGCCTTTTCCCAACTACATGGGACCGGTACATGAATCACTGCATATATAATTTTTAAATATATAATTTAACTCTGCCAAGGTTGGTTTCAAGCTCAGGTAAAGAGAAGGGTTGTGTTAGATAACTGATAACTAGCGTAAAACTCTATCAGATCTCCTAAATATTGTCCAATACAAATAAATATATAATTGTATTTAAGTATTATTAAATATTTATATCGACGTCAAGAGTATAATTTAAGATCACCGGATTTTAGTAATCTTAAATACCTATCTTTCAAATGAAAATCGAATTATCATGATTTGCAGTAATCTTAAATTACCGAGAATCAAATATTACTGCTCAAGTTACCATGTTTAATTGCCAAACATGATAATCTACATGATAATCTCATATCATCAAAGTAAATTACCATGAACCAAATGACTAGAGATCTATGGTGCATGCAAGTTGTCTCTTAGCATGTCTAGTAATCTATCCAAAGGCATCTGATGCTTTTAGATGTCCCAGGCAGAACCACCCTCCTCGGAGCGAGAGATGCAACAAATAGAAAAAGTTACCTCTCTCACCCATTCTTTCATAATATTCTAATTACCAAGGCAATCTAATTGCCGCCATGACATAAAGATCCATACAAGTCAACTTACGAAGCAAAATAGCATAACATCCTCTGTAGAACTGATAACATTCCCTTCTAAAGCTACCTTCAACATGTAATTCAATCTCATTTCATTAGATTACGAGCCATTCAAATAATATAGAACAATTGAGCTGTAAGTAAGCCCCACCACCGTATCACCGTCATTAGTTGTGACTGCTACACCCTATCACCCTGTAAGCCACCTTCTCAATAGGTTTTGAAAAAAAAGGTCTCAAATGACTGCATTTCATCAAGGATTGTAAACCCAAACAAGTGAAGAAAAAGAGGTGAATGGGCTCCATGGAAGGATCACCATTTTTACCTCCAGCCAACTTAGCACTTCATCAGTTCTAAAGTCGTGATTCAGGAGACATCAGCCCAATCTTATCATTCTAGATATACCTTCATAAACATGGGCACCAAATCATTTAGGATCAATTCCTCATTCATAAAATACCTTGATACACAGCCTCTATCTCATCTACTCACTGTTCCATACTAGCCTTAACTGTTGCACCCTAAAATGCTTCTCTAAGAAAGCGGTGAGACAAGTTATTATAAAAGGATGAACCTCCCCAGCAATATATATATATATATATATATATATATATATATATATATATCCTGTTATGTCTCCTTTACAAATGGGTCCAGCTTAAAGGCTGCTATCACTTTTTTTTTGGGTACTAATTATGTTTTAAGTTAAAGAGATGAAGAAAAGAGAAAGAATGATGAGAACAAGAAAGGTATCACTGAAAATGTACTTTACTTTAAAAATGTAAAAAGACACCTTTGTTCCATTAAAGTACATAAAAAGAACAATCAGAAATCAGATTCTTGAATTACACAATGGTTTAATTGCCATTTGGACCAATATAACATCTATTGAATATAAATCATGGCATCTACACTGTCATCAAACTAGTGGATGAATACGATGAATAGCTCTCAGAAATATAGCATTAAGTTGATAACTTTGAAGCTTTAGGCCAAAGACATTGATTAGCTCATTCTAATGAAGAACACACAAAAGTTGACAACTCTCTTGATCACCTTGTTGTGCACAGAGCAGCGTTGGACAATAGTTAATGGGTGTCTGTTTCGCTTGTACATAATCTCCTAATCAGGTTTCATTCTGAGATACCTTAAGCTGCAGGAAGCAACACCCTAACAGGAAATAGGAAGACACTGCACCAACTAGAAAAGAAATATTTCTTGCACCAACTATGTTGGGGTTTAATTTGCAGTAGAACAAGTGAGGATACTAGATGGGACCACAAGGGTACAATTGCTTTGCCCTAGGAAAAGTTGGTCTCCTAAGCAAATCACTCGCATATCATAGATGGTATACAAAGTTGCATCCTTGATTACGCATGCAACTTCAAGCCTGAACAATATTGGGGCATGCTGTACTCTAGGTCAGGTCAGTATGGTACTGAGATGGTACATACAGGCCTGAACAACCATTAACAACAAGAGTAAATAGAAGAAAAAAAAATTAAAAACCAAAAATAAAAAGAGTTTTCATGGAAGCTAGATTGTCTCAAGTATCACAATGCAATCAACTCAGCCCATCCTAGTGATATTTTAACAATCCAGTCTAGAGAGAACTGCGGTTTTCTGTGGACTAATTAGGTCCATGCACTATTACAACATCACTGAACCTACCATTATATACCAGACTTGCTGACTCATTCATAACATGAATAAAAATCAGTACATTTATATTCATGTATATATGCATCCACCCAATTTTAAATTTTAATAATCTACTGGTTTATATTTTTCTTAGTTTAAAGAATAGATACACATCAATTCAAGCAAGGGAAACAAATTTAGATGAAACCGACAATCGCAACCTATAATCACATAAAGAGAACCAAGGCCATGCAAAATCAACTGCTTGGTTCATTAGATTTCAATCATCATGATCAAAAACAAAACAAGATAAAAAGAAACCAAGTATCTAAACAACTAAAGGTGAAGAGAAGAGGATAGGATACGCACCAAAGTCCATAAGATGGCTCAATTCTGCGTTTGCACAGCAAAATCTTGTCATTATGCTCCACTAAGCAACCAACAACCTGCAATATTGATCCCCAGAGGCCCAGAGTGAACATAAAAGTAATTTGAAAAATGATGACTTTTGCCTATGATCAATATTACTCTATTTCATAAACCAAATTGAAGAGAAGAGATTTGATGGTCATAATGGTTATTCTTAATCCTACGTTCTCATAACATAGTATCTACATTGGATGATTGCATTGACTTGATACCAAATTCTAAGCTTACTAAATAGGTAACTGTCTTCATTCATGTTCCCTGAACCAGCTGGGATATGGAGCCCCAAGTCTCTTTCCCAATAATTCAGTGTATGAAGTAGTATCATAGGCAAAATATGGGTTTTACTATCGTGTTTAAGAAGCAAGTTGCACCACCATAACATGCTTGATGATTGCTAGGTAAGATCCAGCCTTGAGCATTATGTTGTTCAGCATTATATATTTCTGGATGGGGGCACATTAGCTTATGCTCAGAAGAAGGGCATATAGGTTTTACATGCATCTACTATCTACAAGTCTGACATACAAGATTAGATGTATACATAAAGCATATCTTTGCTAAAGACACATGTTTGAACCTTACACGCATGAAATTGATTTTCCTGGGATTTATTCGAATCTTGACCAGCATAAGTTCATATGTTTGATGGAAAATTAAAGCTGATGCAGCAGGGGGGCCTGACAAACCCCACCTTAGTCCCACTGAAAACAGAATGTAGAACTCTTCACCACATGTAGAATACATTGAACTTGTCCCTTACTTCTTGCATGCCGTGCTATACCATATTAATATCTGTATGATACTAGATAAAATCTGCAGAAATAAATGTTTATATGGAGATATAATTCAAAGAATAGTTTCATAACTTTGTTCTTTATAATAGAATATTTTTAAGGATAAAAGGATAAACGTGGGAATGAAGGATTTTTCTATAAATAAGAACATGTATCGTATGATAATTAGTACAAGGCCCTAAGTTGAAGATTAATTTTACAAAACATAAGGTACACAGGAGTCAATGAGACAGTGTCTTTTATTTCAGAACCACCTCAATGTTCCGTACTGGATTAGAGTCAGACCACCAAAAGCCATAGACCACACTCCCCTATAATAGACCCTATCATGGTTGATACAGAAGATCGATAAATAAAGAATGCAGTAGATAGGATGTTGTGGATTAAATCAAAAAAACCTGATAAAAGAAATTTCCAGCAATTCGTAATTTGCATTTCAAATATGATTTTAACAAATGACAACCATGCCACTCAACTATGACTAGCACTTACAGTATTACTCACAGTTACAATACCACAAAATTGCATGGTATAAGAATTTTTTTTCTTTCTGAGGCTCACAAAAGAAACAACAGCAGCATATACCAAAGCCTGAAGCCAACAACAGGTCATACCATCTTTGGGTTTTCATAGTGGATTCTCCCACAGACAGTGCAAACTGCTCTGATCTTTTCTTCCCCATCCGGTATAACGTCCTTGGTTGGGTTCCCACAAGCTTGACAGAAGCTTACTTGGAGCTCAAGTGCCTATAATTATTGGATTACACAAAAATAAGAAATCTGGCCAGGAGATTAAATCCAGACGACACAGCTCAAAGCATATAAAATTCAAAATTCAGCAACACGACAATAGAAACAAAATTCCCCGTTAATTCGACCAAAAAAAAAACTAATTCCTTTTCTCCTTCTTCCTTCGTATATAGCAAGAAGTCCCAAACTTAAGCAAAGATCTTTCACCGAATGAAACCAGACAAGAAACCAGCAACGTCCAAAATACCACACAATCCGACTGCTTAGCGGGTAAATTTCCAGGCGACTACCAAATCCCATTCATCAAACTATTTAATCCATCGATTCTTCTCTAATCAATAATAATAAAAAAATCCAGATTCCTCACGACTAGAATCCTACAAATTCCTCTTCAAATCATCAAAGAAAGAGCTCAAGACCTGTCTCCCCAATTCCTTGAAGGCTAACTTCGATTCCCAAAAGAGCGAAAATAAAACAAGAAAATATAACAAAAGATCAAAGATCAAACCCTTTCGATCCTTTGAAAAGAGCAAAGCCCGCAGGACTCACCACGGGTGGCGCCACTGAAGGGCCGGAGGCCGCATCGGCGTCGGCGCTCATCTCCAAGGCACCGGAAGACATCCGTAGGGCCCTAAAATAGCCGCCGAATCGAGACGGAGAGGCGGGGAGCAGCGCGGCGTGAGGAGAGGAGAGGCCTCGGGGTTTGGAGAGGACGGCGATCGAGAGGAGGGCGGGGCCGCTACGAGGCTTGCATTGGAGGAGGGACGGAGAGACGACGACCTCAAACCCAAGAACGAGTTGAGGGGTCTGAGCATGATTATTAGGGTATGAATTAATTAGAGGCTTAATAGTAGTAGTCGGAGTTTGGAGAGGAGGGTAGTTGAGGTCGCGCCTCGAGGGATGGAGACGGGTTGGCGAACTGGTCGAGCAATCCTGGCCGTTGATTTGAGAGATTCGGATCGCTAAGTACGTCGGATGGAAGGGGGACTCACTGGGGAAGAGTGGGTTGGGCTCGTGATTAGGTAAATTGGAACCTGTCATAACGTCTCTGCAAGCGATTTTTTAGGCATTTTCCATGGTTTGGTCGGCAAACATCAGGATTTGGGGAATATTGATTGTTTAAATCCAGTGAAAGTTTTTTTAAAACACGTAATTCTTTCTCTTTAACAATTCATTTATATAAAATTGATGCTTTTTTATTTCTTTTTTCATCTTCAAGGTCAATATTGTAAGTCCGTAACCATGAATATGAGAAATTAAAAAAAATCCATTTTTTTTTTTTTTCAAATTATTTCTCTTTTAATTTTTTCTATTCTGTATATTTACTTATAATAAAATGAAGAGATCAATATCCAAATAGACTTCCATCACGTCTGCCTTTCAACTTCGAAATTTTTCAAAACTGTACGGTGAAAGTTTTGTAAAAAGGATACGTCTTGCGTAAATTAATAATAATAATAATAATAATAAATAATCGAGCAAAGATTAAGAAAGAGGCTATGATAATTTTATTTTATTTTTTATCTGATGAAATTGAGATACAAGAATTGTGACCGTGAAAATGAGTCTCGTCAATCCATCATGTTCCACATCGTCATCCATCGCCACCTTCGCTCCAAAATCAAAAGTTATCACTCCGAATTCAAAAGTCTCGAATGATAGTAAAAATGTAGAGTTGAAGCCGCCGGTCCGTCGTTCAAGTAATCCATCCCCGCCTTCGCTTCGAACTCAAACGTCTTAAATAATAATAATAAAAAAAATCAATTAGCAATCCGTCACTTCAGTCCACTAACCATCCCTCCTCATCTCCATTTTAAAACGAAATTTTTTATATAATGTGACGTGTAAAGTAACCGGTGATACAATGTTAGCATCATAGTCAATGTTAACTCTATGGCTCTCTTAATCATAGTTGTCAATCTGGACATCAACCCGGCTGGATCATTGGATCACTGGTTCAATCGTTGATTAAAATAATAAAAATAATATAAAAAATAAATTTTAATAAAAAATAAAAATAATATAATAATAAAATTTATGATTTCATTAATTAAGTTGATTGATTCATAAATAAATTGGATGAATTAATTAAATTATTTTGAATCACTTAAATATTTAATTTTATGTTAAAATTAAATTGACTTGACCTTGAGTTTCGATTTTCGATTTCGGTCTGGCTCTAAACTCTATGGCTCTCTTAACACGCCAGATGCCATGGCCATGGAGTTTTATAAACCGAGAGCAGCAGAAATAATAACAAAGAATAAAAAATGAAAACAGTACAGTGCATTAAATTTATATGGGTAAAAAATTATCTCAGAGGCACGGGCTCTTGATTCAGATTTCAGAGCGAATTAAAGAGTACAAACAACTATAAGATAAACAGGATTATAGCAATCAAGAGAAAAGGTGTTTAAATAACATGCTATAGCAAGTCAGCCAATGCCTATCAATATGGTCAACTCAATGCTGCAACACAACGAGCTATATTTTCTTTGATTCTTTCATTTGATATACTTCCCCATATCTTTCTGTACGTTTTAAAAGTGAAATGAATGGTTAAGGATTCTCTCCATAGTTGTGAATAATTTCTTTGTAAGAAAATGCTGAAATAATATGCCTGTAAAAATGTTGAGTCACCAAGATCTGAAGCTGCTTCTCTATGTGGTTAAATTGGTGTTGTTATATGAGTAAATCCACATCTTTGGCTATTGTGGGCATCAATTGTTGTTGTCATGGGTATTTATGCCACTGTATGTGCTTTTATGTGCATATCTCTGTTGGTATGCATGTGCCACTAGATGAAAAGTAAATTGGCATTCAAAAGCTTTTGATTCATCAATTTTTCTACTCAGTTTTTTTTTGAGGAAGTTATCAAATTAGTTCTTTCGTTAACCATGCCTTGACAAAATCTTCTACTAAAACCATAAGATCTAATCTATCTTATAAAATTTCTCTAATGCACAATTTCATTCGTATTGTAAAGTTATTTTCACATTATACATATTAATCTTCTTATTATGCATAATAAAGATAAATATATACATAGTTATCTTTTCAATGCATACAGATATTAGAAGTTAAGAAGAATAGAAATTAAAAAATTGGTACGATGGATTGAGTATTTTAGTTGGTCAATAGGAACTAAACCTTATAAACTGGCTCATTGACGGATTGATTATCAATTTAACTTTTTTCTACTTTAGTATTGACTTTATAAATTTTTAAAGATAATAATATTATATAATAGTCAATGGATGCTAAAATGTAAATGGAGGTATCTTTATAAGGACGCTAATAGTATATGGATCTTTTGTTATCTGATTTTGATGTCAATTTGTACTCCTAAGCATAATTAGAGCCACTTCACAAATAAAAGAAAAGGGGGAGTAAAATATGCTCTCTTTTTTTTTTTTTTTTTTGTCTTCAAACTTTTACTTAAAATACATTTAGTCCTTCACTTTTGAAGTGTCACCCTCAAAACAGTGGCTAAAATTGCACATGCTGGAGTGATGCATTTCTAGGTAAAAACATAACTCTGTTTTTATTCTCTGCAGTAATTGAACTATATCTTTATAATCTCTACTTTGAAAAAAAAAAAAAAAAATGGTCAATGTGGATTTTGCAAGTTCTAGTCCCACTTCTGTATCAGACTTCATCACATTATTATAAATCCTTTTAAATCACAACCTTCCTGAAAAGTATATTATGGCAAATATTACCAACGCCCATCCAATCTACCTTCTTATATATGTATTTTTTTCCTAATACTTTGTATAACATTTCTTTTCTCATCTCACTTCATAGCTATATGACTGCAAGTTTGTGAAATTGAGAATAAAAAACGAACGCTGTTTGATCATCTGGAACTTCAGTAAAAAGATTGGGCAATAATTTAGGTATTAGTAAGCAATGTTGGACTTGTTGGCTATTTTCAAATCAGAGTTTGATTTTCTCTTCAAGTAGTACTTGGTTTTCCATCATGCTTAGTGATAGAGTTTGAGTGCTATATAGTGTAAAGATACTTCGATTTGTACCAATTGATTATCCAACTCATAGAGCTAATCTGGTGAAGACTTATGATCTCAATCTTGTAATTTTTGTGCGACTTGATAGCTTTGCAAAGAAAGATGGCCATATGAAAGGAATATCATCCTCCAATTCGGGAATGCTCTACAAGTGGATATTTTTGAGTTAGATCCTTGTAGTTTCTCATGCAAAAAGAGAATAGCTCCGCATTTTTTAAAAGATCTGGCCCTTAATTTCCTCTTATCATACAAAATTTTGTCCATGTCTCTCTGAGATACTTTGGTTCTATAGGAGTTGGCTTTTAAATTATAATGTTTCATCTGGGTTTAAAATTTTCAGGGAAGAAGATATGAGACAAGGGTCTATATTCTGTTTGATCACTCTTTCCATTTGTAAAGTTTGTCTAACCTTCCTTTTCTCTTGATTTGATTTGAACCTCTAGAATTATGACTAAAAAGAACAGTGGGCAATTGGTTTTTCTCCACATATCACTGAAACTTGTCCTCAATGAATTGGTTGTTTGCTACCATTTTGCACTGAATTTAGCAATAAAATCTCTTGACAACTGAGAATGGTGAGCAAAGTAATAAGATCAATCGTCATACCATAATGTTAATTTTATCTGCCTGATATATTTTTGAGTGGTCTCATTGTGCTGGTGATTTTAAGTTCATAGTGAACCATATATTTTACTTTTATTGGGATTATCATTTTAGTAATTAAAATTTAGATTGTTAGATCTCCACCAGGTTTCAAGATAAACATATTGCATTGAAACTTGTATAATCTTATAACAAGCAAGCTAGTTCTCAAGCTAAAATTCATTTTCCTTCATTCTGAAAAAAAAATAGTTTGTTTTGACTCTCTAACTCAACTCAACTCAACTCATCTAAGCCTTTTCTTAACTACATGGGGTCGGCTGCATGAATCTGCTTCCGCTACTTTGCTGCTTTAACTCTCTAACCTGCTTCTAAATATGTTAGCAGGTTGGACGGAATCTTTTCAAAGTGGTCTTTCCTTATGATTTAGTTTTGATTCTTTTTCAGTATTCATAACTAACCTCTACGTAGAATCAATCTGTTTGATTTTAACTTGTGAAGAGAATAGATATTTTGGTTAGTTAGTCTGTCAACAATTTACTGGCAGTTATTACTGTTCTTTAAGCTGGTAAAGATGATAGTTTTGTAATGGCATACATTCTGTGAAAGCATAGGCTAGAAAGTATGTGACTACATATTAGATAAATCTTGAATATTATATAAGATCAAGTAATTCAAATAATATATTTCAATTAATCTTCTTGCATGAAATCTTAGCTTATGATATAAATGGCATAACAAAAACTTGATTCATAGGTCATAGCCCTTGTAGATTAGAGGATACTATAAATGTATTCATGATGTTGCGAGTTAGATTGGATTGAAATAGCTTTTAGATATAGATTTGAACTTTTAATCTGATCAGGACACAAGAACTTAAACAAGCAAGTATATGAGTGCCCTGCTAGCAAGTATTTCATCTACATCAGCTATATATTAGGTGAAGTTTGGGTAAGCACTCGATATCTCTTTCAAAATATACGCATAACATGCCCTTTAGGTCAGAAGGCATACAAACCAAGCTTAATTACTTGGAAAATTTCTTGCGAAGCCCTCATGCATTTTTTTTCTGCCATCAGGATCTATGCCAAAAGTGGATTCAGAAATCATGCAGTTTATCTTTTCCAAGCTTTATGATCCTCTTGAGCTACTGCATCCCTGTTACAGATTGCGCTCAGCTTCTTTTCAAATCAAACTACTTCTACATCCACAGACTTGTGTTGGTTTATGCACCATAAATTTGAGTTCCTAGGACAACCTAGGCTGTAGCTGTTGCAGCAAATGCACTGTAAGTGTGGGAACTAAATAAAATCCCCTAACTGTTACAGAAGAACAGAGCTTCTGGAAGGACATATGCCCTGACATGGGTCAGGGGCCATGAGGAGGCTGGTTTTTTCTCTGTCATCTGGCATTTGGCACATGATAATCAGATGACTCAGATAAGTTATAATGAGTTTTTTTTTTTTTTACTGTGAAATTTTTTTACCATGAAGATGCTTTCCTCAATGCATAATCCTATCACCAAAGTTTCCCCTCCTCTGTGCTTCAATCCACTCTGACCAGAAACTGTGAGGTGTGGATGGTATATGACACACTGACACACTGCCTCACTACATAGCACTATCTAGACCAAACAGTCAGAAACAGGCTGTTAAAGTTTGCCGGTTTGCTCCACCTACAACGAGATAGAGAGTTGCCCTGCCCAATCCTCTCAAATAGATGTAGCTTGACCGTCAAAGGTTCAGCAGACCTCTCAGCATCTTTATGGCTAAAATTTTCTTTTGATCCACAAACTCCCAATGAAAGTTTTTTTGATCCTTAAACTTTTGGTTGCCACAATTTAATCTCTTATATTTTAAAAATATTATATTTCCAATGATCCGTTGTATAAAACTAGTTAAAATTAATAGAATAGCTTATATGTTACCCTTATAAGAACACATGGACTGATTAAAAGAGTAACATGCCAATTAATTCATCAATTTTATTTGATAACATGTAATAAGATGTAAAAAATGTAATATTCGCTGAATATAAGGGATTAAGCCGTAAAAATTGAAATTTGAGGAGAAAAATGAATTTTGAGTGAAAGTTTGAGGACCATAAATTATATTAGCTTTATTAAGGATTTGTTGAATATTTGGAGAAAAAGGAAGGAAAAGATGAGAAAACTAGGAAAGAAAGGGAAGGATAAGAAAAGAAAGAGAGGAAAAGAAATGTGAAGGAAGAATTGTTGTTTTTTTTTTTTTTTGGATAAGAAGGAGAAAGGAAATAAAATAATTTACATTCATTTTGTTTGGATAAAAAGAAAAATAAAATTATTTTTATTAAACCTCAATATAAGCAATTTATAGGAATAAAGTTGAAAAGATGAGCAAAAATTATAAGATCATTTTTTTCTCCTTCCCTTTACCTCTAACTTGGGGGCAAAGAAATTCAACCCAGTGAAATGAATAATCCATGTTCCCTTTTCCCCCTCCTTTTTCTCTTTTTCCTAAACAATAGTTTATAAAACTATTCCTTTTTCTTTTTCTTTCTCAAATTAACCTTCATCAAAATGCCCTAAAAAGAGAGATGCATACACTTGCAGCATCAAATTAGCATCAAATCGATCAAGTTAGGAACATCATAAGAATAAGCGCAAAGCAGCATTTCAACTTCGACAGCAGCTTGGTTTTCATCTTGGCATTGGCCGAGATTTATTTTATTTTAATAATCCTTTCAAACTTGAATATCTTTCTTTGAAATTATTACATAAACAAAAATCAAGGGCTTTGATTTCATAGGTGGCAATGACCTGAAACATCTGCCATTCAAAAACTTAGAATGCGTGTTACCACATGATTTCAAAATTCCTCGAGAGAGAGAGAGAGAAAGTATTGCATTCTATATTCCAAATCTTAATGGGAAAACATCATAAGAATAATAATAATAATAATAATAATAATAATCCAAGCCTTTTGTCCGAAGCAATTCTCAGGTAAAGCAAATGCTAAAATGAGCACCGAAGCAATTCTCCGAAAAAGCTAGAAAGGGCCTTAATATAATAAGACCATACAACAACCTTCTTTCTTCGCCTATTTATTCGACCTTTTTTTTTAATATTAAGATCATAAAACCGCGTCTTTTAACCTATTTATTCTTTGCTCACGTGCCACTACAACCGACCTTTCCATTGATGAGTCAAACGAGCGAGGTATGCATCGCCGCTACCTTCTCCTCTCGGAAACGGTTCAACGATCGAACGGTGACTTTTCTAAAGATTAAAAAAAGAAGGGCCCAGCCATCGTAAATTAACCCAGATGAACCCTAGAGCCAATTAACAACAAAGAAAGCAAACAGAACCCTAGAGCCAATTAACAACAAAGAAAGCAAATACCAATCAGCTCGTAAATTATAGAAGAATCCAATGCGTCTTTCCCCAATGTCACAATTAAGCTTCCCCACCATCAATTATGCTAGCATTCGCAAAGATTATCACAAAAACTGTTGATGAAAACCAAGCCCAACAATATTAAAAAAAAAAAAAAAGGAAAACAGAGAATAGAAACATTCAAAACGATACAGACCATCGTCTAAATTTTGCCTTCGCATCCTTTCATACGATCCAAAAGAAGGATTCAAAGATTTCCTACCGATGAAAACAAAAAAGAAAGAAAGAAAAACAAAGACAAAGCCCCCCCCCCACATGGAAGGAAGACAGTTAATATTTACACATGCCTTTTTCGCTTCTATCCACTAACCCTCACTCCCTCATCGGAGTGCCTCCATCGCCGACGCCCTCTTCGCAGTCCGCAACGCTCTTTTCCGAGCAAGCATCCCCGCCCTCGTCGTCGTTAGCAATATTCTCAGACGCCGATGCCACCGCCTCCTCCTCATGAGCAATGTTCTCATTGTTATTGCTGCTATCGTTGTTGTTGTTGTTCTCCTCCCGAACCCAGCACTGGGCCTCGAGCAGTTGAAGCCTCTTCCTCATGTCCGCCATCTCGCTCTCCATCAAGAAAAGCCTCTCCTTCAGCGTCAAATTCTCCTCCTCCAGCTGGGCTATATGGGTGTCCTGGTCGTCGACCCGGTTCTCGAGCAAACAGGCCGCCGGCACGCCGTGCTCCTCACCGGGGTACACCATCTCAAACCGGCTGAGGTCGTGGTCCAGCCGCCGCTCCACCTCTAGGTGCTCCTCGACGTCGCTCTCGCTCGACACGTCGTCCAAGTCGTCCTCCTCGCCGGCGCCAGCAGGCCGGATCTCGTAGCCGTTCGGCGAGCGGAGGCGTATGAGGCCCTTCATGGAGCCGTACCCGTCGACGCCCCACTTCTCCTTAGCCATGTCCACCAAGCCCTCCCGGGAGGGCGAGAGCTTGGGCGTCGGGAGGATCGCCGGCGTCACCGGGCACGGCGACACCAGCGACGCGATCCCGCCGGACTTCTTGGCCCGGATGATGAAGGACGTCGTGTTCCGGGGAGCAAATGGGGCGAATCGGGTGAACTTCTTCTTGGGGTAGAACCTCCGTGCCTTGACGCGGTTCTGGAACTGGAGCTCCTTGAGCGTCGGAGGCTTGTACACAGATCCACCACAGCCGGCCCCACAACCGCCGCCAGGGGCGGCGGCGGCGGCGGCCTTCCGCTTATCGGCAGCCTTCTTGGCCTTCCAATTCATCCTCCCGGGCTTGGCTCCCCCAGCGCCGCCGACGGCGAAGACGGGGCGAGGATGCTGGAACCCCATCTGATCGTCCACCGCCGCAGGCGGCGGCCAGATCCCAAAGTTCCGTTTCATCATGTGCGATGGATCGTTCATAATCGATTCACCCCTCCAAACCCGAATCACGATCAGGTATCAAAGAAACCCTCACCTTCTTCCAGTTAGATCTAGGGATTAGCCCTTGCGGAAACAGCAACCCTAAACCGCGATCCCAAAACGCTAACCCTAAATCGAAATCGAGGGCCAGAGAGATTTTCAAAACGAGGAAGGGATTCCTTTGGCCCTTTCGTTTAATCTTTTTTCTCCTTAATTATTATTTCTTCGTTTCGAAAGATCGAGAAAGAGATCTAGAGAGAGAGAGAAAGATAGATGGGGGTCGGTTTACCAGCGAGAAGGGATGGGTTGGATATTTATAGAGGGGATAAGGGAACAGACGGCTAGATTTGAACGCTGGTAAATGGAGGGTTGAGATTTAGGGTAGGCATACCGTCTTGATTCACATAAGAATTTGTTCGAGTTTTTATTCGCGAGTCGGATTGGAACTCGTATTTTGAACCGGAGAAGATTAATTGCCGTTTGGGGACGTTTGGTAAGAGATTATCGATAATTTAAAAGAGTCCCATTCGATAATCATATTTGGTATGTATTTTAAATAATAATTTATTTTATAGTGAATCTAGATTACATACTCGTAATTCATTATCTTAGAAGATGTGGCTATCCACGTTACCAGCTATGTTGTAATCTAATAAGTTTTTTTTTGATAAAATTACTCCTGCCATTTTTGTAAAAATAAAACTATCCCTCCTCCAAACAATTAAATTAATTAAAAAAATTAAATTAAAAATTAAATTTTATTTTAAAAATTAAATTTTATTTTTAATTTAATTTTAAAAATTAATTTTTTTTTTTTTTTTAATTTAATTTTTAAAAAATAAATTTTTTTTTAATTTTTAATTTAATTTTTAAAAAATATTTTTTTATTTTTTAAATTAATTTTTTTAAAAATAAATTTATTAATTTTATTTTTTATAATATTGAATTAAATTAATTAAAAATTAACTATATTTTTTATTTTTCAATTAAATTAATTTTTAAATATATTTTTAAAAATAATTAAAAAATTAATTTTTAAAATTAATTTTCAAAATTAATTTTTAAAATTAATTTTTTAATTATTTTTAAAAATTAATTTTTTAATTTTTTAATTAATTTTAAATTTTTTTAAATTGATTTTTAAATTTTATTTTTTAAAATATTAAATTAAACTAATTAAAATTTTAATTATTTTTTTATTTTTAAATTAATTTTATTTTTTAATTAATTTTATTTTTAATTTTTGAAAATTAATTTTTTAAAATATTAAATTAAATTAATTAAAAAATAATTAATTTTTTATTTTTTAAGTAATTTAATTTTTAATTGTTTAAATTAATTTTTTAATTTTTTTAATTGATTTTTAAATTTTTTAAATTAATTTTTAAATTTTAATTTTTAAATATTAAATTAATTAAAATTTTAGTTTTAAAATATAATTTTTTATTTTTTTATTTTTTAAATTAATTTTTTAAAAAGTAATTTTTTAAATTTTATTTTTAAAAAAATAAATTAAATTAATTAAAATTTTTATTTGTCAATTAATTTAATTTTTTAATTAATTTAATATTAAAAATAAAATTAAAAAATAATATATCAATTAGTCTATTAATCTTAATTAATTTTATATAATAAAATATTAAAAATAAATTATTTTTAAAATATAATAAATAAATTATGATAATTGAAAGTTTAAGAATCAAAAAAAAAATTGAATATATGTTTAAAGATTAAAAATATATTTTAATCTTAAACAATAATTAAATCTAGTATATTATACTTATATGTAAATACTTTGATTTAGGGATATTTTGACGTATTTTAAAAATTTTTAATATATTTGATTTAATATATGAATTTATTTTAGGGGTATTTTGGGAATTAGATGTTATATGACTGGTAATCCGTTTGTCATACCAAACACAGTAATCAATATTACTGTAACATTACCTGTGCATACCAAACACAGTAATCAATATTACTAACAATCCATCCAGTAGTAATCTATTTTATAGGTAATCTACATTACCATTTAGAATTGCTGGCAATGCACCGAACGCAATCTTAGATTTTTAGAAAACTACAAAATTACCAAAATAACTGGCATGGCATTGAAATTTGTTAGTGCTACCAAAATGCCCTTTGTGCAAGGATGGTTGCCTTAGCTTGGAAAAGGGACCTTTTTTACAAATATATGGAGTGAGTTAGGTTCAATAATTGAACCTGATTCAATTAGTTTCAATCTGATTTATTTAAAAACATATAAAGAGATTTTGGTTTAAGAATTTAGATCCCATCAAATTTAAATTGGATTTGCATTTTGCTTTTTCAATTCAATCTTATTCTTATATCACCTTGAATCTAATTAGGGTCAAAAAAAAATCAACTTAATTCAAATCCAAATCTAAAAATTCAAATTAAGTAAATCTTTTTTAAATATAAATCAGTTAAATTATTTTGTGATGGATAACAATAAACTATTTTTTCTTTGTTGTACTCCACTTTTTTTTTGATACAAACGGGCGATCACACTACTCTAGTGCGAGTCAGCCTATATAGATTGGAATACAATATTTGATTAAGAACAGAAGGACAGGGCCACCCTATTTCCAAACCCTATAACCGACATGATGAGCCATCGCCGTCGCTACCCAATCAGTCGCAGAGTTGACTTCACGATAGACATGACGGATTTGGACACTGTCAACATCTCGCAAAGTAGCCCAAATGTCAAGGAGCATGGGATTGACAGGAGCTTGAGAGCAGCTATCCTTCTGGATCCATCGACAACTGTAAGAGAATCGCCCTTGATAATCAGGTTAAGAGCATGCAAGGTCCTAATAGCATAGAAAATCACGGCCCAAGCTGTATAGAGCTCAGCCAAAGGAACTGATGAGTCAAGACTTTCAAAGCCACCAACCGCCAACAAATCTCCACCATGCCTTTGAATTACAAAGCAGAACCAGCAAGCCTACCTCGAACACTCCCGTCAAAGTTAATTTTGAAAAACCCTGGAGGGGGGCTCCCAAGAGATGACCGTATGCTGGTCCACTGCCGAAGCAGCAGGGGATCCCCCAGTGGCCAGGGCTGCCAATCACAGGATCATTACGATGAAGAGAGAAATCGGCCGATAAGAGCCTAGCTTTCCGAACAATCCTGAAGGAAGATATGGATTCATCAGTAAAGATACGAAGATTTCATGATAGCTAGATATGGTAAGCTGTGGCAGCCCATAGGCCAGTCTTCTGCTGTCTACCATGCCGAAGAATATGCAAAAAAATGGATCTCAGAGAGCCCATAGCATCAACTCTATAGTCATAACCCACGCTCTGCCAAATCCCTCTAACTCTAGGGCAAGTAAAGATAACATGGTCGGTAGTTTCCTCCTCCTGACGACACAAGGGGAAAATAGTCTGGATGTGAAGGCCCCTACCAGCGAGGAAGGAACAGGTCGGAATACAATCCCACAAAAGCTTTCAAACAAAAAGTTGAACCCTAGGATGAATAGGGAGCTTCCAAACCCATCCAGCTTCCATCATGCGTTGCGGAGGAGGTCTGTAAATACTCATCAAGTCCCTAGAAGGAGCCCAAGGCATACAAGATCTACGCCATAATCTGATATCAGTAACATTCCCCGAATTAGCGGAATAGCGAAGATCCGACGGGCTAGTTCCTCAACAAAGAGCTGAGTAACAATAGAAATGTGACAGTCGGAGGAATCCTGAGAGATCAAATCCTTAACCCTCATACTGCGGGGAATATCAATGCTGGTAAAAGTAGGCCAACGAGAGAGGGGGAGGTCAGCAATCCACCTATCCTGGAGAACATCAACCATAGAGCCATCACCTAACATCCACGAGGTATTAGTCATGATAGTTGGAGCACGGCGACAAACCTCCTTCCAAAAAGAGGAATGCCTACGAGAGGGCTGATAGTCCGTAGAGGGGGTCCAATCATCGTATCTAGCTCGCATGAAAGAGCTCTAAAAATAGTATGGGTCAAGTAAAAACCGAGAAGCATGACGAGCAAGCAGAGCCTCTCTTCGAACAGTCAGAAACTGAATACCCAGGCCACCTTCATGAATAGGCATACAGACTATATCCAATGCCAGAAGATGAGTCCCATGTCCATCCTGTATAGAAGTCCATAGAAAATCCCGAAAGCATCGCTCTATCCTCTCAAACAAATACATGGGATAGCAGTATTGGAGAGGATGCAGAGGAAGGGAAGTTAGAACAGATCGTATAAGGATAATCCTCGCCATCATAGATAAATAAGTGATATGCGAACCATCAATGCGATCGTGGACCCACCGCTCAATTTCGACATAATCACTACTGCGGGGCCGTCTTCCGGTGATAAGGATCCAAAGGTACAAAAGACGATCAGCCTGGCTAAATATGCCCAAAGTATGGAGGATGGCTTTCCGAATATTACTTCCGATCTTCAGGCTAAAGCAAATCATAGACTTGTGGAGATTAACCTTTTAACCAGAAGCCTGACAGTAGCTCTGAATAATAGAATCAAAGATGGTCGCATTCCGAACAATAGCCTGCCCTAGCAAATATAGTCATCTGCATACAAAAAATGCAAAACCGAGGGCCAAGAGGACCCGCCATGAAAGGGGTGATGCGACGATCATCCTGTGCCTGATATAACGCACGAGAAAAATCATCGATAGCCAATATGAACAAAAAAGGGGATAAAGGGCACCCCTGACGAAGCCCCATGGTAGAATGAAAGAAATCGGACTGACTACTATTGATAATCAGAGAAAGACGGCGACTGAATGCAAGCCATAATCCATGCTATAAAGAGTCTATCAAACCCGAAAGCAAGAAGAGTGTGATGCAGAAAAGCCCAGCTATTCTGTTATAGGCTCGCTCCATATATAGCTTAATCGCAATAAGACACTGTCTGGCAGGAGCTTTCATGCATGAATTCTTGGACTATTACATTATCAAAAATCACATATCTGAATTTTTTAATTTATTTAAATGCTATCGTATTATGGGTTGTTTGGAGTGAAAGAAATTAAAATTTTAAAGTAATTCTTTCCTTCTGCAACTCAAAGATTCTTTAAAACCAAAGACTAAAGCTTTTTTTTATCAATAATCTTTTGTTCTCAAAATTAATGTCAAATAATATTCTTTGAAATAATTCGTCATGCTTTGTACCAATCAATTATCCGGAATTTGCATAAGAATATTTATTCAAAACAGCTCTTTTATTTGCTTAAGTCCAATGGCAAGCTTTTGTAGAATTTATGAAATGCAAGAAACCATGGCAAAATTATTAGAAAGGCCATAATACGACTTGTAATGAAATAAATCTTCGCGAGACTGCAATTTTTCTTATGAACAGCATGGTATGAAAAGCTAATTAGGCAACAGAATGTTTGACAGCTCATGCGACATTCGCCTTTTTTTTTTTTTTTCTCCCAAATGGTACCATCCTTTTACTCGGTGTTTGGGCGGATAATCTAACTAAATATAATTTAAAAAAAAATTATCAGATAACTATATCTGATACGTTTTTAAATGATAATCTATCTTAGAGTGATAATTCGAATTATCTCGTTCTGATCGTCACAAATTATCAAAGATGTCTCATAAATTATTTTTGAACAAAATTATCTTTTCTTTCATTGATCGCTCTCTACTCGCATCCTCTTATACCCGATAACCTCTATATCTTTCTCGCAAATCTTTTTTAGATCAATGGCTCTGCGACCGCTTCAAATATCATTTATAAATTTATTTTTTAAAATATTATCATTTATAATATATATATTTTAAAACATTAAATATAAATAATATATAATTTTTTAATAAATTTAATTTAGAAGTATTTTAAAATTTTAATGTTATATGACTGATAATCTATTTGTGATACCAAAATCAATATTATTGTAGCATTACCTATGTATCTATTAAGTGATAATCTATCTTATAGATAATTCATATTTAAAATTATAAATAATTCATATTTAGAATTATTTGTTCATACACTAAACCCAATTTAAATCCAGAAAAGGGAAAAAGTGATTACTTGAGGTGCACCCTTTGTTTGGTTGCTTTCAGAAAATTTGAATTTCCTTAATATAGGAGTTACCCAACCGACTAGCTACTTGTTGCCAAAAATTAGGGTATTATTTTAAAAAAATAATAATAATTGCTATCATATGTTGGCACCAACCATTTAAGACCTCTTTAAATGGTCGAACTAATTGATTGACTCACAGGTTCATATATTATTTTGCCAACATATATATAAGAAAGAATGTTGAAAGGTAGGAAGCCTAACTGCTTTACCATCCCAATTGAGAGAAAAAAAAACAACTTTTAACCATCCAACTGCACAAACACCCCATCTGAGAGGTTGCATTTTGATGCGAAGTTTGAGGAAGTTCTCAAACATTCACTAACCATGAGATTTTTATTTTTTTTCATCCCTTTTGATTAATAGAATGAGTCTACCGGTCCATTTCCGTTTTCTCGCTGCGACGTTTACTGTTGGCATCATCTACTGCCTTCAATATCTACTCTATATACCTGATAAATGAGTAAGTATAAAATTATACATTGTACAATTTCTCTTAAATCTGAAATCGATATAAAACCAAAAAGAAATGCAAAAGCCATAGATATAACACATTTAAAGCCCATTAAAATGCAATGAAACATTTAAAACGCATTAAACATCATTAAGGGATGAAATAGTAGGAAGTTCAAGCTGTCATCAAAGGATAAACTATAAAATTTGGCAAGAGATTAATGATGAAGAAGATATTAAAAAGTATAGGATGTAAGGAAAGAAGCTAAAAAAGTGGTAAGCAATGCCAAACTTAAAACCTATGATGATTTATATAATAGATTAGATATAAAAGAATGTAAAAAGACTATATAAACTAGCAAAACTAAGATAAAAGAAAACAAAAGATATTGACTATATTAAATGTATTAAAGATGAAGATGAAAGAGTTTTAGTAAAAGAAGAAGAGATAAAAGAATAATAAAAAAGTTATTTTAAAAAATTATTAAATAAAAATAATTTAGTAAATTTAAGGTAGAATGATGTGATAACCTAAAAGTAACAAATGAACATGATTTTTTTTTGTAAATTTAGCATGCTTGAGGTTATAAAGACTATATTAAAATGCATTGGGATTATATGTGATCCATGTTGAGGTTTGAAAAAGCTTAGGAAAAATTGAACTCATGTGATTAACCAATTTATTTAAAAGGATTATAGCAACTAAAAAAATGCTAGATGATTGGAGAAAAAATATATTAATACCTATATACAAAATAAAGGAGATATTCAAAATTGTATAAATTATAGAGGGATTAAGCTAATGAGCATACAATGAAATTATGGCAGAGTGTAATAGAAAATCGAATAAGAGTTGAACTTTGGTGTCAAATAATCAATTTGGATTTATGCCTAAAAAATCGACCATGAAAGCTATTTATTTATTAAGAAGATTAATAGAGAGATATAGGAAAAAAAAGACCTTCATATAGTCTCTATTAATTTAGAGAAAGCATATAATAGAGTATCTAGAGAAATAATATGATAAATTTTAAAGAAAAAGGAGTTACAAAAGGTACATAGAATTGATAAAAGATATGTGTGATAGAATAATAACTATTGTTAAAACAATAATAGAAGTAACTAGTGAGTTTCAATTGCTATAGATAAATCCGTATCTTTTTGTATTGTTATGAATGAATTAACCAAACATATTCAAAATGATATCACATAGTGTATGTGATTTGCAGATGATATAGTTATTAATTGATGAAACTAAATCTGAAGTAAATGCTAAGCTAAAGATTTGGAGAGAAGCTTTAAAATCTAAAGGTTTTAAGATTAGTGAACTAAAACTGAATACATAAAATATAACTTTAGTAAGAGTAGAAATACAAATGAAGAAATAGTGAGATTGCAAGCCAAGAGATATCAAGAGTAAAAATTTTAGGTAATTGAGATCAATTATCCATCAAGAAGGTGAAATATGTGAAGATGTGAATCATAAAGTTAAATCAGGATAGATTAAGTGGAGTACTTTGGGAGTATTATATAATCAACTCATTCCATTAAAATTTAAAGAAAAATTATATAAAATCGCTATTAGGCCAGCTATGCTATATGGAACCGAGTGTTGGACAATATTAAAATAACATATAAATAAATTAACTGTAATAAAATGCGTATGTTAAGATGGATGTGTTAAAACTTTAAAAGATAGAATTAGAAATAAGTATATAAGAAAAATGATAGGAGTAATCCCAATTGAAGATAAAATGAGAAAAAAATTAATTGAGATGGTTTTGACATATACAACGTAGACCTTTAGATGTTTCAATTAGAAAGAATAATCTTTTAATAATTCATGGTAAAGATAGAGGTAGAGGTAGACCTAAAATAATATGGATAGAAATAATTAAAAAATATATAACTATTTATAATTTGAATATCGATTTGATTCTGAATAGAATATAGTGGAGGAAGCAGATTCATGTAGCCGACCCCATATAGTTGGAAAAAGGCTTAGATGAGTTGAGTTGAGTAAGGGATGAAATACTAATATATAAGTTGTATAATACATGAGATATGATTATTTTAACAAGAACTTCTTAAATTAATTTTAGCACTCAAGGACCCAACTTCTTAAATTCTGTCAATCGGTTATAATGAAGAAATATATTAAAAAAAGAATATAATTTATATGTAATTAAATTAAATGTAAAAAGAATTGAATTTGTTTATCAAGACTTAAATTCACTTTTTTTTGTACAAGCAGATGATCACCCAATTTAGGGTGAGTCAAACCGATATGTCAGAGTACAAAATTTGAGTCAAAACAGCAGGGCAAGGATCTCCCTGCTTCCAACTCCAAAACCCAGAGTGAGCAGCCACTCTGTCGGCAATCCAGTCGGCCGCAGAATTCGCTTCTCAATATATATGCAGAATCAGGGTGCGCTGGGCCCCCTTGCAGGATAGACTGAATATCAAGAGTCAAGGGATTGGATGACATACTATCACTGGGATCCTGACGGAGCCAACGGATGACTGTGATAGAATCCCCCTCAATAATAAGGCACCAGACGCCCAGAATGCGGATGGCACAGGAAATACCTGCCCAAGCAACAGACAATTCAACCAGGGGCACCGAAGAATCAAGGAGGCTGAATCCGCCAGCAGCCAGCAACACTCCGTTCGGCCTTCGAATCACAAAAGCAGCCCCAGCAGATCTACCCTGAACACTGCCATCAAAGTTGAGTTTAACAAACCCTGGAGGTAGGGGCTCCCAAGAAATAAAGACAGTCACCGGTGCGCTGCCAAGGCAGCATGGGAGCTCCAGTGGCCAGGGCTGTCAAAATCAAAACCCATGTGATGGAAGGTATACTCCTTCACAGAAAGAAAGCAGTCCTGATGATACGATGGGGTGGAGTCGTCACATCAGTGAAGACAAGCTGGATACGGGATAACCAGATCTGTAAAGCCAAATAAGCCCTCACCATGACCACCTGATGGGAACCCCTAACAAAATCCTGCCTGAGCAAACCCAGAAAGGAACTGCAGGGAGAAGGAGTACCAACATCCCAAGGCAGGTCACCTGACAGCTACCATAACATCCTAGCTCTGGAGCATCTGAAGATAGTATGGTCAATCTCCTCATCAAGGCCACATAACGGGCAAATGGCCTGAATACTCAACCCACGCCTGGAGAGGATAGAGCATGTGGGTAGGCAGTTCCGAGCCATTTTCCAAATAAATAGACGGACCCTGGGGTGAATAGGGAGATGCCAAATCCAATCCACATCCAATGCCTGCTGAACTTATGGCCTATAAATCCTCAGAAGGTCCCTGATCGGAGCCCGGGTCAAACAAGATCTCTTCCACACCCTAGTATCGCGAATATGACCCGATATAAAAGGAATGGCTAGAATACGGCGATAGAGCTCATCTCCAAACAGACTGGAGAGTAAAGAGGTACTCCAAGCTGAACAGTCCTGGATTATCAAGTCAGACACTCACATACGACTAGGGATGGTAGTACTAACAAAGGTGGGCCACCGAGAAAGGGGGAGGTCTGTAATCCAAGAATCCCGAACCACATCCACAGAAGCACCATCACCAATCATCTATGAGATGCTATTCAGAATATCCGGAGCATGCCGACAGACATCTCTCCAAAAGAAGGAAAGCCCACGAGTAGATAGAGTATCAACAAAGGAAGACCAGTCACCATATTTAGCATGCATAAAAGAACTCCACATACAGTGCGGATCAAGCAAAAGCCGAGTAGCATGCCTAGCTATCAAAGCCTCCCTCCTCACAGTAAGGGACTGAATCCCCAATCCTCCCTCAGAAAGTGGTAGACATACACTATCCCAACCGACAAGATGAATACCATGCCCATCCTGCATCGAGCCCCAGAGAAAGTCCCTGAAATATCTCTCAATTTTCCGCAGGCATGACAGTGGAATAGCCGCATTAGATAATAGATAGAGAGGAAGCGACGATAGCACAGATCTCAATATAGTGATCCTCGCCATCATAGAGAGACCAGTAACCTGCCACCCATCCAACCGATCACGGACCCGTCTCACAAGATCACTAAAATCAGAACTCCGTGGCCTTCTTCCGGTAATAGGAATCCCCAGATAAGTGATCCTGTTAGCCATAACTAAAATACTCATGATTTGCGAAATAGCACCTTTCAGAGAAGGAGGCGTCGAGGGGCTAAAGCAAATCAAAGATTTGGTCAGATTCACTTTCTGACCAGAGGCCCAATAATAAGACTGAATAATAGTGGCAAAAATGGTAGCATTCCAAACTGAAGCATGTCCCAAAAGAATACAATCATCTGCAAACATCAGGTGGGATAGCGAAGGTCCTCTGGGTCCCGCACTATAAGGAATAAGATAATAGTCCAGCTGTTCCTGAGATAGAACCCTCGATAAAGCATCCGTAGAGAGGATGAACAAAAATGGTGAGAGGGGGCATCCCTGCCTCAAGCCAACCTCAGAATGAAAGAAATCAGTCTGATCCCCATTTACAAGGATAGAAAAAGACGGACGGTAGACACAGGCCATAATCCAATCAATAGAAAGGTCCGTAAACCCAAACATATCAAGAGTGCAACGCAAAAAATCCCGGCTCAGTCTATCATAAGCACGCTCCATATCCAGCTTAACTGCCATTAGAGCATTCCGACCGGAAGCACGCTGAAGATCATGCATGAATTCCTGAGCCAGCAAGGCATTATCAGTGATGCTACGCCCTCTGAGGAAAGCCCCTTGCTCCGGAGAGATAAGCTAAGGTATCACCAATCGCATACGAGAGACTAAGAGCCTCGCACAAACCTTATATAAGGTAGTACATAGGCTAATAGGACGGTAGTGGTGGGGACTGGTAGCGTCCGGGCGTTTAGGAACCAACATAACAAAAGTCCGATTCCATTCAGGAGGAATGGCTTTGGATTGAAACACCAGCTGGATGGCCTGTGATACATCCTGACCCAAAATGCTCCAATAATGACGGAAGAAAAATGGTGGGAAACCGTCAGGCCCCGGGGCCTTATCTATTCCAAGATCCCATAAAGCCCTCCGAATATCCTCCGCCGATATGGGCCTAACAAGAAGGTCATTCTCCAAGTCGGAAACCCTATAGGGAATCAGAACAGGGCAGACTGGGGACCCAAAGCCCGTATTCTCCGTCCACCGGGATCGGAAGAAATGAAATATCCGATCCCTAATCACCTGATCATCCTCATCAACTCACCCTCCTCATCAACAATACGCCTGATTCGGTTTACCGCTCGGCGCTTGAGGGTAGCCTGATGAAAAAATCTCGTATTACAGTCCCCCTCTTTGATCCACTGGATCCTTGACCTTTGCTTCCAAAACATCTCCTGCTGACGAAGAAGGGAGTGATGGATCGACAGAGTCGAGGGAGGGATGACAAATCCGACTCAATAAGAAAACCCTCCTGATCCTCTTTGGCCTGGAGCGAAACAATAATGTCTTCAGCTTGCTCAATTTGCCTCACAATATCTCCCACCTCCCTATGATTCCAGCTGGACAGTCTGCGTCTGGCAAGAGCTAGGCGCCTAGATAATCGATATATAGCGCTCCCTCTTACAGGCATACGCCAGACCTCGGAAATGATAGCCCTAGCAGACGAATAAGAAGTCCAAAATGACTCAAATCTAAACTGCCTCCTCCGCTGTAACCCCTCATCAGTGGAAATCAGAAGAGGACAATGATCCGAGGCAATTCGAGGTAAGTGGGTAACAGTGACAGAGGGAAAGCACTGAAGCCAATTAGAATTAGCCAAGGCCCTATCCAACCTTTTCCACACTCTGGCAGTGCCCGATCGATTGTTGCACCATGTGAACTGGGGACCTTGGAACCCCAGGTCCAAAAGGCCATTATTAGACATAAAGGTCCGAAATTCCGCTCTACCCGGTAGATCAGCTGACTGCCTACCCCTTTCTTTTCGTGGGCCCCCACAATACTATTGAAATCGCTGGCAATAAGTGAAGGAAACCCATGAGTGAGTAAGGAACTAATCTCATCCCAGAGCACCCTGCGAACTCGGAAGTCGGTGCTAGCATAAACACCCGACAGCATCCACAGAATAGATGACCCCTCAGAAATAACAGCGGCAACTTGCTGACCACAATAGTGAAAGGCATCAACTCTAATTTTGACGTGCCTCCAAAGCATCAGCATACCCCCAGAAAGACCAACCGACTCAACAGCATAAGAAACCCAGGTTCTGAAAATCAGTCTCTGAAACCGAGCCAGACTATCCCCAGACAACCGAGTTTCCAAAAGGACACAAATGTCAAAGCTATGAAACTGCATAAGCCTCCCAAAAGAGGAGCGAAATGAAGGTTTCATTGCTCCTCTTACATTCCATACAAGGATCTTCATCCTGATGCATGCATGGGGAGGGACCCGTCCCTGTTCCCCGGCATCATCTCATCACCATGATCGCTGACAACAGTGGAGCACTCCATAGGATCCAATCTGCTAGCATCCTCAGACTGGGAGGAATCCGACACCACCCTCGTCCCAGAACTCTGAATGGCCTGTTTCAATTGAAGGACTGCAGCCTTGTGCTCTTCGCCCTCCACCCTCTCCGGCTGTGTAAATCCAGTCATACTCCGAGGTTTCTTGTTACCCCGCCGTGGCCGAGTACCATTCCCACAGCCAGAGTCAACAGGAGCTGAAAAGGTAAAGGATGCCGGCTCCTTTCCTTTGACAGCGAGGGGTACCTTCCCTTTGACTCTTGAAGGCATAGAAAGCACTCGCGAGGCATTAGGCTCCACCGGTCGGGCCCTCTTAGTAAGGCTCGGAGTTGAATCCTTACGAGGCTCAGAGCATTCAGACAGCTGCTCTGCATTTAGAACATGAAATGGATTGACATTCTTGGGCCTAGACTCCTTAAGTTTCATCAAATAAGTCTCTGTCTGAAACTTAGCTACAGTACCCGGCACAGGGAGGGATCGGCACGCTGGAATAGGACAAGATCCAAGGTCTGATCCTCCCATCCCCATCTCCGGCACCAACGATGACGAAAGGGAAGACCGACCCTCAGCTGAAGCCATGACCGACTGCCGCCCCAACGACCGGAACCTTGCCTGACTGCCGGCGAGCCACCCGCTTCGGATACTGCCAAGCTGACGCCGAACCCAAATCCGGATCGTTCACCCCTGACCCCTGCGTCCTGAAAGCCGCAGCTGGCTCCTGGGTCGATCTTCTCCGGCGAATTGCGGCCATCCATAAACCAAATGTAGGGCTGCTCGAAGAGTCGGTATGCTCCGGCACCATCGAGCAGCTCCCACCAAAATGCAGCGACCCACAGGATACACAGATCCCTTCAACATTCTCATAGCAAAACTGATGCCAGAAAGGGGTCTTGCTCCCCAGCACCCTCACCCCCGGCCGGAATGGTTTGGTCAGATCGACGCGGACACATGCGCGAGCATAACCGCCTCTGTTCTTCTTCTTGGTGGCTTCGTCAACGAATTTAAACTCCCCCGCCACCGAAAGGATGGAGGACAGAATGTCCTCAATCCAGAACTCCAGCGGCAACAATGGCAGACGGATTCACAACATGGCGTTGAGGACAGAGAACTCCGTCGGAACAAACTCTGCTTCCCACTCCATGATGGCAATCGGTTGTCCATTCGCCACCCAGGGCCTTCCCAAAACAACATCCCTTACTTTGGCATCCAAGAAGCGGAAGATGTAGTGACGATGAGCCAAAGCGATAGCTTCAATCTCTCCGACAACTCCAGCCCGATGAAATTCACGGATCAATGCCTCTGGCGGCACCCAGCGTGATAAGCTCCGGGCAATGATCGACCTGGTTTCCCAACCATCAACTTCAAACTCCAGAGAATGAGAGGGGACCTGAATGATCTCGGAAAGAGCCATTCGAGCTCAGCAATCTCCGCCGATGAGGGAGCAGAAGAAACCCATTCAAACGGCTGGCATGAGAGCCGCTCCACTGTCTTCCGCCCATAGGAGCACCATCAGACCCAACCGGAGGCGAAGCAAAGGAGGAAGCCCTTAATCTATCACGGCTGATTGGAAGCAGAGCACGAATCACCGAAAGAATCAAGTCAGCTAGTTAAAACAATCAATAATTTTTAAGTGTTTGAAAAATAGTCCAAACAAGTATATATTAGGACTACGAGAATTTCATTCTGGAAAGAAGAAAGGGGTTTCCTGAATTAGAGTTGTAGTGGTAAAAAAGAAAGAAAGTGGGGTTTCTGCAAGGTGTGAGATCATCTATTTGATCTTAGATGGCTTTCCATAGCTGTCAAATCACTTAGTTCTGAAGATGTGGAGAAGGATGTATTTATTTTTATAAAAAATATTCTTTTAAGAAAAATAAGCGCTATACTAATATAGTAATAACTTAGTTTACTATCTACTTGCTAATATCTTTAATTTGATAATCATAAACTTTAATTACCCAATTTATATCTACATTTATATCCATTTGGTTAATACCTAATTTATATTATACCTCAACTCAACTCAACTCATCTCATCTAAGGCTTTTTTCAACTACATGGGGTCAATTACATAAATCCACTTCCTCTACTTTGCTTATTTAGAACTAAATCAACATTCAAATTATAAATAGTTATATTTTTTTTAATTATTCTAGTAGTTTAGATCTACCTCTATCTTACCATGAATTGTTAAAGATCACTCCTTAGCATTTAAAGGTTTTTGTTGTATATATCCAAACCATCGTAATCGATTTTCTCTCATTTTATCTTCAATTAGAGCTACTTGTATCATTTCTCGTATATATTTATTTCTAATTCTATCTTTTAAAGTTTTACCATAAATCCATTTTAACATGCGCATTTGGGTTACACTTAATCTATTCACATATTATTTTAGTATTGCCCAACACTCGGTTCCATATAGCATAGCTGCCCTAATAGCGATTTTATAGAATTTTTCTTTCAATTTTAATGGGATGCATCGATCATACAATACTCCCGAAGCACTTCTCCACTTAATCCATCATGCTTTAACTCTATAATTCACATCTTCATCTATTTCATCTTCTTGCAGGATAATTAAATTTAAATACTTAAATTTTTACTCCTTGATATCTTTTGGCTTGTAATCTTCACTGTATCTTCATTTGTATTTCTATTTTTACTAAAATTATATTTTATGGATTCAGTTTTAGTTCTACTAATTTTAAAATCTTTGATTCTAAAGTCTCTCTTCAAATCTCTAGCTTAGCATTTACTTCAGATTTAATTTTATTAATAAACACTATATCATCGTTTTATTAATAAACACTATATCATCTGCAAATAACATACATCATGGGATATCATCTTGAATATGTTTGGTTAAAATTCATCCATAATTAATACAAAAGATATGAACTTAAGAAAAATTTTTAATATAAACCTACAGTAATTAAAAACTCACTAGTTTCTTCTATTGTTGTTTTAACAATAGTTATTGTTTTGTCATACATATCTTTTATCAATTTTATATACTTTACGGTAACTTCTTTTTCTTTAAAATCCATCATATTTCTCTAAATACTCTATCATATACTTTCTTTAAATTAATAAAAATCATATAAAATTTTTTATTTTTTTTTCTATATTTTTTTATTAATTTTTTTAATAAATAAATAGTTTTCATGATCAACCTAACTAATATCTATATTTATCAAACCAAACAAGATTATGGATGCACTAATATCCTATCCATATTTTTTTTTTTCTTAACTCAACTTCCACATAAGTGTCAACCAGGTACTATTAAAAGCGGTTGCTCGTCAACACTGATCATTGATATGCTTATTTCAGAAAAGTATGATTCATGATTTAGTTAATAAAAAATAAATCTTCGTTCAACTAAAAAAAAATCTTATGCTATTCATCATCGACAGTGTTGACTTCTAAGCCACCAAATTATTGCTTGGAATCTAAAGTTTGAAAGGAAAAGGGGGCAAAAAAAAGAGCAAAATGGCGACATATGACGTCTTTTGCTTTCTCATATTTGTTTATATGGAATATATTCTGCGAAATATATTAAGATAAAGACATCGTATAAATTAAATACATTAAAAATAAGCGTAATAATATATTAATAAAAGGTAAAAATATAAAAACTATTATTTAGAAATTATTAAATGACAAATCTACTAAAGAAATCCTCATTAAAAAGTCAAATTAAAGATATATCCTTTCATTTTAAAGGAAGTAAAGAGAATTTTTTTTTTTGTCTGACAATATATAATAATAATTGCCCGGTTATCTAATTAAATATTAAAAATTAACTACAAGAATAAAGATGCTGAAAATTATTTTATTTATCAACAAATTAGGTGTCACTTTCTAAAATTACGAGAGAATAATGGAATAGAAATCTTTAAAAAGTAGTTTAGATAATCAACTTAGATTTATCCTCGAGGGATCGTGAAAGCCATTATTCATTTAAATAATTGAAACAAAAATATAAAGAAAAAAGTTGACCAAAATACATTAAAATAAATGAAAACACATGTTTTTGAATTATTGACAAGCATCGAAAATTATTGTAATACAGAACAAATATGCTTCTTATTACCGTAAATTTGCATCAAGGTTGGTGCTAAACTCATCTTTTTATATTAGTTATGAAATCTAGGAGGATATAACAAGACTGATAAAGAACTAAAAAATATAATAAAAAGCGGACCTAAAAGGCAACATTTTTGTACGCGTCACCAATTTTATTAACAGCATCTGCAAAATAAAGTATACAAATTTACCAAATCGATAGCATTTGCACCAAATTGATAGATTAAACTAGCATCCTGCGGAATCACGAAGAGGCAGTAAATCATGGCAATCAAAAAATCGACGGCAGATTGCGGCTGAACTACTAAAAAAGGTGGGTTGCAGACGGCATACAAATGTATATCATAAATCCCTAACCAGAAATAAAATAAAATAAAATATGGTGTAGAAGCCAGAATTGAAATCAGCCAGTGCCATTGCCGTCCAGAGACCTGATCAGCGCAATACTGTTA
The DNA here is from genome assembly GCA_900491605.1 of Calamus simplicifolius. Classification (NCBI taxonomy): domain Eukaryota; kingdom Viridiplantae; phylum Streptophyta; class Magnoliopsida; order Arecales; family Arecaceae; genus Calamus; species Calamus simplicifolius. The sequence continues at coordinate 394,943 of UESW01004593.1, forward strand.
TCATTTACAGTGGCATTTAGCTTAATTTACATGGATAGAACAATATCTTGCGGATTACAACAAGAATAAGAAGAAAAGCGACGGGAGTGATCTAGTCCTTGTTGCGATTCGCCCGATCTTTCCTCTGGCCACCGAGAATACGAGAAATCTGCAAACCTCTGCTGAAGGCTTGATTGAATAACATCCGTGTTTGGAACTCAGAAACAAATGGGAACCAGGCCAAGGCAGCAATTGGGGTAAACAGAAGAAGACCCATGATAATTTCGTAGCCTCGTGCAAGGGCCTTGACTGATCCCCATAATCCAAGGTTACGAACAACAGGCTTACAAGCTTGTGCAATCTGAAGACAGCCATGGACAAAGTTGGACGTAACAAGGCTTAAGCCAAAAGACAACAGCAACTAAAATTAAGTCATATTGAAATGGGTGCAAGTTCGATCGATCTACTTACCAGAAGAAGTCCCCATCCAGTTGGCATGAACGCAAGGACGCAAACAAAGATGTCTTGCAGTGTCATATGTGGGATGACAATTAATATGATCAGAATAGAAACAAACGTTACAAAGATAAGACCCTTTATCAGCCGGAAAACAAGCTGAAAATCTGCACTGAATCTCCGCCTCCCCATGGATACAGTCTGGGAAACAATAATGGAACCAAAAAGAAGGCACCAAGAGTAGGTGAGCATAATTATCAAGTGCTATCTAATATGAATAAAAATGACACTTGTTATGCTAAATTTAACCTTTGTTATTACGTCTTAAAAATAGAACATTAAAATGGTATACTAACATTGTGCAATATACTTGCTGGATGATTCTAAAGGAATTGCCAAACCAGTCCATAGGGTGAATTGTTATAAGTGCAGGGCTAGAAAAAAAAAAGTGCAAAATCCCAATACTCATCAGTTATTATTAGAATTAATGCAGCAAAAATGTCATTGAGACAGATCAAAGCACAAATCTTTTGGTTGGAAAGATAGCCTTGTAACCAAAAATACGTCCAATCAAGCACTGAGCACTGTTTAGTTCAGTAATCTAGATAGACAATGTGGAATGAACTAGGAGACTAGACACCAAAAGTCGGTTCAAAGTAAGCATTGTTCAGTTCAACAATTTTGATAGATGAGAAGGCAGGCCATTTTTGTTGAATACCCTCTTAAGAACTTGAATCAAATGGTTATCTTAAATACCATTAACGATTTGTAAATGAGATTAATAGAGCCAAAAGTCAAGTCTTTGATGCTCAGACCCAACCACCTAAAAATTACACTTATCAGGAAGATAACTTTGATATTCAAACACTTTCCAATCTTCACGCTCGTTGCTGGAAAACCAAACTAGAGCTGAATCAAACGCATCATCAATACTTATTTCTGTGGGATAAGCTGATTTATATGAACAACTGTGCCTGCAGCTTTCAAATGGTTTGTCTTGAGAACTAAAGGAATGTTGACATACCTTCATGACAAGCAATATCACCAAGATTACGAGCCACGAAACACCATAAACCTGGAAGCCAAGGAAGACACTTCAATGTTAACAGCAATGGTCACTGCAAGTCCAACAATAAATGCATCATCATATCTTAAAGTACTGAGAAATACCAGCACACTTCGGGTATGCTTTGTTATATTCAAGTGATAGACGAGCCCATATTGGTATATAAAAAAGCGCAATGCAAGTGCTATCTCAAAGATGGTCCCCCGCTTCCCTGTATACTTAAGATGTTCTTGTTCTTTCTCCCACCATGATTCCCAGCTTTTCTCCGGTGGCACACCAATCCCCCCACGGTTGGTAATCCACTTGTTCCAATCAGTCCAGTCATCAACAATTTTTTGCCACTCAAAGCCTGAAGGATTGAAAAGGAAAGGGGAAAAAAGCCATGCGCCCACCATAAACCACATAGAAACAGTTATGAAGATGTATGCAATTGCCCCTCTGTATGATTGACCAAAGATTTCATATACAATGAGCAAAATCATCAGTTCAATGCCTTTAACAAAATGACTGCGAGAATAAAACCTATAATTGTCAGCAAATTTCGCATGAAAGACCACAAATCCACGACCCGTGGCTCTATACTCTGCACCTCCATGGAGCAATGTCCTTCCATAATAGTGTGTCTTTGTCCCAAGAGAAAATGTAAAGAAGACAGAAGCCAATTGTAACTGCATCAGCACAAAATCACTTAGTGCATTACGGAATCCTCTTTCTAGACCAATTTCCATCATCATAGGAAGAGCCATCAGGAAACCAAGTTGCACAAAAGACTGGGAGGCAAGAGCAACTTGGAGAGGCTCATTGTGAATGAACTTCTTCCCAGTCGCCAGCGCTTCATCAAGCCCACTAAGAACAAGATAAAGGCGACCATAGAGAAATACATATACTGTTAGGACTGTCACCTGCAAAGCAGAAAAACACAAAGTTCAAATTATTGGCATGGTTTAATAAGATACATGAAGTGGTAAGAAGCCTGCTTGTCATACCAGATTATTGACATAGAAACCCACAGTGGTAAAGTAACATGACAACATTCTAAAGAAATCAAAACGATGCCCAAGCCTGTAGATATCACGACTCAGTGTCTGCTCCCCATTTCCATTTGCTATTTTTGCTTCAAAAAGTGAGATCTGGTTAAGACCCACATCTCTCCCCTTACCAACTTGCATATATTCATGATGTGTAACATTGCCTTCACGAAGTGTTGAATTGAAACCTGTCATACAAAAGCCATATAACATGTCAAATTTCCAAGTATTAACAGAGAGGAACTTATCAAGAGTTAGGTTACATGCCTGCAAATATATCCTCACTCAGATTGATAATCTTGGATGCTTTGCTCACACCACCCCTGGTTAAGTGGAAAAGTCTATCAAAGACATCTGGATGGCCATAATGAAATCGAACCCTGGGAAGGAAGAGATCCAGAAGAATTTATTGGAAAGATGTTAATTAGGGGGAAAAAGTCTAGAAATTTGAGTATTAATAAGTATGAGTGTCTGTATTTGTGGTAAATGAAACATATGATTGTTTGTGAGAAATGGCCTTAATGTTCCTAAAATAAAAATAACATAATGCCTTCCACCAAAAACCTTCATGGACCATCCAAGTCAGTGACATACAGCATTCACACATCCATTCAACTTTCTATATCTCAAACATACAGGGAAAAAAATTCAAGTTGTTTGGACAATTCCGAATAACCTAAACCATGGATCATAGGAAATCATATATGATGTTACCGGCCATTCATTTAACAAACATGTGATAAGTAGGATAAAAGGTCTCTAAAACATTTAAAATTCTGTCCTAAGAAATTTTGGATGTCTTAAATACTGATGAATGATGAATAATGGAAGTCATCAGCTCAGTTTAGGTCTAAGCCTAGCTAAAACTGGCTGTTAGAACAGTGTTTCAGTAGGATTTGATTGGTTTTCCTTTTTTTTTTTTCACTTTTAAGGCCATAATCAGCAAATTAAACACAGCAACCCCAAAGGTTTCCGTTTTCTAGCTATTGTCCTTCATATTTTCACCCGACCTTCGCTAATTTTTGCTAGATGTTAAACTCGATTCTTACATAAAGCATCATATATGGCATCCTGCATCATAAGGCCAAAGAGTTAACAAGTCAAAGGTCGGGTTCAAGTCATGGCAAATGAACAATCAGACATTGTCACTAAATGTAGTAGTTGCATGAAGACATTTCTCAAGCATGTAAAAGAAAATAGAGAAACAATCCAACTCCCAGGAAAATGCACTGCAACTTTATATATATGTATGTGGTGTTCACTTCACATAACTGGGATAACAAAGTGAAGTGTTCTGAGTCTTCATCTTCCTATCTCCTCTTCCTACAATATCTCCCATTGTTATTGATTGAGAGCACGCAGGTACATCACCACACTTCCACCATCCAGATCTACATGCCAATACTCCCATTTCACATCAAATTTTGAGAATTTTAGGAGGAATTAGGTTCTTGCCCGCCCCATGTTTCTCTTTGAAAACTCTAGACACAAAGCAATCTAAGATCCACAAGACCTTGATTCATTTCCATCAAACTACTATACTTTTAGGTATCTTAGGACGAATTTGGTACTAAAAGATTCACATTTCCATTTGTTTATTTTTAGAAATCTATAAATATGTAATTATCAAAGAGAATACAAATGACACAAATTTGATCCCCATACTACAGAAATTAACCTAACAATTATTTCCACAAATATTTTTCTTTAGCTATTTTCGTTTAGAACTTAATATATATATAATATGACAATTAACATGATCAGTTGATCCCAAACTTCTAAATGATAACAAAAAAGAATGCTAAAGGTCTCATGACATTCTAATTGTTCACATTAAAATTTTGAAAGCTTGATGAAGATAAAGGCAACCCCCCCCCCCATTCCCTTTATTTGATTATTTAGAATGGTAAAATCCTAAATATATCTATTCAATTTGATTAATTAAAATGAAATGATTGAATGGAAGACGTCATCATCTAAAATGACATGAATCTATGAATTAGAATATATAAAAATAGCTATGCAGAGAAATATTGTGCAATCTTTTCTCCCAAAGTAATAGATCATAATCTTTAGGACAACAAATGTAGCGCCCAACTAACAAATCTAATAATTTCACAAATAACACCATATTTGCATAATTTAGCTTCAAGAAGTTAAATTTTAGATGACAGTTGTCACTCAGGTTGTTTTCTGATTGCAGTTGATAGTCTAACCATTAAAGACTTATTTGTAAGAGCTCCTGAATGGCCCAAAAACATTTTTAGAGGGATAGGAGCACTTTTCAATGTTCTTAGGATGTTTGGAAAAAAAATTTAAAAGTGCTTCTAAGGTAACATAAAAGCTGTTAGACTCTCTACTCCAGAAAGCTCAGATTTGGAGCTTTCTGAGAGAGCTCTACTTGGAAAATCAGTTTTCATTGGACCTTGGGGGTCACAGTCTCACAGATTCCAACAATGAGAATAGTTACATCTAATATTATCAGATAATAACAATATAATATATATAATAATAAAATATAATATAACATAATAAAATATATTATAATATACTATAATATAATATAGTAATTATATTATGACATAATATAACAAATATTGCATGAAAATAATATTACAACCGCAATATAATTTTGCAATGGCAGTTAAGATAATGTAATATTAATATTATAATACAATAATATAGTACACTAATATAATATTGTTTTATTATATTATGTTATAATCCGTAGTATTGCTATGCTAATATATCATGACATTATAATATTATATTATTATATAATAAGTTATTATATTTTTAAGAATATATTGATATAATTATTAATTATATTAATCATTATTATATTAAAATATCATAATATTTTCTTCGACTATATTATCATACTATAATATGATATTTCGTAATACCATTATGATACGATATTATTATGACATGGTTTAATAATAATAAATTAAGAAAAATTTATAATAATGTTTTTGATAATTCAAATGGTTAGATTAGTTAAAAGTGTTATGCAATATCCTTTATCACTTTTCATTCTAAAAGCACATTTTTGTTTGATTACCAAATAGATGTTAAAGATTCCGAACACTTTAAAATATAAATATTAAACAGCAAATAACTTTTTTATAAAAACTCTGCTATCAAAAGCACTAGTTCCAATAGCTCCATAAAATAGAGCCCATCCGTTTTTGCATGTTTTGATTTGGCAATCATGGCTCCATCAGAATAAGCACTTGCAACTTCTCGAATGAAGCCTGAGAGAATTTGTAAGGTGGTTGGAAATGATCCAAATTGAGTGACGTGTGTTCAATTTGGGAAGTAGCCAATTTAGCGTATGATATAGCAAAATGATATAAGCATGCGAATGCGATCTTGGAAAGATGGTGAAAAAAATGATAATGAAGTAGATAATTTAGGATGAGTGTGTCAAAGCATGCAAACAGTGATGAGGTATGTCAAAGCATGCGATCTTGGAAAGATGGTGAAAAAAATGATAATGAAGTAGATAATTTAGGATGAGTATGTCAAAGCATGCAAACAGTGATGAGGTATGTTGATATTGGTAAATTACAATGAAGTAGATAACTGAGAATGAGTAGAGCGTGCAAATGGGGATGAGGACATAACATAGCAAGGGAGACGAGATCCTTGGAGCAGCAATGCAAATTAGGCAAACATGTAAACAAACGATCAATGAGATCTAAGTCCATGTATTATATTGGGCTGAGAGCAAAGTATAACTTCTCCATACCCAAACCAGCCAGCTGCAAATACAGTACATTAAGGGTACGCACTATGTTATACCAATGCACGGTATCTTAGTTGGTGCTGGCACAGCAAATGCAACATTAACTACCATGTGCCAGTACAGTAAATCAACCACCAAGGAGCATATGAAGAGAGATCCCCCACTGATGTGGCATTATATGGTTGGTATGAACCGGTGTGTTGTTGTATTCGAATTCTTGGGTGGAAGAGATTGGATTGAAGATTCAGTGGTGGATCAGCTAGTGTCAAAATACCTCCTTGTGCAGAGAATAACCTCAAGTTATCAGAGTCACACTCACAAACAAAAATGCGTACATGATTAGGGAAAGAAAGAGAACAAACATGCATACTACAGTTAGAGGAAAAGAGAACAAACATATATACTACAGTTAAAGGAAACATGAATATGAAGTGACAATTGCCGAGTTCTTCATATAGACCACAATCATTATAACATGCTTGAAAGCTCATATTACCGTAGCAACGTTGAGACCCACCCTTCTCTTATAAATATCTAACTCCTTTTCAGAAGATAAATAAGGTGAACAAGGAGCAATATTTCAGATGCCCGAGAAGTACTCAGATGAGATGGGATGGACTACACAGAATAAGCAACACATTATAAATTTCTTGGTCAGTTAAACCATGGGTACGATACTTCTAAAGTCTGAAGAAGACACTGGTTAAGTTTTAAGGGTGTGGCATATTAAGCCATGCCATGTGAATCAAAATGTCTGCAGATACTTAAATTTACTGAACACTTGTTACGGTATAAAGAGCATGTAAGATGAACATCTCAAGGATGACATGTTGAGGTGGACAAGACACATAAGAAGGAACAATATTTTAGACAATAGTAATTGCAAAATATAGTTTAGCATCAATTAAAGATGAGGCAGTGCAAACTAAATGAGGTCATATAGATGTGATGTGCATGAAAAATATTTGATGAGTAAACTGATGGAATAAGCAAGATAGCAGAAACGCTTAGAAAAGATGCTGACAAACTACTGGTCGATGTGTGCACATGAAAAGTGGGGAGAAATGTAGCAATGAAAGTACAAAAAATATTAAGTGAAATTATATTCGACAACAGATTATTAGAATACGACTATTAGACCTTTTAGGACAACAAAACAAGAAAATTTGCATGCCGTCAATTAGAGGATGGATCATGTTTATTCATGATATTTCTTTGGAAAAGCCAATAAAGTATAAGCTTCAGAAAAGCAACCATTCGTTCAGTTCATATAAAAGAATTTTGTCCTGCAATTTCTGGTAGAAAATATCTAGCAATACCCACAAAAATATCTTATAGGAGAAAAAGTTACAGCACAATCCACATACATTTCCTAGTGCTGCTTGGTGCTACCTTTGATGCTAGTTATTAAATTTGACATAATATTATAGCATGGTAGGCATGATAACTGACATTTTCATGAATATAGCATCACTCTATGTTCCACTTCAGACTCACCTTAAAGGGTTGGCAAGTATACGCTGTCCAATAGTCACAAAACTGGTCTCCTGATTTGACATAAACCATGCAAGAGAAGAAACACTGCACAAAGTATCAGATGGCATTAAGTTAATATCATTTTAAAGAGTTACTAACCTGACTATTTCCCCAAGAACCTCGAAAAAAGAATGAACTTAAGGAACCCACCTTCCAGTAAATATATGCTCCCTAACTCCAAGTATTGATGGATACCTCACTCCATCATGTTTTTTCAAAAATTCTTGCAGCAAATTTCTCATTTTTAAGGCCTCCTCCATATAATGTTCCTATAGTGATCAATGATTAAAGATAAGGGCAGATAATAAATCAATAACAGACAAAGTGACAGAAAGATGGAAGAGCCCTTTACCTGGTTCATATCTATAGTCTGTAAACCTTCACCACGTGTAAAAATAATGGCATGATTTTGATTTTCTGGTTTTCCTTCACCCAAAATGGCCGGACCTGGAAGCTTTATCCGATAAATTACCTGTGCCAAGAAAATCCAAAGCATCAACAAAAAGCAAACATTTTTTCCATGCCTCAATCTGGAAAACAGCTGACGTAATAATGCAAAACTTGAAGTGCTGATATTGCATATCATACCAAACGGTTCACTCAAGTAAAGGGTCATAATTCGATCAATATTTTAGTTATCCATGGATCCTCTTAAGAATTTAAAAGAGTTGCTGAAGATGTACATCAAGTTCTGTGACTAGTTCTGTAAGTCACAGATTACAAGTTAAGGTATATGTGGAAGATCACGTTCAGTAGCAGTTCATCATATACTGCTGCACATCTAGCATCTACGTTTGTATTGAACATCAAACAAATGCAGAGTAGCAGGTCTAGCAGGAACCTGTTAGGACTCTGCAAGTGTTCTATGCAATCAATAATGAGTAATCTTTCCCCCTTAATAATATTTGAATTTCAATGTTCACATTAAGAAACCTTATGAAGTACTATAACACTATGACTTGAGTCCAAAGAATGTTCCTATAGCAAAAAATTGCAGCTTCTTTTGTTTCCCCTGATGATGTTGCTAAACTAAGATATTCACAAATTGTCTAATGCAAGCTCTATAACACTTCACCTGGTCAAGATTTTGTACTGGTTCAGCAGAATCATCAGCCCTAGCCAAAGCAGCCTTGACTAAAGCAGAATAATAAACCTTTTCTATCTTCTTAGATCTATCTTTGCTAGGTTCTTCAACTTCATCAATATAAGCAACACGAAGAGATGGATACCTGCAAGATAAAATATCCCACCAAGCTCAAATTTACCCTACAGAAGATCTCATGAACCACAAAAGAAACAGGCAGAAATTGATCATTGTTCTTTTAATTTGGCACTCTTAGTCACAGTTTTAACATACGTTGTCATAAGTCTTAGTATATCCTGTGCACGTTGATCACCAGCCCGTTTCTGAATTCCATATAGCTGGCAGGAAACCACATATGTAAATTTCATATCCGCTACAGCTTGGCATTGTGCCCACAAAGATCTTCCAACTTTAGAGTGTTCCTCAGATGATAATTCAACAGCTTTGTAGCCTTTCATAAGTTCTGAAAGGGAGCAATAAGTAAGATTTTCAGAACAGGCCACTGAAACGATGTGGGAAGTATATTATTATTAAGTAATTCGCATCAACAAGGACTTCCAAATTGCTAAGGTACCTTCATCGTCAGCCATGTCAAGGAAAGCCTGAAGCTCCAAAGCTTTTCGGTAATACATCATACCTCTGACTGGAAATTGATACAATCCAATGTTAAGTGCTAGAAAAAATTAACAAAAAATTTACGCAATTAATACAACAGGACTACTAAAAATCCCTTGCATTATTTATTTATTGATCCCTCTCCCATGGGTGGAGGTGGGTTGCAGTAGGAGGTGGGGCATATGACAAGCCATATTAAAGTACTGACTGCAATACCAGTTCTGGTCAAGGTCTGTCCTCTATAAGACGCCCAATGACGGAGTTGCTCTTCCAATTCCTCACTCTGATGAAGTTGTTCTTCTGTCGGGCATCTTACCCGCTCAAGGAAATTGGTCCATTCATCTAAAAAGAAATGCATTTAAAAAGATAAATTATAAACTGATATAGCAATGCCACAGAAAAATACTGCCCATCAAATTACATAAACATCTAAAGCACAAAAAACCTGGATAGATTTTCTGCAAGTAGAATAGAATGGAAACCCCATCTTCATTTTGCACCTCAAGATTTTTTTCAGAGAAAAGAACATCCTCTGTGTAGTACGGAGTCAAGACACTGCAGCAAGTGTTATGCCAGTTATATGCTACAAGCAATAATATCCACGCAAAACAAACTTGAAGACAAATGGCAATAATTAAGGACAGATATAAGTATCAAAAATAAACTTCTAATCATGATATGCCATACGAATGCATACCAGACTGTCCCTGTATCAAACCAAGACTAAATACAGCTGCATACTGAGTCTTGGTATGCTGAACCAACCTACGTACTTGGCAGCATACTGTGAACCAATATTGTACTAGTTTGTACCAGTACAAGGTCCATCACCGAGACAATGAACCTTGTCTCAAATTATTTAAATATAAAATCAACCATTTAAAAAGTATAGAACTGGTAAACATGTCATTCAACTAAATTTGCCTAAAACAGGCACGACTTTCATGTCAAAACAACAGAAGTCTGGTAGACAATGATCTTAGCAGAAAAATGTAATAATTAAAGATGAAATATTGAATACGTTATAACAAACTCAAATAAAATTTCAATTGCAAAGCAACAGGGCTTGCTATCACTCCTGAAATACTACATACACAGATCAAAAGATTATAATGTTCAAAGATTCTCATGACAATGCAATCAAAGAACAGTAAAATAAAGATCAGGAAATTAGACAGAGGTATATAGTCACAAACTTCAAAGTATTTATTTGTCAAAGAGGAAGTAACAGTTAAATTTCAAAGCATCTTATTACACTCCGTAAACATGGAGATTAAAATATCTAAGTTCTATGGATGAAAGCTACAGACAGAAGTGAAAACTAGAAGCATAATTGCCAAGAAGAATCAAATAGAAATAAAGTTAATCCATCCAACTAGCAATTAGCCACCAAAATTAGATTGGACAAAAGGCTGATGAGAATGAATAGTATAGTTGAGCATGCAAATTTAGCAAAAACAGAATGTCACAAGTCAAAAAACATATAATGCCAAATAGTCAACCAAAACGTGATTTTAGAGTCCTGTCCGAAAGACTTACGAGAATGATAACATGTTACGGACTTTGGTCGCATTGGGCATATTCATAAACAGAGAATTAGCAAAGAAAGATAATCGCCTTCTAGCATCCAGATTGGATGGCACATCCATTGCAGATTCCTTTTCTGTAAGCAACAGATGTAGTCTTTTGATCTGGAGCCATTGAAACATGAACAAACATTCATTTTGAAGGAACCACGTCGAGAAAAAGACCCACCCACGCCCAGGTCTCTACAGCCTGCATTCTCAGGCGCACACAGGCACACATGCATGCATGCACAAACAAAACTCAACAGATGCACACACAAAGTTACACACTCATGCACGTCTACACCAACAGATGTAACCATGCATATACCTCATCATATACAAACAAAAAATATACCTTTTCAGTCCAAGCTTCTGATTCTGGTAAAGGAAATCTGATATTTTCAGCTGGTGCAAACAACTGAACCTGTTCATCCAATGGTGTTATTCCCCCATGCATTCTATATGACCCTCCATGGGTAGAATCTAGAAAGCTGTCAAAAAAAAATAAGTGATGATCACAATGGGACCAGTTGCTTTATTTTCCATAGCCAAATTATATCTGATCTGAGTAATTTGATTGAAACGAAATTATCTAGACTTCAATAGATATCTATTATTAAGTATAGCAAATAACTATAGTCTGCAACTTCAACAACAAGACAACATACAAATATCAGAAGAATCATCTCTGCTGACACCATTAGTGATTAGGGATGGTTTAAGAGGATAGACATTTTGATGGATGAAACAGACCAAAAATTAAGGATATCACTGGGAACCACTAACAAAAGAAAACATAATGTATCAGAAATGGTGGAAATAGCTAAGCCTTTCCATCTGAAAATGTAAAATGGAGCATCAAATTTATTGAGCAAAGTTGTTTCCCATGTTACAGAATATTGGGATGCCAGGCAAAATAAAATCAAGAAGAAAATAAATGATTTAACCCTATTCTTCTACTGTATCCAAGCGATAATGTCAGACACAGATCATGTTCTTACAGAAAAAAAAAATCCAAAGAAATTCCTTACCCAGGAGGTAGTTCATCCATTATATCCCTAGTCACCACCTCAAGCATGTCCTGAAAAAGAATGGTAACCTGACCTCTGCCTTCCTGCTTATTGTCCATCTGTGGCAATAAATCAAGGAAAAAATGAGCCCACCGATAAATATTACATAAACAGCAGCTGAAAAATCCAAATTTTAGAATCAAAATGCATACCAGCAGCTTAACCAAGTCAACAAATTTGTGATACAGACTTGGGAGAGCACTCATATTTAGTTCAGTTAAAGTGTCCGCATCTATATGTTCATCAACTTTTGCAAAAAGTTCTTTTATGACCCTGATATGCAGAAGCGGTAATGAGACAAAGGCATGTGATAGTGAGAAGACATAACTTAGGCCCAAGGAATAAGTCCAAAATAACCATATCCAGGCATGCTTACTGCATGTGATAGGAGTTGCATAATAAATCACATGCCAAACCAATAGCTTACTCTTTTTCACGAGGGCCAGTAACTAAATCGTTGACGATGTTTTTAAATGATGCATAGCATTCTTGAACAGCACAGAACATATAATTATCTGCATGAATTCTCTTCTTCAGTTCACGATCTTTCCCACTGCTATCTTTGGCCATGTCCAATGCTATTGGGATCTAAATAGCAAGTAAGATTCAGCACTTTAGCACAAGGGCCCAGCAGTCACCACTTAATCAATAGGCTTAAAGAAAGAAGAGGGAAGGGGAAGAAAGTGAAGACCTTGCTAGCAAGTAGGAATGGAGGCCACTGTATAAGCTTCAAATCACGAGCCGCCCAGTATGGAACAAGTAGCAAGTCCATTTCCCTGTATTTCAGGGATCATAGAAATGACACGTGCCTGAATATATAAAATACAATAATAAATGGCCAGCAAAGTCAACTATACCTGTTGCTTATAAGATCTTCTTCCCGTAAACTGGTGATTATTTGTTCCACATCTGAGCAAATCTTGCTGCCAACTTCTCTTTACTACTAGCTGGTGCCTGAAACAACCAGCAAAAGCTAACTCAACAGAAACTATGAAATTACTGAATAGTTGATAGGGATAACAGAAATAGATGTCAGAGTTGACATGGTCACACAATAGCCAGGTGGGAAAACAGTCAAACCTCAGCAAATTTAGTGGATAAGGTAGCTCGAAGACCCTTCCTTTTGCCTGTTTCAGACTTTTCCACTGGAATCAAGCGAGCATTAAAGGCACCAGGCAGTGTTGAAAACGAGATCGCAACATTCCTAAAGTGCGAATCTGGATTCATCAACAGATTAATAACAAGTGAAAACATATTAACACATTTATATTCACATAATAAACTGCTTCTCGGCAGACAGAACTAATGTACAGGGAATTCAAGGTTATCAGCCAAGGTATTGAAGTACTGGCCAAAACACGTGTTATGTATGTGTGTCTGTGCATCTATACATCTCATGTGGACAATTAATATGGCACCACGACATGCACAATTCAGTTAGAAGATAGGAAAATTATCCATATGTACATGTTATGTATATATGTGTGTGTATCTATACATATATAATATGTTCGTGTTTCTTCTAAAAGGATCTGCACATATATTCAAAATTTCAAACTTGACATTAATTCCCTTTATGTTTGCCTAATATGTTTTTATACATGTTTCTTAAAGAACTGGATATCCATAGAGTATAATTCATGTAAGATTAGCATGTGTCTCCAATCACCAAAATTTCTGCAATATCAATGCTGGACCCCATACCAGTACAACATAAGCATCTGTATGCATGATATGGGTGTCGGTTCAGTCTACCAAGGTTCAGTCTACCAAGACCCAGCACGCCCCACATATCGAGTCTCTATTGAGCACCAGTATGGTACGGTACTGGTATCCATGGCGTACCATGCAATCACCTATTGCCATCTTGTGTTTTATGGATATGTACTAACAAACTTCCACATTCTGAACGATATTTTTTTGCTAGTTAAATCTCATTGGTGACCTTTTAACCCAAGAGCATGTCACTAGGCATCAATGCAAAGAAAAGATGTTTTATAAAAGCATATCATTACTCAAAATGAAACTGCCTGTTTATTGCCCAAGACCTCACAGAAGCAACATCTCTTCAGGCAAAAGGCTTGCCTAATAAATGCCTCCAAATCAGTTCTATGATATCTAGCGTGACTGCAACTGCCAAATATTTAGACTATGCCCTTAAACATTCCAACCTTACAATAATCTTTCAAAATAAATTTAGTATATTAGATAACAAGTGTCAACAAGCACGTCACAGAAGCTACTTCAATTAAAATCAAATCTTACATTAAAAAAAAAGGAATACTTTCATATGGTGCAAGATGCAAAACTTAATCCACACAACTGAAATGGAGCTTGCCCATGTGCAATGAAAAATAAAACAACACTACACATCAAGTTCGATATCTTGTACGATGATAAGATTATTGCCATCACAATTGCGATTATCATGAACTCTTTCAACTCATATTGATACAATTGTTCAAAGACCAAGATGTGCCAGATAGAAGTTACCCAAAGATGACAAGGAGATTCATGCTCAACTGTTGAAAGATGTGGTGGAGGGAGACTGAATGGCAGTTTAGACTTGTTTGGTCTTAAACAACAAAGAAGAGTATATGAAAGTGACATGTGCATAGTAGTCTTCAAGGATATGAGAAGAAAGGGGGTGGCTATAGAACAAGGTTCCCATGGACACCCTTGCCTATTAAAATGGGCCTTGTAAGATTTGATTTTCGAACAGAAAACCAAAAAAAGTTAAATGACAGTTTTGCTGACTTAGTTCAGATTTGCTTGGAGCAGAGTGGAGGAAGCAGATTCATGTAGCCGACCCCATGTAGTTCGGAAAAGGCTTAGATGAGTTGAGTTGAGTTCAGAATTTGCTTGAACGCATTTGAAGCACTTTTGTTAAAAATAAGTTTCCCCATATGTCTAATATCATTGTTTAATGCTGGCACTCATATAAGTGCCCTTGCAGTATTGTGTAGTACAGTGAATATAATGAAGCTTATGGGTTGTTTTTCAAATACAAATAAGAAACAGAATTGAAGTAAAACACAAAATTCAGGCTTAACTATTCAGAGCCAAAGCATTCAAGATAAATACTTGTGACCGAAATTCAAGTACGCGATGCTTGTTTCTGGAAAAAAAAAAAAAAGCAACAATGAATGCAGACTCTTACATGTCCACTCATATGAACCTCCCAATTATTAGGTAGACATCATCATAAAGTAAAAATCACTCAATGCTAAAAAGCCATTGCTTTGAAGCATCATAAAAAAACTTGCACGATGCATTAAGGATTAAAACTACATGCTTCTTGTACCCAACATATAAAGTTGCCACACCATATAAATGTGAGTTCATGTATCAAAATCCATGTGGTGATCAAAATGCAGTTTTCTTCTCATCTTCCATGTAATTTTAAAGCTTTCTTGATAATTTAGCCCATGCATGTTGGCATAAGACTCCTAGTAGCAATGTAACATGACCTATGGATGCAAAACCAAGTAGAAGATACGAAACAAGTTTAAACCAAATGCAGTTATTAACATATGAAATATCATATGTAGTGTTTATGAACAGACAAGCTTTATGCAGCTTGAGGGAATCAGATTATTACATCCCCTTGAAATAAGAAAAAGGTACATATCCACTGACAATGATCGAGCACATTAGCTTGTGTGTGCATGTGTGCGCGCATGTGAGAGAGAGAGAGAGAGAGAGAGAGAGAGAGAGCAAAGAGGAATTGACAAGTTTTTTTTTAAAACACACATGAGTGAAAAGATGCGCCACCAACCTCTCCAAGGCGACGGCAAGCCCCATATATACCGCCGATTAACGTGGAGAAAATTGCATACCAGATTTGGGTATCCATGAAATAAACCTAGAAGCATCATGGCTACAAATTAAAATATATATATGGATAACAAAAGAAATTTTATGGTATTATGAGTCAGCACAAGAAACATACGAGAATAATTGGAGCCCATAGTGCAATCACAACGCCGATGTTGTCCTTGGCTGCAGGCAGAAAATGACACATTAATTGTTCACTAACTTGTAGAACATAAAAAATCCCTTGAGATGATACCTCGAGGAAAAAACTCATGCCATTGATAATTTCTTATTGGATCACTCATGATATCTTTTGTTGGCCCAACAAGAGGCTTGATCTGCAATGGAAATTTGGCATACAATGATTTGTGGAACCAGATTGAAGATACCAAAACTATGCAAGTGTTTAACATGCAAAACTTTGCAAGGAAAAAATTCAATGAGGTTGACCAGATTTCCGACATGAATAATTGCATCTTCGCCCAGCACAACTCAGATGGATAGAATAAGCAAACATGGTATACTTAATTTATGTAATTATCATCTTAAGTAGGCTTATTTACCATAACCCTATGTATCATTTCTTAGAATCCATAATTCTTCTCATATACTAGAAGGCAGAGCCAGAATTCCATAAAATAGGAACCTGTACCAATAATGACCTCAACTCAACTCAACTCATTTAAGCCTTTCCCAACTACATGAGGTTGGCTACATGAATCCGCTTCCTCCACTCTGCTCTCACTCAAATTACAATAACGGGACATCCTAACCCTTCACATAGTTTGATTTAGCAGATTCATATTTTAGAGGATCTGATTGAGTTTTACGCTGGCTGTCAGCTACCTAACGCAACCCTCCTCCTTTACCTGGGCTTGGGACCGGCCTTGCGAAGTTTGTACCAATAATAACCTAACAAATAAATTTCATGCTTTTTATTGCACTTAAATCTTCCTATTTCCTGCTGGGCTTTGAAAAACCAGTTCAAGAAAAAAAATTTAAATGAAATGTTTTTTATCATAATTTATACAAACTTATACACTGTGTAATTAGTAAAAAAGTTAATATATCTATAACATTGTGGCATGAATTAGATTAACCTTATAAAATAAACATTTCAATATTTCGAAAAAAAGGGCTTGGCATGTTTATTCTTATAAATTACAAGAATTTCTAGAGACAGAAACCAGAAAAATGACAAAGCAGCTAACTTCAGCAACCAAAGAATGGACAGTTACCTCTATGTAGTAACTGAATGCCAATTTTGTAGCTATAAGAAGGATCCAGAACATTGTATACCTGAAATTAGGAAATTGGTATGGTTGCAAATAAAATTAACAAGCCTCTGCTGAGTCACGTACTACAGTAATTACAGTAACTATGAGAGGATTTTAGTCTTACTTGAAAAGGGAGAACGAGCTCTCATGCATTCCTCTTCCAACATAGAGACGAGGCTGCCACATGAATGAATGATTTAGATGTCAAAGTAGAAGTCCCACACTAAGCAGTGCATATGTAGTTGGAAAACATGATAAGATGTAGATTTACCTGAGACCACCACATCATGAGCATTGTGATCTTATAGTTTGACCTCTCAAGATACCGTCTCAGGAATGGGAAAAGAAATAACAAAGCACCAAGCATATTTGGTGATAAATATATGACCACTGCTAAAACATAGAGTGAAGGTTGATTTTGGCCATCACCAAGCCAGCTCTTGATTGTCCTCGCTAGACCCGTAGGATTTTCCCAAGTATAGGCATATGTTACCGGTAAAATTATCACCCAGGCAGCAGCCGAGATGACCTTTAAAATATATCTCAACTTGACTGGAAAAGACATACTCCTCCTTGCTTTCCAGCTCAAAATTACGTCAAGGATGGCTGCAGAGTTAATATTTTTATGTGAATGCCTCAGATAACAATTTCACTAAAATGTTAACTTCCTGCAATGATAGTTACAATAATCCAGAAGCTACACAGCAGCAGCAACATAGTGAAGATACATTAAAATGCTGATGACCATTTTAACGAACTTGACAAAGTACTCTCATAAAAGAAAACATAGTAGGTAAGAAACTACTTAGAATTAACTTGAATGAAGAAAAAGAAGTACAAATTTCATAAGCATAAGTAGAAATTGTCTCAATGAACCTTGTCCCAGCTTCAAATTGCAGCGGTAATAAATATGCTCAACACTTTCTTAAATACCCCAGCATCAAAGATATCACTCGGTGACCCACCATTCCAAGCAACAATAATCATAGCCTGAGAAACAGGAAGACACTTATCAGAAAAGGCAGCAGCGTGTAGAGAGGACAAGAAGCAGGAAAAGGAGGATGATTTCAGAGAGCTGAAGGGAAGTAACACTATAAAAGAGGATCACCTGTAGGCATAGAATAAAGAAGCTCCACATTCTATCAAAACTTCGAAAGATATGCCAAAATGAGCGTATCTCAACAAAATTTATTTTTCCAGTCCATCGATCACTACTGGCTGGTCTGTCCTCCTGAATCATGACAATAAATACTCAAAATTAAACACCCCCTCCCCAACTCTTTCATCAAAATTTAGACCCAAAAGAAAAGGAAAATTTAAAATAGAAGCACAACAAGAAGAACCCAGCTTTCGAGAGTTACGTAGAATTAGCAATTATAAATTCATGGAAAAACATACTTCAGAAAATGTGGCCATCAGAAACCAGCTATAATATTTTTAGTATATATCTTTTTCAAAAAAGGTGAAGCATACATGAACCCCCATTTGCTGGTCCCTTCTTGTCAATCATGATAAAAATTGTTCTAAAATACTTCAGCACAGGAAAGTTGCAATACAGAGCACATCTTCAACATACCATATATGACACATAGAACAAGCAAATTCAATCTAAGCTGATAGCACCGCCGCATAAATCAGGCACATAAGGAAAAATTATATGAAGACAATGACCCAAATTTCTAAAATTTATTCACTTGATTAAAACAATACAATAAATATAACAAGTTGCATTCAGGCAGAACATGAGTGGCTGATGGCTCAACAAGCAGGAGACGGCCAGGATTAGATTATTGTTCTGGGCCCTCATGCATGGATCTTCATGCTTAGCTGTGTGAGGAGTTTCATAATGAGGTAGAGCCTTTACTAACGCACCATGAACTCTAGGAATTTAATTCTCTCTTCTTTTAGCCGCTAAAAGCACACAGTGAGGAATTACAGAGATAGGTTAGCTCCATTGTGAGTCCTTATTCAAGATGTACTATTTTCAAAATTCTTTTGGTCCTCATATGGATTCTGCAGAAATGAGTTCAAGGCAAATGAGATTCACTTACATGTCAAGTAATGGTTGCAACCAATGATCCAATCAAGTCTTGACTCTTTTGCAGACATCTAATAACTCCCATAACATCTAAAACAGAACTGTTTTGACCCTATATAATCTATAATTGTGGAAAACACAAATCATACAGGTTACTGTAACAGGACGACAATCTGACTTCGTGACCTAACTCTTGCTTAATCTCTTTCTTGGGTCCTGCAAATTGTAGGCCATCTGCATTTGGTCCTGCATCAACTACTCCACCATAACTAAAAGCAGGCCTGGTGTTAGGATTTGGCAAACAAGAGAGCAAGGAATCTTCAAGAGGTTAGTGAGGGTGTCAGGGAAGAAAAGGGTTCTGGCTACAAAAATAAGGTGTTTCTTGTGGTTTTTCTTTATTTATACCTTCTAAAATTTACAGAGGGAAGCAAATTTCTTCCAGGGAATGGCCTATTTACTCCAAGAGGTTAAATATGGCAAGGGGTTTCATGTTTGTACTCCTGCATCTTCATGGACAGCCCAATTTGGATGAACCACAATCTCGTCCATGCTGTGCTGATTATTATAGTTTTGCTTGTATTTTTTCGCTGTGTGTTTTGCTAAAAATCAAGCAACAATTTCATATAAGTTGCTCCATGATGACACCAAGGACTTATGCATCAACCCACAAGGCAAAAGATTTTCTCATGATTTGCAAGATCTCCAGTGATGAAGGCTTTTAAATGGCAATAGCTCTCATATTAAGTAACATATCCACTAGTAGTGGGCTCTCCATGCCTTGTTTCTTGGCTATCTTTTGCTCAACCAAGCTACCTGCCTAGAAACAGTAAGGTTAATGAGGTCTCAACCAAACCATACCCTTGTATTCTGAAGTTTTCTTCATGCTCTCAGCATGTTTGATTTTCCCTGGCTCTAGGGGATGGAATATTAGTTTAAAATGGTGACAACAACAACATCCAGGAACTACTTAGTCTAAGAATTACTCTGACACTATCCCCTAGCATTGCGTGGCTTGCAGGCAGATGTGCTTAGAATATTAATTAAGTTAATTATAGTGGTTTAATAAAGGCAGATGTACAAGCGATAAGGAAATTAATCATTTGCAGTTTACAATCAACATTCTCTCTCATCAGCCTGCTACTTCACAACTCAGCTTGTGCTGCTTTCAATTATTGCCCAGATTACCTATTGAACCATCATAGTGATTATCAATTTCTATGAGGCAGTATTCAAGTTTAGGCTCAGAATTTGAAGCATAGAATTGAAAAGTGAGTTGCATAAACTATTTCAATTTTAAGTCTCAATTTCATAATATCTGATGTGCTTTCAAGGGATGAAAAGAATTGAACTTCCGCAAAATTCTGACACAAACAGAAAGGACGGATAAAATGAGAAAGTAGGGAGAAGTCCTTGCATGCTTCTTCAATCTCTTCAAATCTATATTTGAACAAGTCTGAAAGGCAGAACATACATTATGACTTAAGTGTAATGTTCTTTCATCATCTATCCTTATACCTACTAGATTTTACTAATGAGATGGTACTGGGATGCAAAATCTTCATTGTCATCTCACACCTTCCATATGATGCGGTCAGCTCAGAGTAGTACAGTAGAATTCTAAAATGAAAACAGAATTCTACGATGAAGTCGTTTAAAAATGACCTTTTAGATGTTGTCTAACTAACTAGGAAAATGTAAACAAATACATATAGAAATCATCACATAAGAAAGTCCATTCCACAGACAGCAAGCATATAATACACACAGGAGCCCCAAAAAAAGTGGTACTGGCATATGAAGTCATGACAATATGTGCACATGGCAAAGACTAACCACATAGTAGCAGAAAAGAAATCAAATATATTAAAAAAAAAAGAGAGATCTGTACGTAAGAACAGCTTATACATCAAAAAAATGTACAGCAGCTACAGGAAAAAGGTGAGGAGCCTACTCCATTTTTCTCATTATTTTGCAACTTTGGCGGTTTGCAAAAGAAATCAGCATCAGCTCTCATAGGCCAGCCTAGGCGGAAACAGTCAACTGACCTACAAAATTGTGAAAATGAAATTATATAAAGCATTACTAGACAGAACTAAGAATACTTAGCAATTAATAATCAAAGCTTTGTTCTGATGTTACCAAAAATATTCATTTAAATCATCATAGTTTCTCCAGTGTGAATGCTTTGATTTTTCTTCTTTGCTCCTTTCAGCTTCCTGAGTACAACAATTATATACTGACTAAGATCGAAAGTGACCAAACTGAAAGGAACCAAAGGCAATCATACCTTCTTTATAACTTCGTAAATTGGAGTCACAACTTTTCTTAGAAAGGCTTCTTCCTCACCCCCATATGCTGGCTTTATATTCTCACCAGTCATTGGACTGACATTTCCAGCTAGCATACCATATAGTTCAAATGCCATCTAAAAACACAAAATAAACATAAGGGGAAGACAATACAACCACATAACGGCAAAAGCAGAACATAATCATGGTAAAGTTACCCAACAGAAACTCACCGGTAAGCACAACTTTGGCTGGCTACTTCTTATAGTAGTCATACTAAAAGAAGGGGGGAGGGGGGTGGGAATCACATATGCGTAGGCTGTCTTTGAATATCAGATCAGGTCCATGCAGAGAACACTCATATTCCCATCATCAAAGCTATGCCACATTTGGCATGCCTCTTTTGTTAAGTACTGGGAAGGAAAAACTTCCAACTATCCTAACTCATCATCAGGAATAACCTGATATCAGGGATCCATGGTGATGCTTGGGGACACAGTGCAAGCATTTCTCATGACTTTGCTTGCCAGACTAGTAACATCCCATAAAGGGAGTCCGGATATCTAAATTTAATGTTGTGCTAAGATCACTAGATATGCAGTTCAAGTTCTTTCAGGCTATGAGTTTGTCTGTCAAAACCTCTAACCCTTCTCACCACCAATAGCACTTGACTGTCCCTTGAAGCCTGACTATTCCAAATGAACCGCAATGGCTGGAACCTCGTATGTTCTTCAACCACTAGCAGCTGCTAAGACAACTCAGCAAGGATCCAGCATTTGTTTGCAATTAAGGAAATCTAAAATGAAATAATCATACTGTTTTATTTCATAAAGACTAGCTCATGCTTGAGAAGCTTCCTGATTAGCATTCTTTACATTAAAAAAGCTTGATAGTCCTCAGCAAGACCAATAGCACACTCAACCTACCATATCTAAGGGGGGGGAAGAGAAAATACCAGTTGATATCTTCATCTTATCATGCAAAGTAATCAATCACAGCTTATAGACTGTAACCGGGTCAGCCGCCCATTTAGTTTTCCCATCCCCAAGTGCCGGCGCCACAAAGGGCAAAGTGGCATGCCTTCTAGGTTATATTCTAATTTCTCAACAACAACTACAAGCCTAGCATTGTCCTTTGTGTGGCTTAGTTTGGCTTTATCAACATTAAACTATCTAAAATGAGCCAAGGAAGATCAAAGCTGCCAGAAAGTTGAGGGCACAAAAAAGCAAAGACGCTATGTCTAAATTTTTTTGAACAAGGCTACTAGTCACTGAACATGCAATGCCATTCCCTAACATGATGCAATCACAACAGGACATCCACAAATCTTGGTTTTATGGCATCACAGAGCAAGTCTGCCCCAACAAGGCTAATCAATCTAACTATTCCATTTCTTTGCCACCATTTCAGCTTCTCACACATGATATACATCTTGGAGACCCGTTCACAATAATATATGGTAATATGATAGGTTTCTAATAAGTACTTCAATCGTCCAACTAGTGTTGCAGGTTATGAAGGATTCCAAACAGAGACAATGTAATCCTGGTTAAAGAAAACAAGAAAGATGTGCATCGGCCATATGAAATGTGAGGAGTTGAACTCTAGAATGCAACAAAAAACAATCCAAGATTGAAATGATAGAACTGCAAAAACAGATAAATAATTGAATTTTATTTTCAAAAATTCTTTGTCACTGCAAAACACAAACTTTGGACCCATATTTGGAAACTGTTTTCCTTTGTAAATGCAGAAAAAGCATGAAGTAAACACTGGACAAACATACATGATGATAGATGTAGCAAAGGCACTCTGGCATAAATCTCAAGTTGGCAGCTTCACCCCATATAAGAAGGTAGAGACCCATATAGAGTAGCTTGCGCTGTTGCACTTCCTGTTGTATGGTTGGCAGCCTAAAATTCCAATAGATTTGCCAATATCAGTAATAAGGAGAAATTCAGACAATAGCAACCATATTTTCAGCATGAAAGAAACTAAAAGATAAGCCCAATATTTTAGAAGATAAATCTTGGCAGAAAAATCATAATGAATTGAATTTCAATGAAGATAGTGCATGCTTGATATTAGATAAATAGCCACATCAAGACATCATATAAACATATGAACAGCAACACATACCACAGACTACTCTTGCGATTCAAGTATTTGCACCATTTCTTATAGTTCTTAAATAGTTTCCTCATCACTTCATCCAGCGCATGTTCATCCAGCTGAACA
The DNA here is from genome assembly GCA_900491605.1 of Calamus simplicifolius. Taxonomy (NCBI): domain Eukaryota; kingdom Viridiplantae; phylum Streptophyta; class Magnoliopsida; order Arecales; family Arecaceae; genus Calamus; species Calamus simplicifolius. The sequence goes on from UESW01004593.1 coordinate 418,753, forward strand.
AGAAACATCACAATTAACTATATGAACCAGCAAAAGCAAAATGGCAGAGCACCAGCATTCAATTACAGTAACAGGCAGAGAAGAAGAAAACAAAACCTTTGGTTGTTGGTCAGGCCTTGGAAATTGGCGGATGTGGACATTTGCAAGTAACAAAATCAGGTGTTCCCTTTGATTTGAGACGCTATCCTTCTGCACAAATTAACAAACGTGATAAAAACTTGACAGCAGTATGTAAAGGGAAAAGTGAGAAATTCGACAAGTTTCATTTACCAATGGATTGCATCAAGCTACTTCAGAAAGAACAGCATTATATCTGGAAAAAAATCTGTTTGTTAGATGTTTCACCTGAAAACCAAACATAGCCTGAAGCCAGTCAAGTAGGTCTTCATCAGGCTTTTTCTTGTGGTCCTTGGGCCATGGAAGGCCTCGGGTATTGCGTAGAGCATAAACAGCAGCTTGAATCTGCAGATTGCAATCAGCTTCTTTAGAAAGGTTTAGCCAAGAAACACATATCTCACAAACAAAAAGGGTCAGGATGGAACCTCAGGATACCGCATGATAGCCTGATTTGCACTGTCAGGATCAAGAGGGAGAATATTGTAAGGGACATAAATTTTGGTCTTTTCCTCGACTTTATTGTGGGTCTCCAGGATCTGTGTAAAAAAACCAAAAATTATATAACACGAATAGAAAAAGCTCATTTTTTAAACTAATAATGACGATGATGAAATCAGATCTAGTAAGGAAGCTCAACTAAAAAGAATAGCCAAAACAAACAATTAAAACCAGTTGCATTTACCTCCTTATCAACGTCAAGAGATTGTGTCAGATTGACAGCTTTTAAAACCTCAAATAAGACAGCAGCAGTTTGATATGCTTTGGTAAGTTGAGCACTGAATAAAAGAAGCTAATACGTCAGAGCAGTGGCATCTTTATGTAATAATTCAACTACTCAGATTAGCAGCCAATAGACATCTTTGAGAAGTTGCTCACCGATCAGCTTTATCAGCAGCATTTTGAAGTGCTTGGATATACTTTTTGTAGTAATTCTGATAGAAGCTCTGCATTTCTCGAGCATCACTCTGTTTGACTCTTCCCTTTAGAGTTGGATCATTCTCCTATGAAAATGAAATTATGATATATTAAAAGACAACAGATGCAACCACAGTGATCACATTTAGTTTCAATATTTTCAATGAATTATAATAAAATCACCACAGCTAGAGGAAAACAGACATAATTTAGAGAACAGGATCCACAACAAGAAAATTTGAAGTAGTCAACCAATATAACGTATGGCATGCAAAATACAGCAAATCAGGAAACACAGAAATTAATGCAAGCAAAAAATATCGCACAAATCACAAAAATGCAAAGTAATAGCATCAAGCTCCATTTAAACTATACAACATATTACACAATCAAGATTCACTTTACCAACCCATATTTGGTGTACTGTACTAATACTATACGGAGGTTCGCTCCAACATGGGGGCTGAAGTGACTTATGCTGGGCAAAACTGATTGGTTTCATGCTGCACCAACCCTACTATCTGGTTTTGAACAATACTATGATTGGGTGTGAGAAAAGATCTCCCAACCCTGTGTCAAAAATATGGGAATTGCACCATATCAGTAAAGAACCGATACAGCTACAGGTATTGGTAAAGCAAACCATGTTACACATAGACTAGCTTCTTGGAGAAGAATGCCATTGATTTTATTGGAATAACTGGCAATTTAGAATAGCACCCTCCAATGATGAACATGAATATCTGAAGATGCATGCTCATCGCATTGACTTTTTGTAATTTCTTCTCTTTAATATTATTTCATCAGAATTAAATATTTGTTCAGTAAAAGAATACTTACATGCATGGTTTCAAATCTTGGTGGGACATTCCATCAATCATCAAGACAGGTTGTCATCCCAAGTGTTAGAACAAGACCATCCTACCATTATCCCAGCATGCCAATCGGCGCATCTTGTGACACCCTTTGTCTCAAGTATTAGGACAGATCGGAACGACAGCACATCCCATTCCACAAAAAAACCTAAAACAGCTCCATCCCATGAGATTTTAAACCTTACTTATGTGTCATTTCAATATTATGATTAGTTCGTACATGGATCTTATGGCCAAGTACAATAGAGTTTTTCATTAAAAAGTACTGCAACGATTTTCTTAATGCACTCTTGCAGGAATAGATGTTGGGAGGCTTCACACACCTCAAGTTTCATTAGCATGTAAATGCACTTAGTTAAATGAGACCTCTAAGCTTGGTTCAACCTTGAGCAAATTTCAACCATGAATGCTCAAGCTTGTGTCAGACAACGAATAAGCAAATCAAGACCCCAAGCTTCTACTTCTATGAATCAAAGGGCTATTCACACCATACTAGCATGAAAGCCTAGCCTAAACAATCAAACTACTTGAACAAGCCTTTTATCAAGCTAAGCTCCAGCTGTTAATGAATGCTTCATTTCACTTGTAACCTGTGGGGTAAGAAGCATGTCACAAGATGTCGCAGTCTTCCTCCAAAGTTTGAGAAGCCTTCATACTTCAGTCACAAGAGAGAAAGATAGGCTCTCTTGAAATGGAGTAACATAACAGTCATCCATTACATTCGTAAAAATGCAAACAGCTTCAAATGACAAGCCAACAATGGGAACATGCAAATGATCATCCAGAGAAGTATGGCAACTGTGAGTGAGAAAGCAATGATAGAAACTAAGAAGAAAGCATATATTGTTATTGCTCTGTCGCAAGAACAAGAAACCCAAGTAGATAAAACATCCCAGGCTCCAATGATAGAATGAAACAAACAAGCTCTAACTATCTATCCTCAAAACTTTGGAGAAGATATGTAACTTGCTGCTAGAACCCAAAAAAAATCCAACATGTTTTTTCCCATCACATGGCTAGTACTAGCCTATCACCAATGTGAGAACCATGCAAGATGGAGGATCTTATATGGATAATGATGAAAATGGCTTCAAACTATTGTCAAAGAATCTGTGCTTTTTGTCAATTAAGGACCGTACAGAAAGCATTGCCTAAACCAAGTATAATAGAGAAAGAATTCATATAGCCAACTCCAACTAGTTTCAAGTCAAGGTTTTGTTGCTGTTGTTGTTGTTGTTGGTTCTTGTTCTTGTTGTAGTTGCTGTAAATGACACTACCGTTTAACTATTCAAAATCCAACTTTCTTTTTTGTTGCAAAAAATTTATCAGAAGTAGAAGTTCCCACAAAATAGTAAAAAGTTATTAACGTATCTTGGCATGATAATTACACATCCTTCCACAGTGACTTGGATCATTATATCTGATACATCAAAAATACAAAAATCCGTGCATGTGAATACATGCCAGCAACTAGATATCACAAGAGTAATTTTTTTTAAAAAAAAAGTACTGCAAATCTTCTATTCAATCCCTATAAGCAACATTTTAAATTTTACGGAATAGAAGTGTCCCGATTTTAATGAAATGAGATACCCCACATCGCATTCTGTTCCGATCCCCAACCCAATCAGGCATCCCAGTACTTGCTTGGGATGCTTTTTTTTTCCTTTAAAAAAATGTGAACATATAGTGTTTTATTTTATTTTTAAGCATATTTAAACTTTAAAAATTATATTTTTATGATAAATTAGATCTATTTAAAATTGATGATATGATGCACTATGGCCGAAATAAAATAGGACTAAACAATTATTTGAAATCAGCATCTTAGCTTTAGCTTAAGCAGTTAAGCCACTACACATAGAACTTGGATAGGTTATAAAATCTAAATTTCCAAACCCAATGTTGAATGACAAATATCATACTTGACAATGTGTCTATGATGAAATCTTCTCCAAGCTGGAGATGTTTACTAGATATTCCTTCTCATATTCTGCAAGTAGCATCTGCTGCAGGGAGTAAAGACAAACCTATAGAATTTTTGACTAACAAGAAAAAATAATACCACCGTCATTAAAGTAAACCAAAAGAAATTTTACTGCAAAACTCCTCATGAGACACTATATTTGACAGAGTAATAAAGGTCATCATAATATAGCAACTTCAGAGGGAATTTGGTCCAAAAAAAAGGCACAAATTGGTATTGCTAACAAAGAAATTTTAGCATCCCAAAATGATTATGTTGATTACTAGACTTAAAAATTGTTTTCTTTTCCTTAAAGAGCATGCTAAGGAAATATAACTTATTGTCATGATGAGGAAAAATAAAAACACTGATTTATTCACAACATTTTTTCCATAACTAAGAAAAGAGTGCTGACCAAATAGAAAATATACTAATGAACCTAATATGACAATAAATCGATGTGAGAGACATACACTTTCCAGCCTTTGCAAAAGCGCAGTTTTAAATTGACGAACACCGCGCCCACTCGAAGTTGGATCCAACCGGTGAGCTTTTTCAAACGCATAGAAACGGCCTATTCCATCATCAAAATAATGCATCTTATATTCAGCATGAATTAGCAAGGGCTCCAACAAGAATGGCAAAACGGAACATTAAAGAAAATGTTGAGACAGTCAACTTCAAAGATAGCACATATTATGGACCAAATGTGCATACAGTAGTTACAATAACCATTCAGCTGCTAATAAAAAGAACAAGAACATCATAACCTCAGTTGATGAGATTTTTATAATATTTTTTCCCATTGTGCGTGTGTGCATGTTTTGATGAGTTGGCAACTAATTGTCCAGACAGCAGATTTGAGAGTTTTCAGAGTCTAAGAATAGTTCGGAAGCTCACTTTAACAAAGTCCATTATGATTCGAATCAAATTGGAAGTCGTCTGGTTATACTAAATATAGTATAGCCTATTAATTAAAGAATCCATCATGTCTACTTATAAAGGTGGATCTACCCTGCAGGGTAATCGAATCACGAACCATTGCCATTGATAACGACCAGATAAATAAAACAATCCACCACATCTACTTACGAAGGTAGATCTTCCCCAAAAGTATTGAATTACAGACCATAGTCAGTGATAACAATGGTGAAAAAAACTCAATCCTCATGCGCTACAATCTCCACGTCAAATCCACCATGCAAAACTATCGAACTAAAGATAGAAAAAGATGGCCCACTCAATTGTTCAGAAGCCATTAATCAAGATTGAGATTAAAAAAATATCTCAGTTGTTGCCAGTTACAATCATATCATCTAAAATCGTAGTCCATGCAAGTAAAGTTGCAATATTTTCTAACATGCAAACCCAATTGATCGAACCAACAAAAGTCAAACTGTAGCATGTGCAAAGGGACAACGAGCAGCTTCAACAATCACAATAACCAAAAGCAAATGGCACAAGGAGCTGTCGACGAGGAACATACAGAGGTAAGCGACCCGAGGGTTGATGGATTCGACTTCGTTGGCCACACGGAGGATGGGAGCGATCTCGACGAGGGAGGACGGCACGATCTCACTGTCAAAGATCGACTCCCCGAGGTTCCCTGCAGTCTGCGTCCGGAGAATCCGCCTCGGGCCCGCCTGCTCCGGCCCCCTTCTGGAAGAGGACATTTCTCCCGAGCTTTCTCTACAACAAACCAAAGAAAGAACCAAGAAACGACAGAATCTATGAGAAACCAACCATTGAAACCCTAATCGAAGGGATTTAGGTGGAGAACGAGCTTCGAATCGGGAGGAGGGAGATTACCTGGATCTCGAGTAGCTTAAGAAGCAAAGCTCGGCATGGAAGAAGAACGGGAGGGACGGAGTTCGGAGAAGAGAGGACAGGAGAGGAACGGAGGAGGAGAGGAAACCCTAGGTTTGGGAAGGGAAGGAGAGAGATCTAATCGCATGAGAGTGACGGTGGAACGAAAAGCCGTGGCGTGGGGAAGGAAGAACAAGACAGCAAGTCGCTTCAGTGGGTGGTAGTGGGCTTCAGATGACCGAGGTGCGCTGCTTTAAACGGACGCACTTTTTCGGTATATTAAAAACTTGCCCTTGGTGACCGAAGTCACCGAACCCCGATGGGGAACGCCGTCAAGATATGGACAATTTTTGAAAACAAAAATAACCGACGAAATAAAAATACCTTTTTATAAGGAAAGAAATAATTAATGAACAAAAGGGCCTTTATAGAAGCGAATACTGTATTCCGAGCTCATGTCCTATTCCATAATAAATTGAAAAGTGACGGGAATATTTATTTTAATAAAATTATATATTATTATTATTGCTGCTGAAATTAGTTCTTCAACTGTGACACAATCGAACTGCAATGTGGATTTTTTTCTGGGTAGATCTGCAAAACATTTCTCATGCGAGAGACGTTGAGGGTGGCTCTATGCGGAAGACCTTCCGATGCTCAAGTCAGTAGAGATCAGCGATCAACAAATATGGGAAGAAGGATCCCGCTGAAGAGTCTCTCCAGGGTAGCCTCTCGAGAGCCCCGAGCAAAGCGTTAATGGCAGAAAAAAGGGGGAGCAAGTGTGCAGGAGATGGCGTTGCCTGAGGGGATCTGAGGTTGTAATATTTATAGGTGTTCATCTGGTTGCCTGGAGAAGTCGTGGGTCTGAAAGCCGTTGAGATTCGAATCAAGTTTGTTAGGATGTCAGTAAGATTCATATCTTGTTGGTTAGAGGATCGATAGCTGGGAGAGCTGGTTAATGTCTTGAGATTCAACTATATAGGCTCTAGGGCTCTAGGCCACTCTCGGGTATGATTTCTGTTTGAAATCTTGTTAGTTTGGATGTATTTCGTAGAGGTGTTTGAATACCTCGGTCGGCCGAAGTCCGTCGAAGTATGGTGAAACCCATCGCATCGGGGTATGGGATAACTCGGTCATCCGAGGTATAGAATGGCTTGGTTATCCGAGATATAATGAGACATAGGCTACCGAAGCATAGGATGGTTCGGCGGCGGTAGCTCGGTTAAGACCAAGAGACGTTCTAGCTCGGCTAGTGATGCCGAAAGACAGAGATAGCTCAACTAAGACCGAGAGATATTATAGTTCGGCTGAGACCAAGAGATGGCTCGCCGAGGCGGAAAAACAAGGATAACTCGACTGAAGCCGGAAGGTGTGAGGATAGCTCGGCTAGCGAGGCACAGGGATCGCTCGGACTGGGACCGAGGCATAATGGATAGCTCAGCTTGCGGGGGTATGTTCACAACTTGATAAGCCGAGGCATAATAATAGCTCGGCCAACTGTTATACGAGTGTCGGCCGAAAGGTAGCCTACTCATTGCTATCTTTCGGATGGAACAGCTACGTTGACGGGGCATATGGGCTAGCCTTAGCCCGATGTTATGAATTACATGAACATTAACGCAATGATATTTTATTCCTTATCAATTATAATTAATAAATCTTGATGGTTTATACCTCCTAGAATTTGGGAAATAAGTTTATATGATCTGAGATTAGATTTAATGATGATTCGAAATAAATCAGGAGTTATAAAAAACTACCTCAATGCCATTAGGAAGAGGGCGTTCTCGTTATGCTATATAACCCTGTGATTTGAATTTCAAAAGGGGGAATGTTACGTTACCGCTCACGTGCTCTTGGAGGTGGCCGAAGCGACCGTTTCTACCACGGCGAAATTTTTTACCTTCCTACCATTCGCCCCCTTCGTAATGCTGAAATTACGAATTAACCTCCAAAAATGCCAGCATGAGTAAATTCAATTTTACCGATAACTGCGTACAGCGGACCGAATAAGACCGATGGCCGCCGGGGTAAGTTTGGTTTTGGGGGGAAGTACGGGTGCGTTCGGACTTCGCATCATCATGTTAATAGGGTTTTAAAGTCGGACGTCTACTGCGCTGCTTTACGCCTTTACCGTATCGTGCGGGCCCCGCGAGCATCCGGATCTGCCGTCTCTGCGCGTCCTAAACGGATTGCGACCGTCCGTTCGTGATGTGGGCCCCGCGTTGCGTGCCGCCACACCAGAGGGGTGTCTTAATTCGATTTTAGAAGTCCGCATAGAAAATTTTCATGCGAGCAAGCGTACGAAAAGAAGGAAGAAAGGCTCGGTCTTGGTTACGGAAATCGCCGTTGCTCCGTTCGCTACGCACTTTTCTTTTTCTTTTTTTTTTATAACTTTTTTAACTGCTTTGATTTGCTTTTAGTACAGCAGGTTAAGTCACCTAATAACGGTTCATCGATGGCATGCATGGCTGGTTCGCGTAACATGGCCATGAGGAATACGTAGAATGAGGCGACTAAGGGGACAAAGTCGAGTTCACCGTTGCCGCTAAAGAAGCAAACAAGATCAATCAAAGCCTTCTTTCAATGAAAAAGCAAAAGAAATTCTTTCTAGGACTAAAGCTTATTCCTTTTTTGAATTTTTATTTAAAAAATATCAAAAGGATGGCAATCCCTTGTTTTCGAGATATTTATCCTGTTTACTTTAGGCATCAAATCCATCCCAAAAAGAAAAAAATAATTAAAAATTAAGGCTAGAATTTTTTCAACACGAAAAAGAAAGAAATCAAAATTAGGGTTTCAAAGGAAGCTTGAAAAAAAAAAAAAACAGCATATAAATTCACAAGGCATTCATCAGAACAAAAAAAAATAAATTAACTAGTTAATTGAAATATTTAATTTATCTAATAAAATTTTAAAAATAATTTTGCTTTTAATAATAGTTTGAGTAACTTTAAGAATAATAAAATGGTGTTGTAGCAACGTACTCTTTTCTAATATATCTCCAAACAAGCTATCGCTGTTTGTGAGAAATAGTGATAATGGCCTAAGATCTAATGGGTTCGGCTGGCTGCTTATGATGTTACAAGACAATCGTAACAATTAAATTAGGTTGGATGAGTTACAAATTGGATAAAATATGGATCAAATAAAAAATCCATCAATAGATAAAAGAAATTTAATTTCGAACCTAATTTTTTTACCAAAATGGTGTCATGATCCATGTCCATGTTATAAGGAGATTAAACATTGCCGCCCTTGTTGAAAATGATTAAGATTGAGGGCACCACATCATGCAGCGTGGCATCAAACGTTATGGTGCCCATCTCATGAACTGAAATTGGAAATTAGATCGTAGCTGATCTGACTCAGATAGCTGCTCTAAATGAGTTAATATTTATGAGTTTGGTTGCATGTAAATGGGTGAGCACATGCCACTTCGTTCGGGCCTCTTTGACTCCTTTTAATTTGATTTTTCTTAAAGCAGGGACTCAATTCACGTTACTTCAGTCTGTTCAAAGATAATCAAGAAAATAACTTTTTGCATGCTTAAAAAAACAATTGACACCTATCCATGGTGATCGAACTCGTCCGGTGCATCAAACCAAGTACAAGAGGCATTAAATTATTCATGCTTCTCTTGATCGCTCTCAGTCTCTACTCGCCTTCTGCTCTATCGATTTTATTAAAACCTCATGAGTCCTAAGCGGATCTTTGCCGGTCATTGTCTTGAAACATTGCGAAACTTTTTTCGATTGATGGCTTATAAATATAATTTTTTAAAATATTATTATTTATAAATTTATTTTTTAAAAAAAATTAAATATAATAATATATAATTTTTTAATAAATTTAATGTAAATATATTTTAAAATTTTGATGTTACATGACTAGCAATCTGTTTGTTATATTAAATACAGTAACCAATATTACCGTTGCATTATCTATATATATCAAATACAATAAATAATATTATTAATAATTTATTAAATAATAATCTATATTTTTATAAATAATTTATATTATCAGTTAGGATTGCTGATGTGCAACCTTTTAAAGGTTGTGTTTGAAATAGGAAATAAGGGGGTATATCCTCTGGATATTCTTTCTTATCTCCAAAAGCTATAACTAAAGGGAATAATTCTGAAAAAGTTTAATCAGAGGGGATAACCACCTATGTTTAACCATGAATTATCCAGTAGTGTTTGACTTCTCAAAAGTTATTCCTGAATAAGTGTACATAATAGCATTTATCCAAGGAATAGCTGAGAGAATAAGCAACTTTTTAAAATTACAACTTTGCCATCAAGGAATAACTTTAGTTATTCCTGGATTCTCTAGGGAATAAGTTCAGAGGATAACCCATATTTAAAATGGGTTATCCCTCTGATTAAACTTTTTAGGAATATTTCTTCTAGTTATAGCTTTTAAGGATAAGAAAGGATATTCCTAAATATATCTCTTATTTCGTATTTCAAATACTGTCTTATTTTTTAAAAAAAACTTTAAAAATAAAGCTATTATTTAAAAAAATTATTCTGTAATTTATATTTTAAATAAATATATTTATATATTTATCTAAAAACAGTTTTTTTATGAGTCAAAACGCTGCCTAAGGTTTCGCGGTAGGCCTCTGTTGCTGCCGACCATCGAACATGGGAGATAATTCCGTGCGGCACGTGAATGCGTCCTCCGCGGCGCAAACAACAAGAGGCTGCTGCTGGGAACTAAAAGGAAGCTATCCACTTATTATGCGCTGAGCTTGCATCTGTCCTTTTATTAGTCAAGGGTCGTAGAGGACGAAAGAGAACGTCGGTGGAATAAGGAGGCTCCAACGAAGAGTTCCACCTTGCCCTACGTGGAATTTGAATTATTGAAATAGTTTCCAGTCTTTAAAAATTTAACGGTGCTATTGAACCACCACTCTCTGCAATTAGATAAGTATGGACTTGGATGGGCTTGATGACGCGAGATCAACGTGGCGCATTGATGAAATACTCTAAACAATGTTAGATTCGGTAACATTGAAAGTCCTTTATTAGAAAAGAAAAGAGCCTAAAAAGGAAAAGAGACAAAAAGATAAAGGAACGGATAGAAAGAAAGAGATATAGAAAGATGTTATGACCGGTTGGACTTCGTACTGCATGCGTTGATGCTTTGATCGTCTCGTGTAACTTATTAGGGTTTACTTGAGTTAATTATCAGGTGATTGACCCTTTGACCCATAATTATGGGAGTTAATCATACATTAATAATTAGATTAATAGTTAATTCAAACATATTCTTAAATATATATATATATATATATATGATGGCAATGCTATTTAAAAACGCTTCTTAAAAACATTGGTGCCAATGTATTACAAACCTCGTTCACCTGGATGCCTGATCATAATGGCGAATGTTGGTAATGAATCAAACCATTCATTGATCTAAAGGTATCGGTCTTATCCTTTTATAAACCTCAAAGCTCTCGAATTTAAATGTAGTAAGATAAATATATTCTACTAAAATATGATGTTTTATTTAAGTTTAAAATATTAGTATAACGATATTATACTAATAAACTTAGAACTTGATGTGCTCAATAAATAAGTAATATGATCAGAATAATTTAACTTACCTAACCTGTTAATTAATAATAAGAGATCACATGTCAATCTATTTAGCTTGTTTAATTTATTAACTAGTAATATAAATAAATTGAATAAACAGATTAAATCAAATCAATTGACCTAATTGGTTATTTAAATAGATTAAACGGATCAAGAATAATAAAAAAATATGAAACCTAAAACTGTCACACTTAATATTCAAAACAAAGTTAATCAACTTCTTTAACATGCAAATCTATTTAGCCCTAATTTAAATCCATTTATCACAGATCGAGAATATGGATTAAATGAATCGGATCTAATATTATCGCTCCTAATTTGATGTTTAGTTACATAAAATTTATTAAAAAATAGAATAGCTGATATATGATCGAAATATAAATATATGTACTGAATGATAGTCCTGTACCACAACTTGAATGCACCAAGATAAGTTTGGAACGAGAGTTTGAGAACTATAAAAGTATATTTATTTTCACGGTTAATATATAAAGAATCAGGTTACGGCAAATGTCAGTTTCTTGAAAAACGTCAATCTAGCTGCTGTCTCCAAAGTATTCTCTTAGACAGCTGGCTTGTACGTACCAGAGACCAAATGGAACGATAGGCAGTTGATTTGTGGCACCCTAAGCAAATAAATTATCCTATCATTATTACCATACGACAAAGGAGCTTGACCGATGGCATTACCCATGCGATGGAGTCTTTAAAAAATTTGTTCTCGTGGAACCCATCAAAGATCACCATCAACCGTCCTTTGGTTCGTTTTTTACCACTTCATCCATGGCAAAATATAGGGCCCTCCTACTAATGGATTATGCCCATAGCCCATAGGAAAAAAAAATCCTTGTGCTTCGAATACGATATAAATTGCATGCATCATGGTCAATAATTAGGGTACGATGCATTCATATATAAAAAAAAAAAAAAAAAAAAAAAAAAAAAAAAATAATAAAAAAAAATTTATTTTTTATTTTAACATATGTATATATATGCACATATATTATACACTAACAGTTAAATGCAATGTAGCAAGATTTTTTTATGTCATGAATAAAAATTACCTAATATGTTTGAATGGAAGGAGAAGAAGAAGGAAAAAAAAAAAAAAAAATCATAAGTTACCTTGTTTAAAGGAGGATGAAAGAAAAAGTGGAAAGAAAATAAGAGTAACATGTTTTTCTTTTTTTTTCGAGAATAAATTTGTTAACCTTCAAATTGAAGGTAAGTTGAGGAGGAAAAAAGGTTTTAAATCATTTTTTTTTGAAAGATCAAAATATCTTTCATTTTTTTCTATTTTTTATTCTTTCATTCATCGGTTCATTCCCTATTCTCGCATAACTCTTTCTCTTCCTTTCTTTTCTCTTTATCCAAACAAGATAATTGATATTATATTTTTTTTTTCTATTCTTTCTAACAAAAGAAGAAGAACAACCTTTTTTTTCCTTTCAAGTCGTAAAAGAGGTTGGATCCAATAGCTAGCTAAGCCTTCTCTGAGTCAAGTAATCTAATTGAGCTCTGAATCAAGCCTAAAAGTTTAGCCCGAGCTTGATTGGATCCGAATTTCTTTCAAACTATGTTTCTTATATGGACTAAATGTGAGTTGAGAATTAATCCTCTACTTTTTAAATATTTTAAAACTATTTTAAACGCTTTTAGTATTTTTGAAAAATAAAAAAGATGAGGTTAATCTTAGGCTTGCAAAATAACATGAAGTGCTAAAACTTATATTAGCCTATGGGCAGGCCCAGGATAGAAATAGGTCAACGTGAAAGGGAATCATGGAAGATGTTAATAATGCCAGAAGTCACTAACATTTTTTTTTAATGTAATTTGAATAGTATTTGACATGTTACATATATGTAGGAAAAAAAAAAAAGAATGACCATGGCCCTGCCAAGCTCAAAGTTGTTTTATCCCTCATGTGTTGTTTTACGTACGTTCTTAACTTCCTCCATTACAAGAGATAATCGTACCACCATGATGATAAGAACAAAGCCAAAAGAAGCATCCGGCACAGATAAAAGCAATATTCTATTAAATTATTTTTCTTAACTATTTGATTTATTTTTAATGCATCAGATTTAATGGAATGGTAATCGATTATGTCAGTGGCATGTATGACAAATATGTTGTAAAATAAATCAAAGCAGAGGAGCTTTGCTTAATCTTAATTTTCTACTTCGTAGACGTTCCATAAATCCCAAACTTGGTGCACCCAAGAGATAGCTTACACCTTGGCTTATCATGTATTTGTCTTTGTTTGAATATGAGCCATGCAATGATGTAATCCATCCACTCTCACTCGTGAAACGCTACATCGTGCGAGCTTCTCCACACAGCAAACCACCGACTTGTTAAACAAATCTCATGCATTTTTAATAGGAGGAGGAGGAGCAGTGCAAGGAGAAAGACCTGAGAAAGAGACAAGAATAGAGCGAGATAAAAAATAGGGCTCCCTTGAAAGAAGTTAAAAAGGAAGGAAATGTAAAACAAAGAGATTTACTTAAAAAAAAAATCTATACAATCGATTTATTATCAAATATTATAAATAATTTACTTTAATAGATGATACAAATAATTTTAAAATAATAAAAACTATTATAATAATTAAAAAATCTTACTTTATTTTACTTACAAATATATCAATGATAATTATCATACTCATGTGCGATTGCAAAACATAATAATTTATCTCACACATGCCGAATTAAATTTCACAATATGCAAGATATTATATTTAAAATAAATATAATAATATTATAGTTAATCAATACTAATTCATCTCGTAAACTTTTAAACCAATAATTCTAAATAATAAGCTAATGTCTATATTTATTAAATCCTGTAATATTCTAATATCACGGTAGGGTAATGTTGCTGCGGAATTTCGTTCTCCGATTTGAAGGTGGCGCGCGTCAGGATTCGGGTGGCGAACTCCCGTTCAGTTGGACCTGCAAGATAGTTTTCATGCAAAAAATGCTGAGGATGGTCCATGCGGAAGACCCTCCGACACCGAAGTCAGTGATAATTTTCAACAATAGATGAGATGAGAAGGCTCCAGTAAAAAGATCTCTCCAAAATAATCTCCCAAAAGTGATGAACTCTACTAGAGTTCTAGAGTTAGTTATTTCGTACCTAAAGGAATATTGGGACACAGTATTTATATAACACTGAATGATGGCGGGTTGTTACTTGATTTTTTTGGTCACATTTTAGGAAGTCAACAGTCGGTACGATTCAATCCGATTAGTTATGAAATCGTTAAGATTTGAATCTTGGTGGTTAAAAGGATTGATGGTTGATTGGCACTCCACGATTCAGTCATTCATCGACGTTAGGCCATATTTAGTTTTCATTTTCTTTTTGGGGTGTTGAGAGCCGATGCGATTGAATCCCGCAGGATTTGAAATTTCGTTGATTATGGTCAAAGGGTCATATTTGGCTCCTTGTTCCTATTTTAGGAAGGTTGTTATGGGATTCATGTGTTGGGGTATTTATCTTCCGCAATCCCTGGCGTAGCTTAGGGCAATGAGGAATGCCTAAGCCGAAAAGTTTTTCGATCCTGTCGAGGTGTGGAGATAGCTCGGTCCTGTCGAGGTATGGGGACAGCTCGATCCTATCGAGGTATGGAGACGGCTCAATCCTGCTGATATGAACAACTTGTCCTAATCAATATATGAAGACAGCTCAGTCCTGCTGAGGTATGGAGACAGTTCGATCCTTTCGAGTATGGAAACAATTCGGTTATGCTTTGTCTTTTCTAGACATGGTTGTTAGTGGGTCAAAGTCAAAAATGACTCTTCCTTTTTGCCACGTATATTAATGCTGATGCTGTGACGATTTCACCCCGCATCGGGTAACTAATAGTTCTTAATTTGAAACCAAGTTAATTCATCATCTAAAACAAATATTTGATGAGGATCGTAAGTTGATTTTTACCGAAATCTTCTTCCATGTTATATTGTTTGAAATAGAAAGAATAAATATAATTGTGAATCAATGCTGAATAAACAACCATCACCATATTAGAGAGATCAATTAGCAGATAAATGGTCTATATATATCTCAAAACTTCAAGTTTGTTATTCAATAAAGCTATAAATTACCAATAAGTTTTTATAAAATACTTTTGTACACTTATATAAATATACCAACTATTTGCATTGATAAATAGGCATAATATTTAAAATAGCAGCATCAATTGTTCTTCTTACTATGCTTAATACATTTATATTTATTCAAAAATCACTTTGCAAAGATAAACTCTTATTTAAATTTCAAATATATGATAGTAGCTCATTAGTTAATAAGAACGTGGCCACATATAATCTTTGTAGCAAGGCCGAGTAAAAAATAATAACAATAATATTATATCTAACTGTTATGGAGTAGGTTCATTACACTTTGAGATTATCCAAATAATAGTAATCTTTGCTCAGACCTTGATAGGCTAGATATATATAGTCAAATTGTAAATTTATAAGATATATACGCTTTATAGCAATTTATATTTTTACATGTATTGCTCATATTTATTAAATAACTATTAAAAATAAATATAGTTTAAAGTATAATAATATTGGTGCATAAAATAACAGTGTTTTATAACTACAACACATAAACGTTTTTTAAATTAAATAATTTTAATTTATAAAGTTTAGAGTGTGAATTTTAGCATACAATAACATTTATAAAAAATCTCTGTGCATTAAAAATTTTAAAAAATATAATGGTGTTATGCCACACTCTCCGGCTTAGAAAACTTGATTCAAAGTTTTGTAACGTAATTCCAATGATATAAACAAGCATGCATGATAATTTATAAAATTTTGAAGTTCTTTAAAAATATTATGCATGCATCATGCATACACAAACACAAATGCATTATATATATATATATATATATAGAGAGAGAGAGAGAGGGAGGTAGACTTAGTTACATAATGTAGCAAAGTTTACCTTTCTCTTTCTCTCTCTCTCTCTCTCTCTATATATATATATATATATATATGTATGTATGTATGTATGTATATATGTATGTATGAATATGTATGTATGTGTATACGATAAAAAAACTTTCTAACTGAGTAAGTTCACTTATTTGCTATGGATAATTTTGTAACTCAATTCAAATCCTTTTAAATAGTCACTCCAATATCTAATGTCATCCAATATTAACTCATCATTATGAGAATAATTTACTAAAATTTTTGCGAGTCCTTAATTAAATAATCTATTTGTTTCATATTTTTTACTTTAATCATATCAAAATCTTAGCTAATCTAATTGAAATAAAAGACTATTTTCTTATTTTTGATAATTGGTTGGGATAGGCCCCTTCTCTAATTCAATCTAAAGTCCACTTATAAATATCAAATCAATCTTAGCTACAATATTAATGCTAGGCAACATAAAGATCAAAGCCTAATCAGTCCAAATCTCATGGCCAAGAGCCAACCTTCGCTACGTTAAATATGATTAGATTTGACTAAATAAGTGAGGGAAATATGAAAGAGGAAAGAAGAGAAAAAGGAAATCAAACATTCAAATGAAAATAAAGGAGGAAGAAGACAAGAAAAAACAAGAAGGAAGAGAAGGTGGAGTGGCTCTAACTGAGCTAAGGTGGCATCTAACCAAATAATCAACAGAATGGCAACCCTATGGTGGATTTACCATCTGTTGTTATCGAAACTAATCAAAGCTAATACATAACAAAGGAATGGAAGGCGATTGATAAATGTCAATTATAAAGAAAATAGAGAGCATAAAATGCTAACCAAAGTTTGTTGATTCGATAACATTATTGCTGTTAGTCGATACTAATCGTTATAGCAGTTTGTTAGATTGCCTTGGCAACCTATTTATGATTAAATTTGGCACAAAATATAAGCCTAAATAGGGTTGAACAAGGGGTTGAATAAACCTTAAACTTTGATGGCAATTGATAGCTCACTAGTGCACATAAAGACTAGGAGGAGGAGGAAAAGAAAAGAAGAAAAGGCAAGATAATGAAGAAGACAATTATCTGTAGTGAATCAATGCTTGGCGATGGAGTTTGAAATGATACGGGCAAGATTGAAAGTTAGGACTCGTTGTTGATTCAAGGTAAAGAAGAAAGAGTGAGAAGATGAGCTAAATAAAGAAGGATAAGGCTTGGATAAATTTTATCATTCAACTTTTAGAGTCGATGATTATCTTCTCCCATTTGATTATTTCATTAAGCTCTTTTCTTTTTTCTCTTTACTTTTTTTTTTAAAAAAAGCTAGATTAGTCAAATGAAACATATATGGTTCTAGAATGGATAGCCTAAAAGGCTAGGTCTCATAATAATATTAGAATTTTGTTCAAATCTTATACCTAGCATGATATGGATATGTTAATATAAATAAAAAATAAAAAAATAAAAAAAGAAAACATGAGTATTATTGAGAAGCACGTTAGATGAAAAGTGGCTAGGAGAGATGTTTGGACCTCATATATAGTGGCGCGTGGAGTTTCCATAATGCCTTTGCGAAACCTCAAGAAAAAATAAATTATTAGGAACTTTGAAATTTTAATTAATAAAGGCTAGCCAGATACAAATAGTCTTTTAGAAAATACCTCTCAAAATTTAGATAAAAATGTTCATGGAAGTCAATTTAATGATTTTGCTTAAATATTTGTATTCCAATAATGCTAATATTTTTACTAGATTACTATCATAGAAAATGGCTTAAAATTTACTCGATAAGATTAATATGCAAGTAAGATATCGAAAGAATAAGTCTCGAAGAAGAAGAAGAAAAAAAAATAAGAATAGCTACGTGTGAAAGTAACCTACGTTGGATCCATAGGAATAGAGGCACATCTAATTTACTTAAGCCAATTAAATAAATTATTCATTTTTTTTTGCCAGAATACCTAATATCATGGATTAAAAAGAACAATAATAATATTTCAATCAAAAATTTCGATCAATACCCAATTTAACTAGAAATACTAGGCTGGTTCACATCAAATTGAGTTTGTTTCAGACCCTCTAATTAAACTTCACTTAATTCACCTAGATTTTCAACGATCCAAGTCTATTGATGACTCAAGTGATTTAACACAAAAAAAATAATGAAATAACATATGGATGCAAGCGGAATGGAAAACTTGGACCTTTGAATGTAGTATCAAATAAAAACAAAATATTTTGTACATAATATTTAGGAAACAATCAGTAATAGTTCTTCTTGTAAAAGCATACATAATAATGTAAAAAAACTTTAGAAAAGACTATTAAACCGGGCCCCCGGACCAGACCCGTATTTTAGAAGAACCGGGTCCGAATCGAGCACATCCAAAACCTCAGATATAGGTTCGAGTTCGACCAGATTGTCCGGCCCGAAACCATCCTTTCAATCCGACGCTCTCGATCGAATCATGAACACCACCCAGTAAATCGGACGGTCTAGAAATAGGATTACCAAAAAATCGTTGCTCTCATCGACGCGAGACCCGGGCGCCGGAACGGGAGTCGGTAGCAAACCGAACCAGATCGAATGGCGTCGCGGAAAATATATGATTCTCCCTTCCGAGGGAAGAAATCTCTATCGAGGAGCGCTCGCAGGAGAAGAAGAAGGGGAAAACAAGAATGGCGGAAGAAGGGAAATCGGATGTCCAGCTATTCCAGCTCCTATCCACGCTCCTCCAACAGGTATCCTTTAGATATTCGTCTTTGGATTTGCTGTTCTTTTTCTTTTATTATTATTATTTTTTAGAATCAATGGAAATCTAGGGCCACAGTTTTTTTTTTTAAATTGATGATTTGTATAAGTTGTATTAAATTTTGTAAAGATTTGTGATGTGCCCAATTGGACATGGTATTGCTATGTGCCGGATATCCAATTGTTTGACGTGGAATGAAGGTTTGTTCCAGAAATCGTGTCGAGGGTGATAGATATGTTTAGTTATTTCTCTCATGATTCAGATACGTGTTATTAAGCAATTTGGAGATTATATCGGTTGCAATTGTTGATGGTGGATGATGACTGAATTGCTCTCGCTGAAGTGCTCTTGCCTCTTTCTGGAATCAAGGCTACGTCCTTGAGACTATGTTGTTGAGGGTCTGTAGGTAGTGCTTTTCACCAGACAATGCTATTTTCTGGAAAATAAGATGTTGGACATGTATAATCTAGCAGGATTGTAGAACTTGGAGGATCAACTCACTGCAATTAACTCTTTAATTTTTAACACTGCAGATGATGTGGAGGGAATTCTGTCATAAGACGATCGATGTCAATAAAAATCAAAGTTAAATCAAGAAATTATCTGTAATCTAGAGATGGTTCGAGCATATAGGAAGCAAGTAGATATATAAAGGGGCTCGCAGGAAGCCTCTGTTGATTACCGCGTTATGTACTTATCATCTAGACATTTAAGGTGACAAATTATGAAACAAGTGTAGAAGTTATGTGCAACTCTAATGCCTAGTGATGCACAACGTGTTGGAGTGATCTTCTCAGCCTCTTACTTGAGGGGATCATGAGACTTGGAACATGGCAACTATTAGATTGCAGATTATCAAAGAAACTTACTATTCCTTTCACTCCAAGTGGCTGGAACATTATGTCATTGCAATTTGCTCTTCTGTTTGAATATATAATCTGTTTGCATATATAATCAGAGTTAGGCCTAGAGAATCTTCAGTTTAAAGAGGTTTTGCAAAGGCCATGTTGATAATGATTTGGTAAGTGTATGATTTGAAGGTGCGGCTTGCTTATGCTCTAGGAAAATTTGGTGTTGGACATTAGCGATCCATTTAGCAATTCATTATACAAAGACTCCTTGTACCTAATCATCTTCAAAATTGCACTTGCTGATTACAGCTTCTTGATTCCTGTTTCCTACATGGTTGAAAGGGATTACTTTGATTTGATTTGAAGATATCTAGCATGTGCTGAATGTGTTACTATAAGAAGTTCTGGGGACAACTTTTGTGACTAGTGATTCAGGAAAAGGAAAAAAAAATTCAATAAAAGTCTAGACTTTGAACAAGTACCAATTTTTTAGAAAAATTTCCCCTTGTATTTCACATGAGCAGATCATCTGTGTTACTTCTAGTGGCCATTTTTTAACTAGTCATTCCTAGTTTTGATATGCACAAGCACATCTACAAATGCTTCACGACCTTTTGTTCCCCTTTAAGATATATTTAAGTTGCAAAAAAAAAAACCTTCTTTGTTTCACAACAATCTTGATCCATGTAAATTTGGAGTCATATATATGATGCCCTTAATTATGTCCATGTTAATCTGTATTTTCTGATAGTAAAAATATTCAAGAATCATTTTCCTTGATATTTTCTAAAGCCTCATGCTACTATGGCACCCCATTGACCTTTGGTTCTGTATGCTTAGTTCTGATTCGTGTCACACTTTGATGTGAGCCATAATATGCATTGATTGCCCATCCTCTTGCCTCATGAAACAAATAATACATCAACAGTGAATACTATACATCAAGATATGGGATGCATGCCATCATCCAATTTATTTTTAACAAGTGCAAATGATTGTTTATAGTACAAGTTACCACATCCAGCACAAGCAAAATGGCCATTAGCATTAAGTACTAAATACTAGCTTGATATACTACATCTAAAAGACATAAAACAAGGAGGCACTTGTTGTACATGTGATGCACTTGATTGCACTAATTACACTTTTTTGTGGTACACTAGGAATAACAAGATATGTTAGAAATGCAAGAAAGAGTGGGACATAATACTTGTTTTCAGATGTAGGTACAGAGCAAATGATGCTATGAAGCATAGGTGACACAAAAGAAAAAAAGTAGCAGAGCATAGTTTATCGGAAGAAGCTACCAGCCAAAGATTCCTACGATCAAGGCTGTAGTAACCAGTAACACAAAATATTTATCCATAATGAGATGTCAACATTGGTGGATCCTCCAAGTATTTTTATTTTCTCATAGTGTGTTGCAGGAATTGTTTCCTTTCTTTCTCCATTTTCCAATAACTCAACAAATAATGAGTAGAACATTGCCAGTGCCTTGATTTAGAGAAGATGAAAAGAGACTGCCACATATTAAGCTACTCCATGAATACAGTCTTTGGGTAAAATAATACAGGTAGGTCTCAATCTTTTCCAAATTGTCCAGTTTGTATCACAGTAAAGCAAAAGGTGAGGAAAATTTTTCATTATGCAATTCACACTGATAGCAAGCACTGAACCCATAAATTCCTTTTGGCCTCTAATCAATACAAAAGATGCTACCATCTATCATTTCATTAAGAGGTCTACTTGGGACAAATGAGCCCTTTGTAATTAAGAGGAGTATAAGACCATTGAGCCTTGTCCCAATTATTTGGGTTTGGCCTTATGAATCCTCATTTGCAAAGCGTTCCTATCCAAGGCTACCTCTGAAGTTATTGTAACCTGTAAGCAATTTTGCATCCTTTCTCACAATTTCCATGTATGTTAACTTGTGTCTTTCCTTTCCGTTGATGCATCCTTCAACAACATTAGAGTATTTTGCCTTATTCAAGCCAGCTTGGATCTCCAATCTATATGCCCATAACATCGTTATTGACTCTCCATCATTTTGTCCTTTATTCGTACAACTTCTATGGCTCAAGTTGAATATATTACAAAGAGGGGTAGCCTTACGAATTATCATTAGATGACACATCTTGAAGGTCATCCTAGAAATGTTGCCAGTAGGGACTGTTTGACCATCTCAAGTTACTTGCATCACAATAGTTGCTTGGATGTTTGTGGATACATAAAGGAGACCACATGGTTAGAGTTAAATATCTAATAGTTCAATCCAAGATTTTTCTGGTACGTCAAGTTGTTTGACACGAGTCCCTAACATGGCTAGATGTTTGTGCATAAGGCCATGTGGTATGGACAGTGCAGTGCTTTTGCATGAAGCTGTGACACTGACCTCTTTAAGTGCACTCCCTTCTTTAGTGAGGCTCACCTCTGGAGACTTAGTTATGTTTTCAGGAGAGAAACACAAGAAGCTCATCAACCATGGGTGGGAGCATATTTATCAGCTCATATAAAAAAATGTTCTTATGATAAAAAAAAAATCCTGAACCTTTGATCATTTAATGGGAACTAATGAATCTATCAAGAACTCCTACCTTTTTTTATTCCTTTCTTTTTTTGCTTTTGCTGATAGTATTTCTACCTCTTAAAACTGTCATGTGCAATGTGCACATGTGACTGCTAAGTTAAATCATTTCCTTAGTTGATGGGATTGTTGCTATCCATCAAATACTCCAGTCATGTTTGCCTCTGTCTTGCATTGCACATGCTGAGCACCAGTATGCCATGGCCTGGATATCAAACTAGTAATATTAACTTTGAAACTTGTGGACTGTATGTTAATGACATTGATCATAGATGATAGCCTAGATTTTTATTTTGATGTCTTTGTTGGGGAAAAACGGGGAATGCTTATTCTGAATTTGATGTTTTTCCCTAATTCTACGGTGTACGCATGGGGATTTAATATTAATAGTTCTTTGTATTCCTTTGTTCTGTTCTTTTCTCTTTTTTGAATTGCATCCATATTAATATCTCTACACTGCAAGCCAGATGTTTTGCTAGATATTAATTTTAGCTTTATGATGCTCTTCAACATGTTCTCTCCACATGCAAATATGCGAATCTGGGACAGCAGACAACTTTTTTAAGATCTTCAGCAGACGATAGTTACTGGAAGCAGGAGTGATAAGAGAAAATCTGAAACTTTTAGAATAGGCACTTAAGAAGCTGATAAAGAGAAATCTGAAGTGGATCTACTACCCTTGATAAGAGCTTCCTGCCACTAAGAACCAGAGTGATATTAGTGATCTACTTGACTATAGGATTTTGAATCCTGAACAATTGGTTATCCACTCCAAATCAAGTTGATGGCAAATATTTATAAGGAAAATCAAAGCATTATGAATTTTGTGTGTTTGTTAACTAAAATCATCCGCATATCTGAAGAACCTATATGTTCGGACCTTCGCTCTTGTTTGTGGTGTGTTGCCATTATTGCTTTTTGTCTCCTTTGCCTGGTAGCATGGATACATCAATCAGATTCAGCTTCCTGAAACTGTAGCTTAAGGATTTTAGCACTCTTATTGAGGACAGAATGCCTATTTTTCCTTTGAACATGTGGAGTTGCTATCAAATGTACAATCAAGATTTACTGAAAAGTTGTCTTTATATGAAGTCATATGGTAGAAGGTAATGACTTTTCTTGACTTTCATATTTCAAAATGGATTTTTTTTCCTCTCTCCACACTATGGCTTGTGGCCTTCAGACTCATCTGTTATCTTGTGGGTTTCCTTTGCCATGTCCTGCTAAAGCCATTGTTAGATGCGTCTTCTTGAGTGAGACACCCATTCTACAAGGAAATTTACGTCAATATTTAGGATGTGAACAACACGATTATTTCAATATTTAGGACGTGAACAACACGATTCATGGTAGTTGGAACCATTGATTGATGTTCAATAAATTTCAGTTCCCATTCACATTAATGGTAGTTGGAACCATTGATTGATGGTCAATAAAATTCAGTTCCCATTCACACTTGTAAAGTTTAATGATAACTTTTGCAGGTGGAATCATTGAGCAACCAAGAAGAAGTAGAACTTCGTGCTAGGATAGAAGCACTGGGTCTAGAGGTCACCAAGGTGCCACAAAAACCATCCAAGCATCTTGATGAGGTATGTGAGATTCCACGGTGGTAGCTGCATGACTTCTAGATTTCTAGGTTCTATATTCTTATGTGGTTTCTGCTTTTTACGTTGAATTCTTTTAGCTGGAAATAGCTGCGGAGTTAGACAAGCTCTCAGCCAAGCTGGACGATGTTGACAAAATGATATCCTCAGCCATGGCTGCTGATCCACAGGTAAAGTCTCTCTTGAGCAGCACAGCAGATGTCTGGATGCCAATTATAACTGCCAATGCTGATGAAAGGCGCAGTTTTACTGGAACAAATGATGAAAGCAGTCATGCAGAGCAACAGGATTTGCCTGGCCGTTGAATTTTATGTGCAGCACTTAAGTGGGTCCATCCTTTTATCTGGGTAGTTTATTGTACTGAAGCCTGGGCAATTCATCCATGCATAGTATCTGAAATCTTATCAGAAAGTTGATTATTATTTATTAGAATCTGAGTTTCATTTGCCATGTGATCAATTGTGTTTGGCTGAGTGTTGATGTTTTCTTCATGTTGCTTATGTTTTAGGCAGCTGCTTAATAGTTTAAGCGATGCCATATGATATAAAAATCAGCTTGTCCTGCTATCTTTGCTGTTCGCTTGGCACAATCTGATACCAACTGCTACAAGAAATCGTTTCTTAAATATTAAGCAACGGAGTTTTTTTTTTTTTTTTTGGAGGGGATTTGATATCTTCGAATGGGTGCCACAAAACATGTGCTGGAAGTCAACCATCCTACCATTGAGATTCTCATTAAGACAGAAGTCCTTGATGATGAAGCCTTCCTACTGATGTTGGACGGTGGCACTCTTTCCAAATATTTTTGTTGGCCCACGAAAAACAATGGTCCGGCACCACGTCGGAATGAAATTTATCCATGCTGTGGTCATCCGAGGCTTGGTCTAATGGTTAATATCATCTTTTATTCGGGATGAAGTCATGTGGTGTCTGCAACCCGATGGCTGCGATACAATGGAATACTATTATCAATGGTATTTTCTGTTCTTTAGAAATATTAAAAATTCGATTATCTTCTATGGGGCTCTGTCCTTTTTTTCCCCTTTTTTGAGGGAATTCTATGGGGCTCTGTCAGTGCTATTTAAGCTTCGAGCTAGAAAAACACTCACATGCAACGAGCGACCGGATGTGACCTATTTCGCAACTCGCAAGTAAAAATGATGCAATAAAAATGATGCATCATTTGGGATGGTTCATCATCATTCCTCAACTAACGGCTCTTTTCGCTGCCTAAAATCAAAGCATCCAAACTCAACTCGGTTTGACTCGAGCGACCTTTCTTCAAGTGTTCGGTTGGTTCAAAATAGAGCTGAAGTAAGCTTTCATAATAACCTAATTTAGTTCAAAGAGGCTTCAATCCAAGAGAACACAGCCAATTAAACAAAATAGGTTCTTGCTTAATCACTTTGTATTGAGCGAAACAGACTTTAAAACAAAATGCATCGTTATTGATTCATTTATCAGCAAATTATAGCACCGTTTAGTATTTATTATTATTTGACAAAGTGGATAGTTTTTGTTGTAACAGTATATTAAGGTGCATGATAAAAATATTTAAATTGAGAATCTATTCTATTGATCATGATGAACATATATAAATATTTGGATAAATTGAAAAGCAATAAATTGTAATACCAGACCATTGCAAAGTATGGCCAAATGCCATTTCAATTGTTTATTTTTATATATTTTGATGCATAATTTAGAGATGATCCAAAATATATATATAAATCTTTACTTTTAAATATGTCGTATATGCGATAATTAACAATGTAATATATCTTTAGATACATATAATATATCCTTACCATTTATAATCTACATGTGGCTTTGTTTGGTAATAGTTAAAATCCAACAATGCCGTTCCATCCAGTTCAATAGCTATGTATACATATTGTTAAACAAATACAACAACAATAACTAAAAGTTAGTTTCAAACTAGATGAAGTATCTCTTTTAGTTTATTCTGCTTAGTTTTGATTTTGAAACCGAGTCATTACGAAATGTGAATTTCGTCCACCCCGATTATTTGTAATTATACGCTTGGATTTGAGCCATTAAGAATGGTAAAATTTTTCCACCTTGATTGTTTGTAATTTATCCATGGCTCGAGGGGTGACCTTCTGTACAAGAATGTTTCCCGGGGTCAACAGTTATTTCTGTTGTCTTCACTCCCGCGCATACTTTGACCTCCTGTACAAAAATAAGCCGTATAGTCGTCACGTCATTCTAGCCCGTTCACAAACTGAAAAAACCGAATTTGACGTCATTATATGTCCAAATCCAGAAAACAAAAAAGTCAGCCCTACTCCTCGCTTTTCTCCCTGCCCTTTAATCTTCACGAAAAGGCCAAAAAAAAAAAAAGAAAGAAAAAGAAAAAAAAAACATAAAAAATACCTTTTCTAGTTCTTTATTCTCTGGAACTCGTGGCGGATTCCCTCCTTTTAGGCGTTTTTTTTTCCCCCTCCCCTAATCCAACCTTTCCTCCCGTCCTTTCTCTTCTCGATCGTTTCTTTCCCTCTGAAATCCCTAAATATTGAGCATTTCGAGATCAAATCCAATCTTTGCTCCAAAAAAAAATTTGGTGCTTCTGAGCTCGCCGTAGAAGGAAAAAATGGCAACCTTTCTCTCAAAAAAGCTACTGAATTGGTGACCTCGATCGATCGATGTATTGAGGGATTTCGTGGTCGTTTCATGGGCAACACATGCCGGGGATATTTGGCAAGCAAGTACTTCAACGGCTACGACGCGCCAGCGGTCCGGTCGGAATCTAAGCGGAGCCATCACCACCACCCTTGCCACCGCTCCTCCGACGACCCCCCCGGCTCTGCAGACGACCCTTCCTCCCGCCTGATCCACGACGACGCCCTCAAGCCGTCCACCACCATGCGGCGGGGCGCCGACTCCCAGTCCAACTCCGTCCTCGGCCGCAAGACCCCCAACCTCCGGGACCTCTACAATCTTGGCCGGAAGCTGGGGCAGGGCCAGTTCGGAACTACCTATCTCTGCACCGAGATCAGCACCGGGATCGATTATGCCTGCAAGTCCATCTCCAAGAGGAAGCTGATATCGAAGGAGGACATCGAGGACGTCCGGCGGGAGATCCAGATCATGCACCACCTTTCCGGCCACAAGAATGTCGTCACGATCAAGGGGGCATACGAGGATCCTCTCTACGTCCACATCGTGATGGAATTGTGCCAGGGCGGGGAGCTTTTCGATCGAATTATACAGAGGGGGAACTACAGCGAGCGCAAGGCAGCGGAACTAACGAGGATCATCGTCGGGGTCGTGGAGGCATGCCACTCGCTCGGCGTCATGCACCGGGATCTCAAGCCGGAGAATTTCCTACTGGTGAACAAGGATGATGACTCATCCCTTAAGGCGATTGACTTCGGGCTCTCCGTCTTCTTCAAACCTGGTAAACTTATAAAAACTCTCTATCTTGCCAGTTAAATTTTGATGGTTTAAGCTCGTTTTCATATTATCACATATTATTGTTGTTGTTGTTGTTGTTGTTAATATTATTATTATACTCTATTAATTGAAGATGATTGCAGCTAATCTGTTATGCATTCACACTATCATTTAAACTAGCTAATTTTTTGGGCAATTTTTTGTTATTAATTATGTGCTGTATGGAAGCTAATTATATGTACGAAGAGTTGAAACTTTTGCAAGAGTTGGAGGATTAATTGCCACATGGGTCATTCATGTGTATTGATGAAAAAATTGGCAACAACAAGGTTGTAGTCCAGTTGTCAAACTTTTCCATTGGGAGATGTTCCCTCTGAGATGCCTTTTCAAGTGTTCGATGTAAATAATTCTTCTATTTTCATGAAATGATAGGTGGCGCTACAACCATTATTCTCATGACAAAAGAAAATCCACCTTTTAACCTTTAAAACACTAATGCATCATTTGTTCTGAGTAACTTCTTGGAGCACATCCACCATTCTAACCATATTGACCACCTCCAATATTACAAATAATTGTATGGTGCTGACAGGAATGGTATATATACTGGAACTACCTAACCTTCTGCACTTAGTTTATCTTTCCACCTTTTAAAAACCTTCATACAAAATGCAAATTTTATCATAAATAGTTATTTTTAAAGAATTCCAAAATCTTAAGGATCAATTGTTATTTTGAGGTAAGCTTTTCTATACACACATCTAAGTATCTTGGTGGTCCGTACAAGCACATTCTTTCACATTGGGCAAGTCTTATCTTTTTCTTCCTGCCTTTTAGGTGCACAAACTCAATATAGATGAAGAAATTTCTGAACTTTGTCTACCAGTGGTTAATTCAATAATTCTAAATTACATCTATGCGCATGGTTGTGGATTTATTTACTTTTCTTGGAACTTCAGGCCAGATTTTCACGGATGTCGTAGGGAGCCCATATTATGTTGCTCCTGAGGTGCTGTGCAAGAATTATGGGCCAGAAGCTGATGTTTGGACTGCTGGTGTTATACTTTACATACTGTTGAGTGGTGTACCACCTTTCTGGGCTGGTATAATTTCAATTTGTCCTGCTGATGCAATGTAGTAATTGCAACAATTCCTAATGCTGATTATTGTCCGTTCTTCCAGAAACACAGCAAGGCATCTTTGATGCTGTTTTGAAGGGGCACATTGACTTTGAGTCAGAGCCGTGGCCTATGATATCTGATAGTGCTAAGGATCTCATCAGAAATATGCTTTGCTCCCGCTCTTCAGAACGCTTGACAGCCCACGAAGTACTATGTAAGTCAGTTTCTTCATTCAAAATTCATGCCTTGACCTTAGTTAATTTGAAATGGGTGTGTAAACATTTGCACCAGAAATCTTGACCTCCTAGAAGAATCATGTTGGAAAGTGTGGCCATTTTCTGGTGTCTTCATCTTTTACATGAATCCATGATGGTAAAACCTGACTGTTTTGCAGTTGTGATTTTTTTTATGATGTGACATTATGTATCTTGTTTTTCATATAAACATGAGCTTAATATTTGCCCATAATCATAACCAGCAAGTATATCCCAACTATTTCAATTTAAACCTTTTTATCCTTTTCTCTTTCATTCCTATTGAGCTATCTCTGCTGCCATCGAAACTTTTATAGATGGGAACAAAACAATCTTAGGCTTATACGAATCAAAAGCTAAGCAAACAATGCTAATGTTAAACTCCAAGACAGATATTATACCATTTGGACTTCTGAGAACACAACTTCCTCGCAAGGAGTAGGGTATCTGTTTTTCGCAAGCTGTCCACCTTTTCTGTCCAAAGTACAGTTTGTCTGGGAAACTTGTATAAGTCGGTAGAGTCAAACTTTATGTGAAAGTACTACAGTTTTGTAGCCAAGCTTTATAATTTGAGTCTGACTCCTGTTTATCCCTCTCTGAGCTCGTTGTAAGTTAGGAACCGCCTTTCTTTTTAATTTTTATGTATGAATATCCCTGTTCTAACAGTAAACAAAAGGATCAGGTGCCAAATTATCCAATATTTTTAATTTGAAGTATCATCGGCTGGCCCAGTTCTGAAATAACAATATATGGTTTAATGACAGTGCAATCCTATTTTGCTCTAATGGCCAGGTCATCCTTGGATATGTGAGAATGGAGTTGCTCCTGATCGAGCACTGGATCCAGCCGTTCTCTCTCGCCTCAAACAATTTTCTGCAATGAATAAGTTGAAGAAGATGGCTTTAAGAGTAAGTTAATTTACTTGTTTTCAAAATAATAGATTGACTTTCAATGCTACTGTAAAATTATCAGTTCTAGTTTGTTTAGCTGAAGCTTTACATTCTAGGTTGTTAAATCTACTCCTGTTAGAAGCATCTTTTCTCCAACATGAAATCATTGCAACTCCTTTTTAAAGTACCTTTTAAATAGTGTACAAGCTGCATTGCCCTGACGGAAAGATCTTCATCTTGGGATCTTTAACCTTTATATATGCGAACAAACAATTGCCTTTGCTATAAATGATGCCTATGTTCATCTATCTTGTATTACAAATGTGATTTCTTATCTCCTGCCTACCATGATGATATGGCCTATTAGAATTTGAAAGAGACGCAATTACTTGATATCAGTGATTCAAGTCTCAGCAGAATGGGAGCCATCTCAGCAATCTCATTCCATTATGTTTCTATATAATACATTATAGTGTTAATTTTAAATATCTAATTTATTATAAAAATATAACTTTTGAAGTTTAAAAACTTTTAAAAATCAAATAAAATATTAAAGCTTCGTAAATGATATTTTTTAAGAAAAAGGCATTTTAAGCAAATATTGGGATGTTTGATCAAGTCAAGAATTGGGACAGACGGGACATGGGGGCATCTCATTTTGTGGAAAGACTGAGATGCTTTTATCTTATGAGATTTAAAACCTTGCTTGATATATTGATCTATATTCTTTCAGTAATATATCTATAGGCGCACTCTTATTAGTCACTGCACATATTCCTTTTTTATTTTCAATGTGCTATACTGATGGATGTTAATAGGATGCAGTTCCATGATTGTAACTATCATGGAATCCACATCTCTGTCAGTTCTATTCTTAAGAAAATCATGTCTGTATCGCTTCAGGCACCCACACAATAGGCAAATATTAGTTTGGCCTTAGGCTGTTGTCATAAATTTTCTTTCTAAATATTATTTGCATTTCTGTGAAAATGCAGCGCTACATTATGGTTTTCTGATAATTGTACTACATCCTATCAGGTTATAGCTGAAAGCCTTTCAGAGGAAGAGATTGCTGGACTCAGGGAAATGTTTAAGGCAATGGACACTGACAACAGTGGTGCCATCACATTTGATGAACTTAAAGAAGGTCTGAAAAGACATGGTTCTAATTTGCAAGAATCCGAAATTCGTGCTCTTATGGATGCGGTAAGGACTTTTAAGAAACTGCAAAATTTCCTTTGTGACAGTTAAAGATCATACTTCAACAAAAGTTGAAGGAAAAAAAAGAGAGAATGTATTATTAAGTGGAGAGCATGGCAGTTGCACGTTATGCAGGCACCTACTGCTGTAGTGCCTCTTGCTAGCAGACATATATTGCTGCTAGTGCAATGAAAGCTTTTAGAATATTGACAATCATGGTACTTAGCTTATGTCTTCATTTTAAAGTTTGGATCTCTTATTTATTGGAATAGTGAACAAGTATCATTTTTACAGTTCAGTGTCCTGTACAAGTAATTGCAATTAAATAAATTAGGATGCCCTAATATAGATAAATTTAGTATAGCCTATCCATAAATGAGCAAATAAGATAATTGGAATTAGGTTGGTTTTTAATTGTGGATGCCTAGACATGCATGCATCTAACTGATTTTGTTCTATTAATTTGTGGCAAAAGACAACTGTAGTCTTATTGCTGCCTTACATTGGGCACATCATTTTCCTTCTAAGATGCTGCAAAATGCATTGCTTTTATCTATCCAGTTGGAGATCTTTTTTAATTATTCTGTAAATCATTCTCCATTTGTGGCATTAGCTATTTTAACTTTGGTCATGATAAATTCAAATTAATCAGCATTAACTGATGGTCATGCATTCATCTCTTCTCATTCTAAAACATGAAGTATGCAGAGGGCTGAAATCATATCCTATGTGCTAGGGCTTAATATATTGTTTTGTACAAGATTCAAAACACTTTTCCCTGAAGTTATTTTTGAGAGACCATGTTGGTTCTTTTCAGATATGTTAAGGCATAATTTTCTTTAATGACCCTTTGAAAATCTACCATACCTCAACTTGGACATATAGTATTATAAACAATCATTAGCCTAAATAAAAGGAGAGAAAAATAATGATAATGAAGCATGAATTTTGCAAGCTAATGAAGAATCAACCATATGACTGTGTGGTGGACTGCCGCTTTGTAGGATGCAGACATGATCTGCTTGGATGATGACTGAAGATCGTTACTATGGGAGAAATGTGGAGTCTTTTTGTGCAGTCTTGCAGCTACTATTTGTCTCTTTTGATGATGCACATCTGTTTTCCAAGTTGGTTGAAAGAAGTATTTATTCCAGTTTTTTGCAAGCTCATGAAAAATCAACCATATGATTGTGCAATTGACAGCCACTTATTAGGATGTATGCATGATCTGCTTGGATGATGAATAACAATCATTACTCTGGGAAAATCATGGGTCTTTTTTTGCAGTCTTGCAGCTACTATTTGTTTCTGTTGATGATGCACATCTGTTTCTCAAGTTAGTTGAAAGTGTTATTTATCCCAGTTTCTAAGGTGTTCATCAGCATACTCAAATGTTTCAAGTAGAGGTCTTTGTGCAGGAAAAAATATAATGTGCAAGCAAGCAAAAATGAAGTACAAAATCTTCTTATATTTAAAAATGGAATGCACATCAAAAGGTGAAACCATATTTCTTTATACTATAATGAGATGCTTGTCTCTTTTTTCTTGATAACTAGCATATAACCCGTGTGCTATGCTGGGTATGTTCTTTTCTCCCTCTTCTCTAACTGTTCTTAAAATGCAATATAGTAGTATAATAAATTATAATAAATCAAAGCTTTAATTGCCAAATTTTTGTTACGCATTAAATAATAAAATTTAAGATGACCAAGAAAAAACTGTCATTAATATTGACATAATTGATATTGGCCTTGCATGATGCATGGGGTACAGTTTTTTCTTCCTTTTTCCGGCTATTCTTGAAATAAAATGAAATAATATAACCCATTATAATAAACAAAAGGTTTTAATAGTTAAATTTTTGTTGTGCATCTGGCAATGGAATATAATGATGGCTGAGCATATTGATGTCAGCTTTCATATGGCGTATGGAGAACTTTGCACAAGTTGAGCTTGCATTATATATATGTGTGTGTGTGTGTGGAATGTGTGTGGGATTTAATCAACAAACTTCTTGCTAGTGTCAGAAATATATAAGATGTGTAATACCAAATAACATGCATTTGCTGCAAGAATGACGTAATATGATTTTTTTTCAACAATTTTGCTTATTAAATCTAAAACCATGTAGTGATTGTGTTTTGATGAGAACACATCTTTGGTACGTATCTTTTAAGGCTGTTGTTTACCTAGGAATGAGCATAGCTCTGATGTGCAAATTGTACTTTTGAAAAAAAAATGTTGATCTGACATCATTGACATCCAGTATTCATAATTGACTGCTCTCTTGTTGTTCTAGACAAGTTGGCCCACTTATCTATGTGATGTTAACTTGGACCCAGAGTTTCTTGGAAGTGATTGAGAGCTTGGTGGTCAACAAGAT
The DNA here is from genome assembly GCA_900491605.1 of Calamus simplicifolius. NCBI lineage: Eukaryota > Viridiplantae > Streptophyta > Magnoliopsida > Arecales > Arecaceae > Calamus > Calamus simplicifolius. Next base: position 452,048 of record UESW01004593.1, read on the forward strand.
CATAATATCTTATGTTTTGGAAAGTAGAATGGTGAGAATAGCGCATCAAAGGGTAGATTATATTCAGTGTTCCTAAATTTCATTGTACTTTTTAATTTTTCCTCTTTCTTTTGTGATTAAATAAGTTTTAAAGAAGCTTAAATTGAATGCACAGTGGAAAGAATAGGAAGTATTGTTCACTGTAGTTTCTCGCACTATGAAACAGAAGCAGCAGAAGAATAAATGTGTCTAAAAGCAAATTGTTTTTTCTGGCATTGTGCCTCAAATTATTATTACTGTTATTGTTATTTCCGGGATTGTGCCTCAAGATAGCTAGGATATTTCTTCTGTCTGGACAATAGATGAGACAGCTACTTCTTTATTCTTTTTAAACTACATGGCACCATCAGATGGCTGCTAATACCTTAGACTCAAGACCTCAGCCTTTTTTTTTTTTAAATGACATATATAGCTTTATTTCATTTTTCTAAAATATTCTCCTAGTACATTGAGAGAAAATAATCATAACGGAAGAATGTGATTTGTCTGTTTAATTTGACTGACCAATTCAAATGCATGTTAGGCTGATGTGGACAACAGTGGTACCATTGACTATGGGGAATTTGTTGCTGCAACAGTACATCTTAACAAACTGGAACGTGAAGAACATTTGGTGGCAGCATTTTCCTATTTTGACAAAGATGGAAGTGGTTATATAACTGTCGATGAGCTTCAACAAGCTTGTAAAGAGCATAACATGACGGATGTTCTTATTGAAGACATTATTAGAGAGGTTGATCAGGATAATGTAAGCAACCTCTCTCTGCAAATTTCTTCTACATGAAATCAAATCTTCCTTGTTATAGCGTAAGCCTCATGCTAACCATGACCAAGAACCAACTGATTCTAAATCGTCCAGGTTATATTGTAAGCCTCATACTAACCATGGCCATGAAACAACTGATTGTGCAGATCAGTGATAACTGTGGCAGAATGCATGCTTTCTGTCAACATGCATCACCCAGAACAAGCAAAATAATTTTTATTTAATGCATGCCATTAATATATATCATGCTACAGAAAATCAACTTTCATAAAGTCGAATTTGCACTGTTAACCTTAATGCCTCATGATGCTGTAGCAATGTTTTTTTATATTTTTTCTCACTTTGTTATTTATACCATAGTGGCCATTATTTATTCATATTTGGATTTTGGTTGAAGTTGTCACGTACATACCAGGTAAATACCCTTGATTTTTTTGGAAAATGCTGTCAGTATCAATAAATTTGTTTCAGGAATTTTGCCAGCTTACCATTCGAATATAGCTCAAGCTGATAGCACTAACTGGATTAGATTTATCTTCACATTATTTATTTCATTTGTGCAAGCTAATTGAGGACTCACCTCTGACTTTTTCATGTTGATATTTCTGTAAGATTTACTTGGATTGCCTCTGATGTGGAATAGTCTATGCTTATTACATTTATAGTCTTGGGAACTCACAGTATGTTCTCTTTGTTGCTTCATATTACTGAATTTCAGATTAAATTTTAGCTGATTTGAATACATGTAGACCATAGATCAAATGAAGACATGATATTATGCTATTGAAACTGTTAATTTTCATCTATTCAATGTATGAATAAAATATTCTAAAAATGCATGATTTTTTGGTTTCTATGTATTTTATTTACCATAGATCACAATTGATGGTATCAAATTTCATCTTGAGAGGTCAATTATTGATTTCTACTGGGAAGTGTAAGAGGTCAAATGCATTTGAGCGCATTCTAATCAATCTCTCTCTCTCTCTCTCTCTCTCTCACAAGCTCGCACGCATACATACTTGGTTAAAATCAAATATTTAATGCTTTTTTCTTCCCATGTCTCAGGATGGTTGTATTGATTATGGTGAGTTTGTTGCTATGATGCAAAAGGGCAATATGGGAATTGGTCCACTTGGAAGAAGAACCATGCGGAAAACTTTTAATTTCGCCATGAGGGATGCGGATATTTAACATGTACAAATTGTGTCGCAAACTTCTCTCTTATTTCCTTTTTCTACCATTTTTGTACTAGGATTGTGAATTGAATGTAAAATATGACAGCAAAGCTTTTAAAGATATTTCTGGTGATTATTGGCGGTTGGAAAATGAGAAAGCTTTGATGTACAAAGAGTATGAAGTTAATATTGAGATTTTGTTTAAATAAACTAAGGTATTGTGGATATGTTTAGGGTGCGCGGAATTAATTCGCTTTAAAAGCCGAAGCGACGTTGATGCTTCGTTTCAAAAAAAAACTTTATCCATTTTTTTAAATCTCTAAACGGATATGTTACGAAACGATGCGGCTCTCCGAATCAACGCTTCACAGGCTCCAGCGCCGGTGCTCAATTTCTATAAATCCACAAATAAATAAAAAAAAAAAAGAAATATGTTCTTGTCTACAATTGAGTTTTCATTATTGCTTTGGTGCAAATTCGATAAAAGGCTTGTTTTATCCTGCGGCGTATTTGCTATTCACCCACAGAGCATTCGAGAGGTGCAAATAACGCTTAAGGAAAGCGTTCCGTGCGTGATTCAAGCCTATCCTTATCTTCATCTCTCTCGTTCTTATCTTAATCATTATCCCTATCTCTTCTTATTAGACTTTTTTTTCAAATTTTCTCAACAATCTTAAGCGTTATTTCAATGGAGACCGAGACTTCTGTCGCCACTATCAAGTTGATGAACCAAGATCTTGTCAGACTCGATCGATTCGATGGCACTAATTTCATCCGTTGGCAAGATAAGTTAAAGTTTCTTCTACTGCATTAAAGATCTTCTACATCCTCGATCCGGACTTGGTGCCTATATCGGAGCCAACTGAAAACGACTCCGACGAAGTCAAGGCAGAGCGCAAGAAGCGAAGGGAGGACGAATTCATATGCTGCGGGCACATCCTCAACGCTCTATCCGATCGATTGTATGATCTATACACTAACACACAATCGGCAAAAGAGATATGGAACACAAGGCCGAGGAGGAAGGTACGAAAAAATTTCTCATCTCTAAATATTTTGATTTCAAGATGTGTGATGAGAAGTCAATTCTTGCACAAGTGCATGAATTGCAAGTGATTGTCAACAAACTCAAAGTAGTGAAAATCGATGTTCCCGAGTCTTTTCAAGTTGGTGTGATAATCATAAAATTACCACTGTCTTGGAAGGGCTATAGGAAAAAACTTCTCCACAACACCAGGATTTTTCCTTGGAGCAAATTCAGAAACACCTTCGAATCGAGGAGGAATCGAGGATGAGGGAGAAGTTGGAGAATGTCAACGTTGAAACGGGGTTTTCAAAGGCCAATGCTGTGAGCAAGCCTAAGAAGGACAAAAAGGATGGCAAAGCAAACTATCTTGGTCCCAAAAAGAATCAAGAGAAGTTCAAGAAAAAGAAGCCCAAGGGAAGCTGTTATGTGTGTGGCAAACCCGGGCATTTTGCTTGTAACTGCAGACACCGCAGGAGCCAAATTAAGGAAGCAAATGCCACCAACGTTGACGATGATGAAATCATCGCCGCCGTGAGCGAAGTCATGGCGGTCCATGGCAAGGTCCCCGGATGGTGGTACGACACTTGCGCCACCGTCCACGTTTCCTATGATAAGTCTATGTTCAAGACTTATGTCGATGTCACCGATGGACAAGAGATACAGATGGGCAATGAAGGCCGGTCCAAGGTGTATGGCAAAGGAAACGTAGAACTCAAATTCACTTCTGGAAAGAAAATTACTTTGTCAAATGTGTTGCATGTGCCGGATATGAATAGGAACCTTGTTAGTGGGGATCTTTTGGGCAAACCAGGAATAAAATCTGTTTTTGAGTCGGGCAAACTTATCTTGACCCGTAATGGTATATTTGTTGGCAAGGGTTATTTTAGTGATGGAATGGTCAGATTATGTATCATTGACAATTCTATTAATAAAGATGTTGCTTCCGCTTATATGCTTGACTCAATTACATTATGGCATGGTAGACTAGCACATATTGGAATTAGTACCATGAAAAGGCTTGTTAAATGTGGTTTGATTTCTTGCAAAATTGATGAGTTCAATAAATGTAAATATGCATTAAATCAAAGATGACTAAGAAACATTTCATAGCGTTGAGAGAAATTCCAACTTATTAGAACTTGTGCATTTTGATATATGTGAATTTAATGGCATGTTAACTAGAGGTGGGAATAGGTATTTCATTACCTTTATTGATGATTGCTCTAGATTCACATATGTTTATTTATTAAAGCATAAAGATGATGCTTTCCATGCTTTTAGAATATATAAAGTGGAGGTAGAAAATCAGTTAGGTAGAAATATTAAAATCCTTAGAAGTGATAGGGGTGGAGAATATTTTCCTAATAATTTTAATGCATTTTGTGAAGAAAATGGCATTATACACCAAAGTTCCGCACCACGTACACCACAACAAAATGGTTTGGCTGAACGTAAGAATAGAACATTACAAGAGATGATCAATGCTATGTTAATGCATTCCGAATTGCCATTTAATTTATGGGGTGAAGCTTTATTTGCTGCTTGTCATATTTTAAATAGAATTCCTTTAAAGAAAACTCAGACCTCTCCATATGAGATATGGAAAGGAAGAAAGCCCAATATTGGGTATTTCAAAGTGTGGGGGTGTCTTGCCTACTACAAGAACCTAGACCCCAAAAGAACCAAATTGGGTTCCAGAGGGATAAGAAGTGTATTTGTTGGTTATGCCACAAATAGCAAAGCTTATAGACTCTTGGATCTAGAGTCTAACGTGATAGTGGAATCTAGAGATGTGGAGTTTCTTGAGAATTTAAAGAGTAATAATTCTCAAGCTTCTACAAATTTAAAGAGTAATAATTCTCATAAGGAGAGATCTTCAAAGGTTGTTGAAGAACAACCGGAGCTTCGAAAAGTAAGAGAATTCGAAAGGCTAAGGATTTAGGACCCGATGAAATAGACTCTCAACTTATTTCCCTTTATTTAGTTGAAGGAAGTAGAGAGAATTTTATCCGTAGGGTACCTATTTTTCTTCAAGTGGAAGATGATCCTAAAACCTTTAAGGAAGCTATGGCTTCAAGGGATTCAGCCTTTTGGAAGGAAGCTATTCAAGATGAAATGGATTCCATTATAGCTAACCATACTTGGGAGCTTGTAAATTTACCCAAAGGGTCTAAGCCTATTGGTTGTAAATGGGTGTTTAAGAAGAAGTATCATAATGATGGTACTTTAAACACCTACAAAGCTAGACTAGTAGCTAAAGGTTTTCGACAAAAAGAAGGAATCAACTATTTTGATACATATGCACCTGTAGCTAGAATAACAACAATTAGAGTATTGTTTGCATTGGCTTCATTGCACAACCTTTATGTTCATCAAATGGATGTCAAAACGGCATTCCTAAATGGTGATCTCGATGAGGAGGTCTACATGGAACAACCAGAGGGTTTTATCCTATCGGGTAATGAACATAAAGTGTGCAAGCTTGTTAAATCCTTGTACGGATTGAAACAAGCGCCCAAACAATGGCATGAGAAGTTTGACTCTGTCATACTCTCAAATGGATTTGTTCACAACGTTTCTGATAAGTGTTTATATACTAAAGTGCATGGTGACTTTGTGGTATATGTATGCCTTTATGTTGATGATATGTTGATCATTAGCAATGAAATGAAAGGCATACAAGAAATGAAGAGGTTTCTATCATCTACTTTCAAGATGAAAGATCTTGGACAAGTTGATACTATTTTGGGCATCAAAGTAAAACAAAATAGTGGGGGTTTTGAACTTAGTCAATCACATTATGTTGAGAAAGTGTTACAAAGTTCAAACATTTGAAGTTCAAAGAAGTGAACACCCCGTTCGATCCAAGTCTAAAGCTTGAAAAGAATAGTGGACGAGCTGTGGCTCAACTTGAGTATGTAAGTGCTATTGGTTGTCTAATGTATTTGATGCAATGCACTAGACCCGATATAGCATTTGCAGTTAGTAAGCTAAGTAGGTTTACTAGCAACCCGAGTGTAGAGCATTGGAAGGCTATTGGTAGAGTCTTTGGTTATCTTTTGAAAACCAAAAGACTAGGTCTACAATACTCTAAATTTCTGCTGTATTGGAAGGATATACCGATGCAAGTTGGATATCAAGGGTGGGAGATAATAAATCTACCACTGGTTGGGTGTTTACACTAGCGGGTGGTGCAATATCTTGAAATCCAAGAAATAAACTTGCATTACACTCAACAATGGAGTCAGAGTTTATGGCTCTAGCTTCAGAGGACATGAGGCTGAGTGGTTAAGGGATCTTCTATTGAAAATCCCATTGGCTTGTGAAAATATTTCAACTATACATTGTGATAGCCAAGCCACTTTAGCCAGAATACAGCGAAGTGTACAATGGGAAGTCTAGACACATTAGTCTAAGACATGAGTATGTGAGGAAATTAATCAAGGATGGAATAATTTCTCTCACTTTTGTACGATCAAGTATAATCTAGCTGATCCACTTACTAAACCTCTTACAAGAGATTTAGTGAAGACGACTTTCAGAGGGATGGGTCTAAAACTCCTTGAGTAAAAGTCCACCAATGATGGAACCCAACCTAATACTAGGAAATGACTAGTCTTAGGTTCAATGGGTAACAACAAGTCATTGTTAAGTGGATTGTAGCTGCACTTAGTGTATAGTGCTGACTGTTACAAGATGGAGGGTTGAGCTTTTTAAACTCTTAATGAAGTTCAGTCATGTGGACAAGTATCTATTGTAATAGAGATACTGAAAGAACTTCACCTATGTGAACCTTGAGATGGTGCCGTCTCAAGTGAGAGTTGGAGTTTCTCTCATGAAAAGGTTCATAAAATAGGATAAGCACATGGCCATAAATCGTGCTAAGCGTGTGGTGTAGACAAGAAACATTAAGGAGTGTGTGTGAAGTATCACCGGTTTTGACACAAGGAATAATTGGTTCAAAGCGTTTATGCTACCTGAAATTTCGTTAAAACTTTGTGGTATTTTCACTAAGGTTAGGTTCAAATCGAAAGATACCTACCTGTATTAATGCTCCTTGTCCTTAATTTTATATGTGAACTTAGTTTGTTTTAAACAAGTGGGGGATTATTGAGATTTTGTTTAAATAAACTAAGGTGTTGTGGATATGTTTAGGGAATAGTCGCGGACTCTCCCTCGGCAATTCTCGCTTCAGAAGCCGAAGCGACGTGATGCTTCGTTTCAAAAAAAAACTTTATCCGTTTTCTTTAAATCTCTGCAACGGATATGTTACGAAACGATGCAGCTCTCCGGGAATCAATGCTTCACAGGCTCCAGCCGCGGCGCTCAATTTCTATAAATCCACATACAAATCAAATTAAAAAAAAATCTATTCTTGTCTACAATCGAGTTTTCATTATTGCTTTGGTGCAAACTCGATAAAAGGCTTGTCTTATCCTGCGGCGTATTTGCTATTCACACCCAGAGCATTCGAGGGTGCAAATAACGCTTAAGGAAAGCGTTCCGTGCGTAATTCAAGCCTATCCTTATCTTCATCTCTCTCGGTTCTTATCTTAATCATTATTCCTATCCCTTCTTATTTAGACTTTCCTTTTCAAATTTTCTCAACGGTTAACATTGTTAAAGATGTCTTTGATTGCTAGGACATCCGTCTTTTAAATGGCAACTGTAATGAAATGATCCACCGAAAGTGTCAGAGGTTTCTTTAGATCAAACAATTCAAACCAAAGTTCGGCTTGCCTGTTGATTGGAATATATTGTGGATTTGTGGTTGATATCTCCCCCATTCCAATAGACATAACGGAGTAGCTGGTCACAATTTTAAGAGCTTATATCTGCCTCCAAGATGGCTTGCAGTTAATATTCATGCCCGTAAAGTTGGCTCACATCCACTCGTGCAACATATTTTAGTGCTTAATTGCTTAAGGTAAAAACTTGCCTAATTCTGTGTCATATAGAAATTTCCTTTTATTTACACATCCTATGCTTCATCTAGTCTCTCTTTTTCTTTTTGTTGAATCGTTCATGATTGTTCTTTGGTATTCATTCAGCTACCAGAAGGTACAGAATCATTGCGTGAAGAATTAGTTTGTACTTCGGCCAGGTTCATCACAGTGGCTTCTGACAGATCGGCCAGAAATATTCAGAAAATTATTCAAACAATTATGAGGAGAATTACTTTGATTCCCTTACATCCTGCTAATCACCAACTTTGAGAATTCTTCACTAAATCACCATTCACCAAACTTAAATTATCATGCAATCGTGCATTTTTGCTGCTGTTATTGTTGTGAGATCCTTTTCCTGACAGTTTCCTCCAGAGAGAGAGAGATCGCCTTTTCCTGATAGAATTTATCTTCATCTTTGTCTAATTATGAGCATTTTTATTCTCATGTGTCAGGAGCTTGTTTTATATGACCTCAGGTCAAGGCAACAGCTGCAATAATTATTTTAATATCTTTCCGAAAAAGAAACGTTACTTATCGATGCATCAGATTTTTCTTGGCTGATTAACAAAGCATCCACACCATGCGCAGCTTCTAGTCACAGTAGACCCATCATCGAAGAATGGAAAACAATAGCCATTATAGCCATCAGTCTTTAGTGATGGTTTACCTAGAGAAGGATAAAATAACAAGAAGAAGTACCCTTCTTGAGGATTTCGCACACAAATACCTATGCAGGCTTCTCCTATGTGAGAATCACATGGAAGATAGGCAAACCATTTTACTTTTCAACCGTATTTAGAACGCAGTGAAAGTTATCGCAAGTAAACTTGAGTTATAAATTAGCTAGAATCTATTCTCGAACCGAATGTTGTTGCTGCAAGAGTGGCTCTGCATCATGACAAAATTTTACTATCGTCCCATAGGTCAGCTTTGACACTATTTGTAACGTTCTAAACCATATGTTGATCCAACTAATCATGTAATGGATAGTAAGTAGGCTTGAATTATAAGCACATAATACTTTCTTTTTCATTAAATGTGAAACTATTTTAAGGTGTTACAGTAAACAATAAAACCTCTTTGAATACCATATGAAGACTGGGCAAGAAAACCTTGGACTCGATTATAGGATTTGAACTTGATCTCGCTTGATCCAATCCAAAGTTGCCATGTTCACAGCCCCAGGAAAACTGATAAACACCCAGTGAAAACAAATAAACACCCTGTGAACCCCGCTCCCCACCCATTGGCAAAATAACGGATTCAAAAGCACTGGTGCAGATATATCAGAACAAGGATGGCTCAAGCAACTTTGATCATTGGTGCAAGTCAAGTTCAATAGAGCGAGCATGCAAGCTCTCTAATCACGCACACAGAGGGAGGGAGGGAGAGAGAGCCCTCTGATCTTCTGCGCCTGAACCTGTTTCAGATTTTAATAAAGAACAAATTAATTTTATTGGCAGTAATTTCACATTTCAAAGTTCAAATCCAGTCATCTTTGGCACTGAAAGATAGAGAGAGAGAGAGCATTATTAAGCTTAGATTTGGGTCTAACGAAAATAATTACATTCATTTTACAACTATTAAATTTTGCTCAAAGTTTTTTGATGTTCGGCTTAAGCCAAGGATATATCTTTTAACTAATTAATTAGTTATGACAAGCATCTAGGTCACCAAAGGGTTGACTTGCTACAACAATGATCGTTCTGACACGAGTCTAGCCTGATCAAAGGCTTCTTGAGGCTATTCATTATTCATTTGTAACCGTCTCCTTTTTTCTCCATCACTTAAATCATTGAGCAGTATGGCTTAAAATACTCATTTCTAGTTCTTTATAGTATCACAAACTCTCCTAAACACTTATACATCATTCGTCTTTATGATTGTACTGCTGCTACCACTCAAATGTGTAATCTATGAAACAGTACCGTCAAAAATTTCGCATCTTGAAAGCTCTGTGTTAGCAACCTCCCTCACTCTCCATCTCTTTCTAAATAAAAGACCTAAGAGGACAAAATGCTCTCACTATGACAACCTTCAGTTACATTAAACAAACAAGAGTTCTTTAAATCCCTACATCATTGCAACTCCAAACCAATACAAAACCAGGTTAATATTCCAAACATACTGTAGAATAATGTATATACTGTTATACTGCTCATAGAAAAGATGTCTTGATTATTTTCTTAGGATTTAATTTTGATGCATAAACATCAATAGATTTAAATCTTAGAAGTACATAGATCTTACCTTCCTTCTTATAGGGTCTTGAAACTTGCTGCAGTTGAAAACAACTTTATATTTCCAAAGCGTATTGAAAGGATTAACACACTACTTTTTTAAGGCAAGATCTTCAAACCACTTCTCTCCTACAGCCGATGGGTGCTTTACTACTTTCTTTTAGACAAGATCTTCAAACCACTTCTCTCCTACAACCGATGAGTGCTTGTGTGGTGTATCATGACATAAAATAGTAATGTTTGAAGGTGCGGTTTGGGACCCTAACCTTTTATAGAGAATTATGAGACTAAAGATCTTTCCATAAGATATGTTTAGTTTCTACAATAGTTGAAGATCACCAAGAGTCACAAGAGTTACATATGGCATTAATATTTTGAAGGGGTAAAGAGACCAATATAACTCTCTTGCCCTGTTAATTTCATAATAAGTGTAATGACCTTTAGTTTACCTTGATTATGCCTTTTGATCTTCCAATAATTAATGCAAAGTTGAATCACCTTCTAACTACTCTCGTAATCCCTTTCTATGAAACAATCTAGTGCAATCATGCAAAGGCCACATAAATTGATAAATTCTAACATATTGATGAGTTTAACTTCTTAACCACACATGATATAAACCATTTGCACACAAGTGCTGTATACTTGTATATCACAATCTGTGATAAGTAGCTGAGGTAAGAGCAGCCAAACAGCACCACCTACTCAGAACTGCAAACAGACAAGCATGGCCCAATGACATATTTTTCATGGGGAACAGGCCAGTTTAGGCAGACTGGTAGCATAATATCGAACAATGAATCTGAACCATCACAGATAGGCTGCCCAACTACTGAAAGTTTATTGGTTGTATGCCTGATGAAAATACAGGTCACTTCCCTGGTTCAGTAACAATGGAAGGAAAAAGGTAGCATCCCCCATTCATATATGATATTTTGAAAACCATCTATCCATACTTTCTTTGGAGTCAGGACATCAATATATGCTGTTAATTTCATCTAAATCACTGGCAAGACCTCCACTTGTTGGCTTGACGTATTTCCATGCAGACATGTTAATCTCTCTTTTAGCAAGTCATCAAACAAACATGACAATCAAACAAATCACCCCATTCTTGCCATTGATAAAGTAATTAGGCATGATTTTGGCACCTTTTTTAATGTTTACAGGCAAAATAAATGGTTTGCTTGGGTCACACTACAATATGAAGGAGAGCAGATAAGGTTCAATCGTCAGTAGATGACCAAGGTTTCCCAATGATCATTTAAATCCATAATCAAAACAAAGCTTCACAGGCAGTAGCAGGCTTTGTTATCCTTGCCATTAAACATGTTGTGGTCCAGCAAAGGTCACCACATCTTCTGGTTCTAAAATGAATTTGTAGCTAGGTGGGCGCAGGGGAGAGGGCACAGGTCACCTATAATTGGCTTCCAAGACTAGAAGTTTGTCTCACAACTTTCCAAGCTCTCCCACCTTTAATGCCATGATTTCGATTTATTTACCTGTGCCCCAAAAAGAATATTGGTTGCAAGAACTCAACATGAAATTTCCAGCCCCAGCTGTGAGCCCATTTCAGCTCAGTAATTGCGAGTAACTCCTCTAATGCTATCTGAAGATTTGCAATTTTAACAACTTATTGCACAGGAGAAAGGATTTTTGTAATCCTAAGGTCATTATTAATATATAGTATGCGAGATGACAACATCATTGTGAAGATGTATAAAATCTCCTAAGTTGTTTAACTGATGATATCATGTTGTCCCATATAAGCGGGATGGTGACGTGCACATCATGGTCCTTAATACTGTAAAGGAAAAAAAGAATTCTGAAAATAGATGATGACATAGTAGAAGCTCGCTAGGAATTCCGATAGTATAAGATTTGGTTAATTTTATGTTTTATATAAAAATTCTATCAGAAGATCCTTTTTAAAAATTCATAAGTTAAGCCACTGCAATGGGATAATTATTTTGGGCGACTAGCTTTTAAATCTGATCTATGTTCTTAATTTTGTAGCTTTCTTGTGAATGTACAATATGGCATGCAGTGAAACTGCTGTAAATGTGTACCATTGCTCAAATAAATGAGATGTTTTTCAGGTAGCCTACAATTTTCTTTCTGTCAACTGCAAGTAGTGAAACATCATAGCTAACCACAGTTAGCAAAAAATCAATTGATAATCTATATCTAATACATTCAACAATAGGCAATTGTATTTCATGGAACTTAACTGTTAATGCAGAAAACGTGCCTGTGCCATTTTCCAAGCATCAAAGGCATTTAAGAACAGAAATGTTTCCTTTCATAAAATCTACTAGACTGCAGCTACTTACGGCAATTCAGTTAATACTAGTAGTGTCATAGAAGAACCACTGCATTTTATAAGATTTCTTGATATACAAAAAATATCAAGAACATATAGTGGCTATCATACAATTTCTTAGAAGAATAAATGAATTCTTTTCTGTGGTCTACAATAGAAAGATCAATTGGAGCGGTCAAAGAAATTAAACATGCAACAAAATCATTTTTTCAAAGAATCTGAACAATAAGGATTCATTATTTATTGGTTCTAGCAGTTTCTCACATTTTTTTCAGAAAAGAAAAATTGTGACGTACACATATTCTACAGTCACTAAGCCTTAATCCCAATTCCATGGCTGCAAAAGCATCCCACTTAGAAAAGTAACATGCACAAGATCCTCTCTTCTGCAGTCTTTGAAAGTAACTGGCATGATGAAACAAAGTGAAAGACACCACAGAATCATAATATCCAAGAATCAAAATGATGTTACAGAAACAAAATGTTCTTACTTCTCTAGGAAGAAAGAATCTGCCATCTACCCGGCTTGAGCTCAAATACGTCCAAGATATAATAAGCCAAGCCTGAGCAGCTTAATACTTGGCTTGGCTCATCTCAGATTGTTTTCACCTCTCTACATCAAATGAAGATATAAGTCTACGCTCCAGAAGATGGTCAAACTTCTCCACAAACTTCTGAAAAATCTTGATCCACGAAGCCTCTTAATCATTGACTACAGAGAACTTCTCGACCAAAACCACAGACCCGACTAACATAGACAAGAAAACATTAACTTTACTCACATAATATAAATAAACTCTTACTATACGTCCAAACACAAATGAACATTCCGCGCCAAAATTCGCCATAAAATCAATTCAAACAAAATCTTAAATTTCGCATTTTATGATTATAAGTGGAATATCTTTTCAAAGATAACAACACTATAACTAATTTCATGCCAAAACCCCCCACCAAATTCATATCGGAAGCATCAGATTGTTATAAAAACTATACAACCAAGAATCAAAGAAAAGAAGGAAAAGGACGAATTTCCAGCAACCTTCAACAAACCAACCAAAAATTCAGCTGAAAATCAAAAGAACTCACCTGCATGTTAAACTTCGAGACATCAAGCGGAGTGATGGCGAGATGTGTCGTGCCGGCACTCAGCATCCCACCGACTGCATACAGCGCGTGGTACTCCGGCGTAAACACCCTCACCCCCTTCTACCATCCCTTCCCCTCCTCGACTTCTCCCACATCCCCATCGCCTTCCCCTCTCACCACCCCTCAGCAACTCCAACTCAGCCCCTCCGATCCCCCATTTCTTCGGAGATGTGGAGTGGGAGAGACAAGAGAGAGGGGGTGGAAGATGCGGAAGCGGTCTTCCGGTAAGCGGAGTTGCCGTGAGGAAGATCGAGCTTCTCAGCAAGGAAATCAGGCGACGGTAACAGGCGAAGAAAATTGCGGCGGGCTGCATCGCATGAAATTACCAAAAAGCCCCTATCCGCTAGGAGGGTATTTTGGAACTTGATGGAAAGGAGACGTAAGAGATTAGAATACCAGAGTTTCACCATATTTTTATATTTTACTGTTTGGGCTTTGGGCTCTAAGCTAAATATTACGAAAAGCCATAAGGTCGCACACCAAACATGGCTATTGGTGGCCCGTTCGTGCAAGTACGCATGCTAAGGTGATACATAAAGTTATTCATCAAATGCAACCAATTTGGCCGCATGCTCATACAAGCATGCATGCCATGATTCAATACCCATACAAGTGTGCATGCCATGATCCAATGCCTTATACACGCATTTGTCAAGTGCATGATCAATATGCACGCTCGATGCACATCTTTATGCAGACGGTGTACAAAAACTTTTTTTAAATATTATGCAAGTTCTTTTCTTTATGCTTAGATATATTATTTTTTTGGGGAATAAATGTTAGTTTTAACTGAAACATATTTACTTGATTGTTATGTAAATTTCGAAGCATTCGATTTTATTGGATTTATTTTGCACGCTGAAAAAATCTTCACAGTAAAAGAGATTTGGTTTTGATGACTGTTAGTGTTTTTTAGACCGAACCTTGCTTTAAGATTCAAACTCCGGTTGACTGAGTGTTGCTCTTCGGCGAGCTCGACCGTTCTCTGTGATCGATCCTCTCCGGCTAATGGCCTCAGCTGTCCCCCCTTCTCCAATGGCTGCGAATGTTGCCAAGGAGGGTCGTAAGGCTTGGAGCAGGGTTGCGGAGCCCGGCTTCATTTGGGTATCCTTTCTCTGTCGCCGGAAGTGGTGGTGATGCTGGAGGACCGTTTTCCCGATATAGTCTAAGTTTCAGTAGTGGCTTTGGAGGAGGCAAGTGATTGTTGGGAGGAGAAATCCATCTTGGCCCGAATCTTCCATCGTTGGGTTCCGTCGGAAGCCATAATCAGGGAATTCCAGCATGCGAGTGTCCCCGGCAACATCGACCCTGTAAGTTTGGCTCATCGTTGCCATATCTTTTGTTTTGCTGACTCTCAAGCCAAAGAGATGGTGTTGGGGCGGCCATGGGTGGCCAACGGCCAAACGATCACCATTGAGGGATAGCGATCGGAGTTCATACTGGCAGCGGACTCCATGGCATCGGCCCTCCTCTTAGCCAAAACTCCCTCTGGAATTATGGAATGATGACATTTTGGGAGCTATACTGGCGCCGACGGGCCACTACATTTACTCCAATTCTACTACTTAGCTGAAGAACAGGGGGGTTTGCAAGGGCATGCGTGCAAATCGATCTTCGATGCTCGCTCCGGCCGGGAGTCAGAGTTTGGAGGAAGGGATCACCCTTCTGGCAACAGTTCCAATACAAACATCTCAAGGGAATCTGCCTCAACTGCAGATCGCTGCACCTCATCGACCCCTGTTCGTTATCACCTTTGCCTACTATTCCAGAGAAGTCTTCACATGGCTCTAATTTTGGCCCCTGGATGACGGCCATTCGACAATGGAGGTCTTCCGTGGGCCACCTGCCGGAGCTAAAGAAGAAGAAGAACCCCTCTGACTCAAATACTACTACTGCTGATCCACGATCGGCCTCAGTTCACCAATCGACCATGTCGACTGATGGCTGGCAAGAGCCCAGAAGTTGGCTCGCTGGTGTACTCTAAAGTCCGGCAAGGCCCTGGTCATAGCTGCCGAGGTCTCAAAATTTGTTGTTGCTGGACAAAGGAGACTGTAGGCCTGTCTGCGGGCTTCAGTGGAATAGAGCTGTGCCGGCTGAGGGTCTGCGTGCCAGTATCAGTGAAACAGTGAGGGCTGAAATTCAAACTTAAGGTTCTGGCCCTCAGCTGAAATTGAACCAACAACTGAATTCTGAGAACCCATTTGCACTGCTTGGTATGGACAAATGGGTAGGTGGGCCCGTGGCTCAGAGGGATGCCAAACCGGGTCCCTCAAAGCGGGCCAGGCCCGAGGAGATCCAATCCCAGCTGATTGTCTCCAAAATTGAAAAATAAAAAGTAAATGTGTAGCTTCTACTTCAAATAGCTCAAATGGCATATTCACTTTTGCAGTTCCTTCGAACCCAACTCGATGTCCTATTGTCTTGGATAGTAGGTTTGACAAGACTTCTTGTAGCCAGGATATAGTCCTCGAAGGGGACAAGGCCCAGTCAACCAAGGCTGAAGGACGATGCCACGAGTCGGTTGTCTTGTGCCTTAAAGTGACAATCCAGGGGCAGCACATTGATTCCACTCTCTCTGCTGAGTTCCCTTGGATTGCAGAGACTGTAGTTGAGACTGCTATTCCATTGGAGGATAATCAGTTGATGGATTGTACTACTTAGAAGGAAGAGGATGGTACCATGTCTAGTGGGTACCTTTCTGATAATGCTATGCTGAAGGATCATGTTGGGCCCCACCCTTCCCCAACTAATAAATGAAGATTCTAATTTGAATGTTAGAGAAGCTCGAAAACCTTATTTTCGATCCTCTTTTCGGAGACTGATGTAGCTGCACAATTTTAATATATATGTTCTTTTGAAAATTTGGTTATCCGGGAGACAACTTGGCCCAATTTAAGAGATAGGTTGACAGATCTTGGTCTTCATATGCTGTCAAGTCAGAGGGTCTATCTGGTGGGATTGTGGTCATTTGGTGCAACACCTTTATTATGGTGGATGCCTTTCATCACTACAATCAGCAGATTGCTCTTGTTATCTCTGAGGGGACTTTCGGCCCCTGGCTTCTCTCGGGAGTTTATGCTAGCACCGACTTCAGAGAGAGGCATGTCCTATGGTCCGAGATACTCTCGCTTCTTGCCCAGAGTATCTCATCCATTACTGCTGGTGATTTTAATTGTATCACTGCCGCCAATGAAAAAAAAGGTGGTAGGCAGGTTATTGACTCAGTCAAAATTTCTAAGTTTAGGACTTTTTATCTCTTCAGCTGGGTTACTGGATTTAGGATTCTCGGGTCTCCAATTCACCTAGTGTAACAATCGCCAGGGTTTGGCTCGTGTCTGGGAGAGATTGGATAGAGTCATAGCCACAACCCAATGGCTTTAAAAGTATCATTCTGCTACTGTCACTCACCTTCCTCGGATTGCTTCCGATCACTGTTCCATTTTAATACCCACTGAGGTTGATCTTCATCAGTGGAGGCAGTTTAGATTTGAGCAGTTTTGGACTTCTTATTCCTTGGCTTGAGCCATTATATTCCAGGTCTGACATTTACATGTGAGAGGTAATGCTATTTATCGACTTTCTAAGTGTCTGGAGTTAGCTAGATGATGGCTCTCTAGATGGAATAGACTGGAGGTTGGAGACATAGTGCGAAATATTGAGCAGGTGGAAGTAGATATTACTACCCTCCAGACCAGAGAGGATGGGAAGGCTGTCTCCCCGATTCTAACCTTATTTCTTTCCGAGCTAAGCTCGCTCTTCACCACTCCCTTCTTCAACATCAGGAGACTTATTGGAGGTAGCGGTCTAGGGTTCAGTGGATTCATGATGGGAACCGCAATACCAGATTTTTTTATCAGGCCATCCTGAAGCGTCGTGCTGCCAATAGGGTTCGACGATTAGTTGATAAGGAGGGGCATCATCAAGAGGATTTCATAGTCATTCGGGATCAATTACTCCACTTCTTCTAGTCTAGATGGACTGAGCACTCTGGTGATGGGGCTCCTATTTTCCGAGTTCCTCCCTTTAAGAAGGTCTCTGCACATGAGAATGAATTTCTTTTAGGCCAATCACTCCGGATGAGATACGCTTGTCCTTATGGGATCTAGGGCCTGACAAGGCGCATGGGTCTGATGGGTTTCTATCTTTCTTTTTTCGCCATTATTGGGACATTGTTGGCCAGGAGGTTGTTCAAGCCATCCAGATTGGCTTTCAATCCAAATCTATTCCTGTTGATTAGAGCTGAACTCTCATCACTCTTGTGCCTAAGCATACTGATACTTCCATCCCTCAACACTATCGACCCATCAGCATGTGCACTACCTTGTATAAGGTCTATGCGTGTCTTTTAGTCTCCCGCATGCGAGATATGATTCCTCAGCTTATCTCTACTGAATAGGGGGCTTTTATTAGAGGGCGAAGCATTTTGGATAACGTTCTTATAGCCCAGGAGTTTATGCACGATCTTCATAGAGCCTTGGCCAGATAGTATCTCATGGCTATTAAGCTTGATATGGAGCGAGCCTACGACAGATTGAGCTGGGCTTTTCTGCACCACACTCTTTGTGAATTTGGTTTTGATGATCTATTCATTGATTGGATTATGGCCTGCATTCAAAAGGTATCCTTTTCTCTGATCATTAATGGTAATCAGACTGTTTTCTTTCATTCTACAGTGGTGCTGAGATAGGGATGCCCATTATCTCCTTTTCTGTTCATCTTGGCTGTGAATAACCTATCTCGTGCATTTTACCAGGCTCAACATGATTGTCGCATTACCCCTTTATGGTAGGCCCCTGGGCCCCTCGGTCTTTCATCTTCTTTTTGCGGACGGCTGCATTCTTCTGGGCCAGACTACTCTTCGTAATGCGGCTAGTTATGCTTCCATTATTCAGCGCTACTGCTAGGCTTTTGGTTAGAAGGTCAATCTAGACAAGTCTATGATCTGCTTCAGTTCGAAGACCACCAGGTCTACTAGGAATGTTAGACACCAAACCCTGGGCATCTTCACTAAGGTAGATCGGCTATCGTACTTGGGGATCCCTATTACGGGAAGACATTCTCGCATTAGTGATTACGCTAACATCGAGCAACGGGTTCGTGATCGCATTGATGGTTGGCAGGTTACTGGCTTATCCATGATGGCGAGGATCGCTCTTATCCGCTCGGTTCTTACGTTCCTTCCTATGCGTCTACTATCTAATGCTGTCGTTCCGATTACTTGCCTAAGAAGGATTGAGAGATGCTTTAGGGACTTTCTCTGGGTTTCTATGCAGAATGGTCACGGTATTCATCTTTAGGCACAAGATTTGGTTTGTATACCGCTTCATGAAGGTGGTCTTAGAATTCAGTCACTGATAGTCAGGAGAGAGGCTCTGATGGCTAGACATGCTTCGCAGTTTCTTCTTGATCTGCATTGTCTGTGAAACTCCTTTATGCATGCTAGATATGGTGACTGGACTCCTTCTATGGACTCTCAACCTACTCGAGGGTTTTTTTTTTCTGGAAGGAGGTTTGTCGATATGCTCCAACTATTCTGAACAATATTTCATGGATGATTGAAGACGGCTTCACGATTGATGTTGTTCAGGATAGTTGGATTTCTGATCTCCTTTCTCAATGGCCTACTTTTATTAGCACTGATATTTTGATTAGCATGAGGGTAAAGGACATGATCACTTAGGATCCCTCCTTCTGACATACCCCCATGGTGACCAATTTATTTGGGAAGGAGCTTTCTCGGTGGATTCTTTCTATTCCGCTCATCCTAGGCCACATAGCTGATATGAGGTTATGGTGAAGATCTTGTTATTCTAGGGCTCCCACCAGAGACCTTATGAAAGTTTAGAGACCATAGCCTCAGGATACGAGGGATGTTGCTTGGATTTGGAAGCTCCCCATTCATCCCAGGGTTCAGCTATTCATATGGAAGATAGTGTGGGACTATTTTCCTACTTGCTCCCTGCTCTCGAGAAGGGGACTGGCTATCGAGATGACTTGCCCTTTGTGTGGGCAGGAGGAGGAGACTACAGACCATGCCTTTTTCATCTGCCCCAGAGTGAGCTGGATCTGGCTGAGGATGGTCTATGACTGCAGAGTGGATGACACGGGCTCCTCGCGGTCTCCTTTCCTAGATGATCTTTGAAGGATCACCTACTAGCAGAGTGCCCTTTGGGCTGTTACTGCCTATCAGATCTGGTTATCACGGAACCTGTTTATCTTTACTAATGATACTATATCTTCCCACAGGATTGTGTAGAAAGCTAGATCTCTGTCTATGGAATTTGCACTTCATCGCAATGGTTATGATTTTGACACCTCTGGCAACTGGGGTTCCTCTGCTGCTTCGGCAGCAAATCGGCATACGATTTTCATCTCTTGGGAGCCCCCTTCCATGGTTTGTCAAAATCAACTTTGATGAAAGTGTTCGGGGAAGATTAGCAGGTTTAGCCTTCATTATTCTAGGGATCGATGGAGCTTTGCTGTCGGCGGGCGGTTTCGGCATCCTAGACTCTTCTATCCCTATGGCTGAGCTTTACGCAGCTTGGGCTGGTATTTCCTACGCTGTCCGGATTCTTCATGCTCATAGCCTTTTCATCGAGGGGGATTCTCTTACTATCATCTGGTAGCTCCGGATGGGATGTTGCAGCCAAGCCCCCATCAATCCTTACTTCTCGACATTTGATCTGTTCTTCGAGAAGTTTAGAGAGTCCACATTCGGTATATCTACCGGAAAGCTAGTTCTGCGGTGGACTAGGTGGCGGGCTCTGTAGCCCATCATGCGGGATTTTAGCTATGGAATTAGGGTGACCCTGTCTCCTTATCCTTAAGAAAATCTTATATTTTGATATATTTGGACTAACTCGCAATAAGGTAGCATGATCGTATGTCTGTACTTAAAAAAAAAGAAAGAAAAGTACATAACCATCGATGACATTCAAATTTGGTACGTACCAAAAGCAATACAAACGCCATGCATCCACCAAGAAGACGTTGGAATTTACGTGTCATCCCTCGTACGTATAACATTATGTTCACATAACAGTAATGAAAGATTGGCGACCGACTAAAGGGTAATTTTTGGTTAAATATTTTAAATATATGAAAATATTAAATATTTTAAATATATGAAAATAGATATAATATATTCGTATGATTCTTCGTAAATATTACTGTTTAAAATGTATTCATCTATAGTCTGCACTGCTCTACAATTGCAGTATAAATGTAAAAGAACTAATTTTAAAAATATTGGTTAAACTATGATTTCTACCATGAAAGCTGTGCAAGTCTGTAATTAAGTTAGGCAGATGATAGAACCTTGATCAAAAGAGTTGTGATTCTTTGGGGCAATTTTTGGTTAAAAGTGCTTATTTTAACCTGTTAAAAGATTGACTATGGAGTTCCAACTCATAGTTGGAGATGGTCATAAAGAATTAAAATTCGTTTCAAATTGAAAATCTTCTTATGCTTTGTTGTTAGAGACCATGTGCATACCAATCTTCTTAGAAAGAAGATAGAGGAAATTATCAGATGATGCTCTTTGCATTTGATGCAATACTGATATGGAAGATACTATCAATTTCTTGAGAAATTGCCCCATGGCAAATCGAGTATGGAGACTGGTCATTCCCCAAGACAAGCTTCCTGGCTTCCTCCATCAAAATTTGCAAGCTTGGATTAAAAGCAAACTAATACATGCCCCAAAGTTGCCAGAATATTTATTTTTTACCGCATATGTCTGGGATATCTGGAAGGCCCATAACACGGCAGTTAATTATGGGAGGCAAGGAGAGCAGCTCTTGGGATATTCTTCATGTTGTCACTGTCTTGTTTCGTGATCTGGAAACAGCACCTTCGGACCCTGTAGCTCCTCTCTCTTTTGATTGTTCTTTTATCTCCTGGAAACCACCATTAGAAGGATGGACTGAACTCAACACGGATGGTTTCTCTAAAGGAGTGAAGCATAGCATCCTATCCAGTGCTGGAGGGGTGTTTGAGATAGCACAAATGGTGAATGTATAATTGGTCATACTTGGTTTTTGAGATGCATGTGCATGTGAAAGTGAAGCTGCAGAAAATTGGAGCATAAGGAAAGGTTTCTGATATGCCTTAAGAGAAAAATTTCAGGAAGCTTCAGTGACACAAGCATTGAAGATGGCAGATAGCTCCAGTCACCCTCAAGGTCATCTTTTGGTAGATTTCAGGATGATGTTGAAATTTCTTGATGACTACCAGTTAGCCATGCATGTGCTTTGAGAAGGAAACAAGTGTGCACATCTTGTTGCTAATCTAGCCTTTTCATTTGGTTAAGGCTTTAGTTTTGTTTTTCTTTTTCTTTCATCCCTTGTGCCAAAAAAAAACTGAATTAAACATGTACAAATAGCTCTGCTTTCAAGTTTGACATACATTTACAAGTCTCATAATCATTTTGTCTTTCTAAAAGAGAGATAGAGATATTGCATAGAGGATCAGGTAAGGTAATCATAATAATCGATTATCATGAGTACTTCATGAAGTTGAAGACCTGGAGAGCCGCCACCATTATTTTCCAGTTCTAGTTCTTATAAAGTGCCAAATAAACTTTAGTAACAAATGTTGTTTGTGTGCACATCATAGCTTCAGATTCTAAGTTGTAATCAAAGAACTCGAAAATATAAGAATGTCAATTATAATTCTTTAAATGCAATTTATAGAATTTTCGTGGGAAACCTATAGCCCTGTCACTTCATAGGTCATATCTTGTGAGTATTTCCGGCGGATAAAAGGTTTTCAAATCGAAGTAACGTTCAAAAGGTAAGATTAGAACGGTAAAAGATTTTGTATTACTCATATCGCTATAATCAAACAGTATTTGCAGGATTTCATATCCATCTTCATGACATTAGAGTTCCCAGTAACAAATGTAATCATTTCAGATTCTAAGTTGTACAGGTCCAAGCATTTATAAACATACTGTCACTTCATAGCATATGAGTCCGCATTTAAAAAAAAAAAAGAAGATAAAGAACATTCAAACAAAGATTCAGGATTTCAATCCTCTTATACATAGACCAGGTAAATTCATTCTAGAAGTTATATAACCTTTTTTTTTCCTATCAAATGGATCCCATGGTTGAAGAACCAGCAGTGCCATAAGTAAAAGGTGGTCCAACCATCATGTTGCCAGGTAAGTAGTTCTCATATCCAATTGTTTGTTGAACAGTATCAGAAAATTGAGTAGGAGCAAGCAAAGAAGTTCCAGCTTCCCCTGCGATCATCATGTTGTTCTTTATGTAGTCATCCCTTCCAATAGATTGCTGAGAAGTATTGGACAATTGAGTAGGAGCAAGCAATGAAGCACCACCTTCCCTTACTGTCATGTTCCCAACTGGAAATTGTAAGTGCTCTGTAGTGTAATTTGCTGGTGGCTGAAGCAAGGATGATGAGCCAAATTGAAGGATATTATTGATATCAGATGTACCGAGCCCTGCCATCACATTTGAAACAGGAAATTGCGAGTACTCCATAGTATTACTTACTGGAAGTTGAGGTATAAATGGTGAGTTCAATTGAGAGGCACCATTGGCATTGAATGTGCCAACACCTTCCATCATATCTGAAAATGAATATCCGGAGTGCATCATGGTATAGTTTACTGGCAGCTGAGGTAAGAATGTTGAATCAAATTGAGAGATATTATTGGTGTTTGATGTGCCAGCCCCTGCTATCACATTTGAAACTGGTATCTGTGAGTACTGATCCATAGTGTAATTTGTAGGTGGCTGAGAGAAAGACAGTGAATTAAATTGGGAGACATCATTGTTATTGGGTGTGCCAAGTTCATTCTTGTACTCTGTGAAGTCATATATGCTTAGGTTACGCTTGTTTGCAGTCGAAGAGCTACCGACATTTGTGATATCATGAATGCTAGGTCGATGTTTCTTCTTGAATTCTGTTTGACGTTTGAAGAACTTTTGTGCATGACTCGCAATTTGGGTTGGAGATCTAGTGGTAACAAAATTCTTTGCTATGTTCTTCCAATCACCCCTTCCATGCACCTTCATACCCATCAGAAACAACCTGAACATCAAAAAAAGAGAGCAGAGCAATGATAACATTTATATATAATGTTGTTAAATATAAAATATTTATCATCCTAAATTTATCAAGCTAACTAATAAATGTAAAGAATAATTTATCATCCTAAATTTTTAGACATCAAATATAAAAATAAAATATTTAATTTCATGATAATAATTGTATCATAATAAAATTAATTTGTTAAGTAACTTGGATCTTTGTTTCAAGAAATTGAATTCACAAAATTAAGTATTTAAATTCTAATCTTGCAATAATCGCAATCTTAAATATGATCTTATTAGAATTATCAATTTTTTTGCTCAATGAGATCAATCTATGAATGATCTTATTCTACAAAGTTTCACAAAGATTATTCATTTGATATCTCATGGTTGTAACATATGTTTTTAAATTCTTCATATATTTGAAAAAGTGAAGACTAGAAATAAAAGTGAATCCAAATAAAAGTTTAACTAAATAGAACGTCACGCAACATGTTATTCAAATAGATAAAATTTCAACATATATATTTTGTCAAGCATACATAAGCATGAATATATACAAGTAGGTAACATATAAAGATGCAAAATTATGTGCTATGTAATTCATTAGAATCTTAATATAGCCTATTTATTTAAATGGATATTATATGCATACATTTATGCATTTATATTTAGAGGACATAATATAGTTTATTAGAAAGAATAGATATATTATGGTAAATTATAAAAACTTTGAGATGTTTTTATTAAATATGTGTTTTTATTAAATAGTGGTACAAACATTAACAAGATTACATGCGTAAAAAAGAAAGATTATAGATCATATATAAGATGCATAAAACTAAATCTCAATATCAAGGTTAAAAGAAGAGAGTGAGTTCATGATCCTTAAAACAAAGGTATTGTGCTTCTTTAATCTTTCAAAAGGTAATAATATGAATCTAGACAACTAGCCTAATAAAATATAATGTCAAAGAAAAGAATATGACTTCATGATGTTATGAATTACATATGAAAATAAAAGTAATATTATCAATAATTACATAATACAAGCAAACAATTGACTATTTCTAAAGGTTATCATAAATTTAGCAATTGTTTTTTATTGTATAAATATGACATATAGTATGATAGATTGCAGAAAAACTAAAACAACATAAATATGTTATATGAAGATTATGACTTAAATTAAATTGTAAAAATCATGTTAGTGCCAAAATCAAAGAATACTTTGCTTTAAATTAGATTATAAAATTCTTAATATTGTACATATTTGTACACTTATTATTTTTCAAAACTTTTGTATGATATATGAGGAGAATTGTTTATAATAAAAATAGCTTAGGTTATGGACACTTAAATATTATTTTAAATGCATGAATTATTTCTTTCACGTCTCAAATGTAGGAAAGAACTATTGATAAATTAATGATCTAAAATTATACCTATCTTGTTTCACACTTTGTCTTCGTAGTTATTGTCATTTAAGTGTTTAGAATCTAGGCTGAGATCATTTATTCATATTATTTGAAAAATATAGATAACTTCACACATCTTCAATACATATGGAGATGAGTTATAAATGAAAGTGTTACTTTCAATACTTATTTCTATATGTTTCAAAGATATAGTGGCACTAACACTATGCCATAAATTTAGATGGCTAAGTCTAACTTGTATATTTATTCGCAACACGACAAAGTAGCAAATATTTTTAAGATCTTATTTATTACATGCTAGTACACTTTCAAATGTTAATTTTTAAATGTAATAAAGTATCTTTAAAAATACAAAGCTAGCAAACTAGTTTTATAACTTCATGTAACAATAATAAAATAAAACATAATTTAAATAAAATATATAAAAATAAAAAATATTTTATAACTAAATTATAATTTTTGTATCATAAAATATAAAATATATTTATAAAAAATATTATGTAATTTTCAAATAAAATGAATTCATATTTGATTGGATACATATTTTGGCTATCAAAGTTTAATTTTCTGATATACATCTAAACAACATAGCATTACTTTTATAAGGTAAGAGTAATTTTAAATATTTTGTATGATATGAGCATAAAAATATGCAAGTTTGGTTAATATTATGATGTGCTATATTTTTTTGCATATGTAAAGAATTACATAATATTTTTTTTGGGGCAATAAAGAATTAATAATTATAACCATATTTGTTGAAACAAATATACATAAATATCACATTGTACTTTGCAAACTTTATATATAAACTATTAAGTAACATAACACATTTTCTATTAAGCACAAATGTCGATAGTATAAACTATTTAAATTTAAAAATTTGTTTATAGATCAATTATAGTAACTAATACTATATTATGATCTATCTCTTGCCAAAGGTAAAAGATTTTTAAAATGCCAATGCACTTCAACATATAATTTCATTTTTCTAACAAATTTAATATTATATATGAAGGAAATATGATGCATTTTATGAGTTATAAAAGCTTTCAACAATTTCAACAAGTTTGAAACAAGTATTGTTTTTTATTTAACTAAAAATCAAAAATTATTTTTGGTTATACAAAAACAATACATTCTCCATAGAAAAAGGAATTATCATGTAATCATATAGTATGTTTTAGATGTGTAAAAGGTTTGATGCATCTAATCAGATCTCATAATATAGAAATTAGAAAAGGTTTTCACATTTACATTCATGTAGTCTACTATATTTATTAATATAATACAATATAAAAATATTTCATATATATATTAAGATGAAATTTGATATTATATTTGAAAAAGTTATGAAAAAAATTATTTAAAAAGTTTGTATTATATAATAGAAAATTTGTAATTGACATAGTTGACAAAATAAAATAGTCTGATATCAATTTTTTAAATACGATTTATTGTTTGAAAAATATAGAGAACTAAATATCACAATATATTTATTGTTAAATAAAATTTGGTGCAGTATATATATAGAAAGTAGTTTTGTAATACAATTAATCATTAACATGTTATTCATTGGATATAGATACAAATTAGATGAACTATGATGCATGAAAAGAAAAACTTCTTAAACTTCTTTCCTGAATAAATAGAATTACATATGCATCAATTATCAATATTCTAAATAAGAATACTATATATAACTTCTACATTAAGTAAAAGACTCTAATCCTAATTATAAATTTCTTAAGAATATGCACCTATATGTATGTATTTATATTTAATAAATTTACTAATGTAAGATTAAGAACTTACTCATGCATCAAAAAATATAAAAATCCTAAAATCGTGATTCCATCAATCTATGTAAATGACGTGAACAATACTTTAATTAAATTAATAAAAATTTAACAAACCTATGCTCCTCCTCGGTCCAAGGCATCCCTTTTGTAGATTTTGGTGTTGTGGTTTCTGCTAATATTTTCTCCATCGCAGCTTCTGTTATTGCTTTTGATAAAAGTTGTTTCTCAATCTCAATTCTCATTGAGGATGACAATGCATTCACCCCATCAATAATTGACAATGATGATGATGAGCTCCTTTCCATTTTTGCTGTTGCTATTATGTTTTCAATTGATGATGTTCCTATTTTGTGCATCTCTTGTAAGGAATTATTCATCAATAGAGATCCTAAATCATCATCCTTTATCACATTGAAATTTGTATTATGAGGCAAGATGGAGTTAGATCTATTACCGATGTGTTTGAACTCCATTGTGATATCGATGAAGTTGTCAATTGATTGTCCTGAATCTTGATTGAGAGTCTTCTATTTAGTTGCTCGAATCGATCATGTGCATCAAGATCAAGCTTGATGAGAACTTTCTTAGACTTTTGCTTCTCAATGCTTTATTCTTGATCATCGAAGGATTCCATTAGCCATGCTTCTCTTTCTTCCATCTAAGAAGTCATGGTGCTTTATATCTATTTATCTTATTTTTTTGAAGGCTCTGTTGGCTATGCCACATAGAAGAGTTTGATACTAGGGGCGATCACATAGGAGCTATGGACCAAGGAATGGTAGAGTGGAAAATTTATAATTGAAAAAGGCATATAAGGACTACTTGGCATTCTTAAGATTTTTTTATAATCTGAGAAATTAATGATGAAATCTTCTAAGAATAAAAAAATTTTACAAAAATATTTTTTAATATTAGGATTTATCAAATAATTTAGA
Source organism: Calamus simplicifolius (assembly GCA_900491605.1). Lineage (NCBI taxonomy): Eukaryota > Viridiplantae > Streptophyta > Magnoliopsida > Arecales > Arecaceae > Calamus > Calamus simplicifolius. The sequence goes on from UESW01004593.1 coordinate 479,956, forward strand.
ATATGACCAATTTAACATAATTGTTTAATAGGAATGAATTAGTTTAACCAAGTTTTCAAATAGCTATTAAATTTGAAATCACAAAGAAAGCAATACAAAGACACAACTATTATTTTTTGAATTTTCTTGATGTAAAAATTAATTAATAAACATTATAATGGAAGAGAAAAAGGAAGGTTCTTTACTTTTAGAATATATGGTGATGTCAATTAATAATTAATATATTAAGTATGGGTGGAAGGACTCTACCTTAACTTAAATGCATGCAAGCTAATAAAATCTAGTCAATTAAAACTTGGCCCATAGTTTATTTGTGAGAATTATCGTTTGCTATAGAATTAGTATGACGGTAAGTTTATAGTCTTAATTGAGTGTCAAACGTTAATAGACGAATATGAATAAGGCCACTTGTTAGGATCTTAGCATCTTATTCCACATAGTGAAACAAAAAGAGGTAGCTTAACATATACGCAATGTAGAAAATTTATGAGTTGGTTTTGGACAAATTAATCTAAAATTTTCAAGTGCCACCGTGACTATATGCATTAAATGATGTGTAAAAAGAGTTATAAGGTAGCATATCTAAGATGTCAAAATTAATAATAACTATTGATATAGTTAATTTTATTTAAGGGACTTATAAACAATGAGAAGTTCAATTAGGGACATCTAGATAAAATATTCAACTACAATTTCATTTTCTTTACCATCTTCTCAATCAAATTTATGGGGAGTACAAACTTTGATGAGGGGCCTCTCCAATAACTTCTTTCCTTATAATATTTATAATTATGGATCTCCCTCATTACAACATGCCCATAACTATGAGAAAAAAAATCTTGATTGTCATCATAATTCATTATAAATAATTAATGACCTTTATTTTAATTCATGTACTTTTAAATAAATTAGTATTTTAAAATTCAACTTTTTACATTTTTTAGTTTAATTTTTTAAGTCTGTATGATCTAAAAATATCATTTTAATATTTTTTGATTATGAATAAGGTAGAAAGGCTCCCTTATTTATTAATATCGATTATTTACAAGGTATAAAAAGGAATATACAATAAGGGTGTCATCAATTAAAGTTTAGCAAGAATTGAAGGAGCCCATGGGCTTTTATGATTTAAGGAGCCCATAAGCTTTCTCAACCTTACCAATCAAAATACAACCCCAAGAATCAAAAAAGAGAAGATTTTTTTGGATAATAACCAATAGGGATGAAGATTTAGAAAGAAAAGACCCTAGTATTCCTTTCCTTTTATAAGTACCACTATGTAGATAGAATTAGTTGTTATATGTGAGTCTCTATGCTTTAGGAATAAATCTCTTTCTTTAAGATGTCTAAAGATGATGTAGGTCACAAGGCTTCAATTGAATGTAAAGATGGTCGTATAACAATAACCACAAATTTTTTATGAAAGAAACGTCAAAAGAATGTGAGAAGCTATCTCTAATGGTGTACTATAAAAAGAAAAACCAGAACTGATCATCCATTCTTTTTTAATTAACATTTCACCTATATGAAGATAATTATGCAAAGCCAACGAAGCAAGAATTTGATTTTTATTTTAGGCAGCTTTTCAGATAGGCTTATAATATGGCTAAATAACATCATCTTAGTTTAGAAATTTGTAAAAGGAGCTTACCGAATATGTACCTTCATTAAGGATTATCTAAATTAGAGTATCAACAATTTTAGATGGATGGACAAATGCAAGAAGGCCTTCAAGATCCATGAGCTATTTATGTTGAATCCAAGAAATAGGTTGATGTAATTTGATGCCCTATTTTCCTGTTCTCCCATTCTAGAGTGTGGATCCAAGAACCTTTTTTTTTAATGATACCTCCATATAATTCAAGAAATAAGAAGTAAAATAGAACTGGGCCCAACAAAGTCCTAAAATTTGATGTCTTTTTATTGCTAAGCATAAAAGTAGTGTTATTCTAGAAACCACTCAATTTTTGTATAATACCTTTCCAAACAAAAGAAAAGGCTATGGAGATCTTTTCTTACATTGATGCCATTTTTTTTAGAGTAGCAAGCCTAATTTATAAGTGTTTTCTAATGGGTTGAAGAGTCTTAGGAAATTAATTTCCAGTCCTACTTAGCCAAAAGAGCTTTATTAAAGGTAAAGAATTTTTTTTTTTTTTTTGTGTGTGTGGATAAAAGAGCAATGTGAGTATAGTTGAGCTTTAGAATTGAGAGTACCCTCAAAAAAGCTTTCAAAAGAGCCATAAGGTCTTTTTTAACCCAAAGCCTTTAGAAGAATAAAGGAAAAAAGTCATTTGAACTAGAAGCTTTAGAACTATCCAGAGAAAAAACCATATTTTTGATCTCATCTAAGGAGAACATATGACATAATGAGGGAAAGTCTAGAGATGAGGCTACCTCAATGAACCCACTCCAATCTAACTTAACCCCCAACCTGATAGACTTTTAGAAAGCTTCTTAAAGAAGTCATGAAAGAGGAAGCAATATTAGAGGAATTGAAAATCTTACACTCAATTTGAACAAGAGATAACCGAAATTTTGTTTTCTTAGTGAAGACCACCTTATAAAAAAAGAAAGTATTTCTATCACTTCTTTGAGCTAAGATATTCAGGATCTTTATTTTCAATAGAGCTTCTCCTTGGCATAACTGTCTTCTAAAGATTGTTTAAGAATTTTTCTTGTCAAGATTTCCTAATTAAAAACCTAAAAAGATTTCTCTTTTCAATTGATATTGTCAATGCCCTCTAAAAGCTTATTCTTCAAAGTTTTATTTATTATTCCTCTAGTGATCGGCTACTTTTTCAAAGTTGCTTTCAATCACTTAAGATTAGCAAACCATTGGCTTGTCAAATCTTTGTATTTTGATAGCTTTTGCCAATTAAACAGCATCACTTGTTTGAAGTCATGCTTAGCCATCCACCAATTCTCCAATTTGAAGATCCTATTATGTGGAAAGGAAGATCATCAATGCAAAAAAATTAGCATACAATCAAATATAGAGATCATTAATACACATTAAGAAGATGCAAGAAAAAGGCAATCCATTTAGAAGAGAGAGAAATTTATTTAATTGAGTAAGCAAAGGAATTTATCTTCCATTGCTCCAAGTAAAGTCATGCAAATCAAGGTCTAAAAGCTGCATATTAAAAATAAAGTCTCAAAAGCAAAATTATTTGTACAAGTCTATGGATTTTCTTTTCTACCGATCAAGGATTTAATAATATTAAAATCATCACCAATTTCTCATGGACCAAGAAAAGCAAGGTGAACATCTTGAAACTCATGATAGAAATCCTGATGAAGAGCTCTATCATTGGGACCATATATAACAAAGAGAGATCCTTTTTACTAATAGCATAGTATAGTAATCTTATAGAGAGGAAGAAAACCTTGATATTTTTATACTTAAGATCAAAAAATTTTGGAGTTCCAACCCATTAGAGTATTCCTTATAAAATTGACTACATCTAACACAACCTAATTATCAATGAAGGATCTGTTGATCGATTGAAGAATAAAGAAAGGAGTAGCCAACTTGAATTTTTATATTAAAACAATATTACATTTGGAAGAGATAATGGGATCTTCAATTGCTCTTTTTTAGTAGGCAAGCCTACCTCTCTAACATTTCAAGTAAGAACTTTCATGACAACAACAATATCCACCTCGAAAAGAATAAAGTATAGCTGAACCTTATTATACTAAACCTTAGGTCACAAACATTTCATGGAATAAAGGGATCCACAATCTTAGAAAATAGTAATATATCACAACGCCTTAGATAATTAGGATGCAATAACCAATGTCAATCCTAAGCATAAGACTTAATGATAACTGAATTAGAAATAGCACACTGGATATACAATGGTACATACAAGCATAATTTGAACGAACAAATAGAAGAGATGGCCCAGCACAAGACAACAAATAAAAAGGCCTATACCTTATTCATAGAGCTCATTAGGACCTACCAAACCATCATTACCTAGACAAAACAAAGAGACAAACAATAATAGCTTAGAGATCGATTGCATTCACCAAGTAAATTAGACAACAACTAGATTTATCTTTCCTTTCTCTAAAGGCAGTAGAGATTTGATAATTTCATTGATTGCTACATTCAAAATGGAAAAGCCATAGGCTTTTCCCCAATCAATTAAAGTTTGGCTTTGAACAAAAAGAAGAGGAAGCCTAGGATTAGAAACATTTTACCCAAAGGGAGTACAAGCTTACGGAAATATTTCTTTGATCACTTGATTGGCAGTAGCTTCATTGTAGCATGCTTAACGACTCTAATAGCTTTGAGCCAAGTTGATTTGCAAAGATCTAAAAAAATTTCGGTAGCTTTTAAGGATTCTGAGGTAAGGATGGGCTCATTAAGCAGTTGGATAACTAGCTCCTTAGAAGTTTGAACGTCCATACCCATCACCACAAGAGATGAAGGAGGGTTGATTGGGGATGAGAGGATGAAGAGGTTGATGCTTCTAGGGAGTCATGAAGGGGCTTCCACATTGGGAGGAACCATGCCATGCTAAGAAGGAGAAAGGAATCGAATCATAAAGAAGGAGAGAAGCAAGCATATGTGCCGAATGAAAAATGGATAGAAAATGGCTTGATTTAGCTTAGGAGCCAGATTCAAATAGGTTAGCCTTAATCATTGGCTCAGAACCAATAATTTTTTGACTCATGGAGAGGCCATCAAAAGGAGTTCATAGGATTTTGACTAATATGAGGCTTTGAAGAATTGGTTCAAACTTGAATCAAAATAATCTAGCTCCTAGGCTCTCCTTAGGTGACACGCTTAGTTAAAGCAGCGAAAAGAAAAGGGATTGAAGCAAGGGAATGCTAAAGCTACAAGTCTTGCTCCAAGTTGCCAATCAAGATAAGATTAAGAACTGATAATAGGGGTTGTCCAATGATCACTAATTGAGAAGGCATGTTGCAAAAACAAATCAATTCTTTGAGGGATTAGTAGGAAAGAAGAAATAGCTTCTACTTCCTTAACCTACAACTTTAATATAGAGGATGGTAGCTCTATAATGATGTCGTCATTTTTTACAAAGGGGATAACATGTTACCCAGCATTACTGAGGTCTTTCTCTTCTATCGAGTTACCAACCAAGTCTTCTGGAACATCAATGGCTTCTTGCTCACTTCTAAAAACCAAATTTGATATGTGTGTTGAGGAGGGGGGTATCCTGTAGAAGCTTCCACAATTTTCATGAAAATAATATACCAACTATTTCCCACTATTAACCAAATAGATTGGGGTATGCTTGCAAAGCTCTCACAAAAGTTATAGACTTTGTAGAAGAAGAAAAAGTCATGCCAAACTAAATTTTAGAAGCTACCTTATCAAAAAGAAATGAAAGACTATATGTTATAACGAGTCTATATCCTAAAGATGAAGCTATAATTTGGAAGGTGAATCGAAGCTCTAAATTGAAGCCTATGAAGCTATCCACCTTTGCTAACTAATCATGGCTTATCAAGAAAGAATATTTCTTCTTTTATTTAATTCTTTCTTGGAAGGCCATCGATAGACCAACTTTGAAAGGGAAGATAATTGAGAATGCATAAGGTCCAGACGATAAAGTATCTTAAGAGATCACCCCAATTAGATTTAGGGTAGTACTTGTCCATGGCTTATTTAGCCTTGGCCACATCTGACTCCTGGATATGGCTTCCCATGGAATAAAGTTTTAAGATGCTTGATGATTCTAACTTCTTATAACTTGCTTTTTGTACCTTCTCAATTGGAAGAAATACTTTCAGAGATTTAGGTCGATCCATCATTAGGATGGTGAAGCCTCCTGTCCCCTTCGAATATATTCTAAATCTCCTAGAAACCATGAAATGCTAGATCTTTTTGGATTTGCCCATTCGGATGGAAGGAAGATGGCATTTTCGGAAAGAGTTTCTAATACCTTTGCACTAAAGATAAACTAGGGCATTATGAAACTCTTTGTAGTGATGCCCTCATTCTCCACAGCGAAAGCATACATCACTATTGAAAGAAGATGAAGAAAACCTTCACCTAGAGTGAATAGAGAGGCCAAGCACCAAAATTTATAAATGCTTGAGGGGGGCGACGATGGTGTTTCTTCTTAAAAGCATTATTAAATGATCCTTGCCTCTGGGCCCCTATCCCAGATGATGGAACTAGAGGTTTCTCAAGCAAGAATCTATCCTTGGGAGCTTCTTCTTTTCTCTAACCAGGTAGATCCATGAGGCCCTTCCTAATATGATGAAAACTTAGCACCTTCGAGAGATCGTGCTAACTACTATGATGTCCAAGTTTTTAGCTTCTTTTGGGCTCTAAGATGCTTCTCCCTTTCTAGAATAGAGATGGAAAAGATCAACTAGACATGTGATCTAAGCCAAGTACTTTAGGAAGGAAGTAGGCTAGATGGTTGAAAGAGCTTTCGGCTCTCAATCAAAACATCATTAGCTCTAATTGCAAACGGTAAGTAGGAAGGCTAGGAAAGGGGCTTTTGGTAATACTCAGGAAAAAATAAAGAAAAAAAAGAGAGAAGGGCTGAAACCTTTCTACCATGTGAATGGAGCTCTCTTATTTCGATGCCACCCTGCAGAGCCTGCAAGGGTCCTCCTATAATGATAGCAAACCACTTGGCCCCTCATTTGAGCCACCTTCAGGCCTCTACCGATGAAGGAGAAGGCATAATGTCTCCTCTATGAATAGCTCCTTCTTTCCTCTTCTTAGATAATTTAATAAAATCCCCTTCTTCTTCCCCTTCTTTTGGGATCTCTCCCTCGCTCCACCTCTTTCTTTCTCCATACTCCAGCAACTGAAGAAAGGCAGCTCCAATTTCAACATTCTCAAGCCCCTTCCTACTCAGCCCAACCTGAGGAGCAAAAATTCTCAGGATTGACTATGAAAACCCCTCGATTCTCTCTCTAGTTTTCTCCTCAACTGCCCCTATTTTTATGGGCATCTGAACAAAAACCATTTCGCCAGGCCCCTCGGTCCCCCCTTCTCCTCTCTATGTCTCTTGGCATCTCTCTCTCTTTGTGTCGACTGATGCGTGTCATAGCGCAATGATTTAAATACCTTAATTTCATTAATCTTAGGTAGAGTAGTGAAAGTAAGGGATCGAATCTATAGAGACTTTGAGTAGTTATCTTGAAATAAATTTATATAATTAAATATTTAAATAAATAGATGATTGGTTATGAAAATAATTAAGATATGATCTATCTTAATTAGAGTACGACCCGTAGCCATAGATCATAGCCCATTCCTTTTAAAGAATAGATCAGTTAAAAATTATTTTTAATTGAAGAACATCTAATAAAGATTAAACATAAATAAATACTTTATTTTATAACATCCAAAAGATTACATTAAAAAATAAAAAAATAATAATCTACTTCTACTTTCTAAGATGATGGATCTGCAAATCCGCTTTCTACTTCTTGCTTCCTGCTTTCTGCTTTCTACTTTCGCAGATCCGCTTGCTGAGATAGAAAGATGATTGAGTATGGAGCTTTCTGCTTCCTGCTTCCGCAGATCCGCTTCATGAGATAGAAAGATGGTTGAGTATGGAAGGTATGATGGCTGGTGGAAGAAGAACGGATAAAAAGATTTGCGTTATGGAGTGGAGAAAATAGAAATAGAAGTAGAACAAAACCAAGAGAAGAATGGAGGGTGAAAGGATTATTGGATGATTCCTCAAGTAGCTCCGATGGTGTCCTTTTATAAGGAAGGAAGACACGTTGATCTGTATGTAATCTGCGTTAACTATTCATCTTATCTCCGCATATAAGATTTGTTTCTTTTAAAGTTCAAACTATAGTCTTAAAAATATCATACGATTTTCTCTTATATGTGACTGCTTTAAATTTCATGCAATTCCTAGGTTAAATCTTAAAAAATCTATTTTGAGCTCGTTTTAAGTTTGATTTGAGTGCCGTTTGTATCGTTGGACTTCTAAAATCAAGCTCTTCAAGTTGACAGGATTTTTTCTTAAAAATATTATATAAAAGTATTAAATTTAAAAGAATAATAATAATTTAGTCTATAAATTTATAATACTTTTATGGCTAGTATTTATGTACTTATCACTCTTTCCAACTTAAATCTTACTCGTTCTCGAGTAAAATAAGAAATCTAGTGATATATATCAAATTGATCCAAGAAGTGAGTCCTCTAACTTAATTTAGGTTGGGTGTAGTATCTTCTTCAATTTAGTCTTTTTTTTTAAAGTCAGTGCAATGTCCTAACCCCTTGCTTTCTAGTTGACCCTTGTAGCGAGCTTTAGGCCAATGACTCCCAAGCCAGTCGGCTTTAGGGCATTAGGTGTAAAACATCCCTTGGGCTTACTGATTTGAATAAAAAAGGCTTCGGTTTAAGATTGACTCTATTTGGGTTTCTTCACATTCTCACCTTTTTACATGAACAATATCACTTGCTTAGGTGACATGGCCCAGTTACTCAGTGAGAGATGCTCAGAACTTATTTTATTAATTTTAAAATTTAAAGAGAATTTGATACATTCTTTGACATTTTCACTTATACCCTCATCAAGTATATTTCTTATCAAGATCAATGGCCAGAAGGGTCTGAAATTACTCTAATTTTTTTTTTTTGGCCTACACCCTATCTTTTACTGGGTTTTCTTAATAATTTGCTCCTCGGTATCTCTAAAATTATCTAAGCCATTAATCATTCATCAATTAGAATGCTCGATTAACTTCAAATCAAGATAAAATTTGGTACATCACACTAATTAATTTTAGTCATACTCGAGGACTTAAATTAATTAATTATTCTTCTCTCCACCAAACTTAGTTTTCTATTAAAGAAAAAGAAATTATAAGGAAGGATACCACCTGGGTTTAATGCACTTATCATTTCTGGGTATGATGTCCTTCTTTAAATGTGCTTTGCATGACTCCATAGGTGATGCTCCCCCCAACTTTGTTGTTCTTCTTAGATTTTCTAATAAAATAAAATAAAATAAAAAATAAAAAATAAATGATAAACTGAATTGCCTTTCAGGAGCGCTAAGTTTAAAGTCTTCAGTCAAACTATGCTTAGAATCATGATGATGCTGGATCCAAAAGGTCAATAGATTCAACTAACTTCTTATCATTAATTTCATCAATATAAGGCTTCAATCGTTGACCATTCATTTTAAAAATATTTTCTTGCTTAGGATCTTTGAGTTCTATCGCCCCATGAAAAAATATTGGGTTATAAAAAAGGGTCTATCCCAGCAGGAGCAAAGTTTTTCAGAAAAAGTCTTAGTCTTGAGTTAAAGAGCAAAACTTTTTGATTAGGTTTGAAGGTTTTTCTCGAAATGTATTTATCGTGGTATGCTTTAGTTCGAGCCTTATAAATTTTAGCATTTCCGTATGCTTCATTGCGTAGCTCTTCTAACTCATTCAACTGGAGTCTTCTATTAGAACCTGCATTTTTCATATCAAAGTTAAATTGTTTAATAGCCCAAAATGCATGATGTTCCAATTTTACTGGCAAATGATAAGCTTTTTCAAACACTAGTCGATAAGAAGACATTCCTATGGGAGTTTTAAATACAGCACGATAAGCCCATAGTGCATCATCTAAACGTGTTGACCAATCTTTTCTATTGGGCCTTACCAACTTCTCTAAAATATGTTTGATCTTCCTGTTAGAGATTTCTACTTGGCCACTAGTCTGGGGATGATATGGTATTGCAACTTTATGGGTTATCTTATAGTTCTTCATTAAGTTCTCAAAGTGCCTATTAGTAAAGTGTTTACCTCCATCACTAATAATAGCTCTTGGGCATTCAAATTGACTAAAAATATTATGTTGAATGAATTTGATTACAACCTTATGATTATTAGTTCGGATTGCTATGGACTTAAACCCATTTTGATACATAATCTACTGCAACCAATATGTATTCATATCCAAATAAAACAGGAAAAGGTTTCATGAAATCGATCCTCCAAACATCAAAGATTTCGACTACTAATATGGGAGTCAGTGGCATCATATCTTTCTTGAAAATATTTCCAGTTTGCTGGCATCGCAAACAGTTTCGGCTAAACTCATGTGCATCCTTGAAAAGTAGCCAATAAAATTAACTCTGTAGCACTTTTGCTGCAGTTTTCTTTTCACTAAAGTGTCTTCTACAAGCAAGGATATGACAGAAGTTAAGTAAGCTAAAGTGAGCAATAGTAATACAACTGATACTGAACATATCTTGCAAGCGAATAACTCATCAGAGTTTTGTATATGGGTTGAACTTCTACAATTAGACAACAACACACTTAATCATCATGATGTTTAACCCAAAATTATGAAAAATATGAAAAATTTTCTTAGGAAGCCCATTTTGGTTGAAGTTGATAACTTTATCAATGATGATGAAGATGAATTTGCTGAAATATTAGAAGAATATGATGATGACCGATTTGAAAGTTCAAATAAGGAAGACGATTCATTATCTAAAGATTTTACAAGTGATGACATATTTTCTGAGGATGAATCACAATAAAGAATTATTATTAATTTAATTTATTTTGTCTACACTAGGTAGAGATGGATCTGATGCACAACCTTCTTATGATCCTCATCGCGATAAGGGGAAAAGCGTAGCCTCCTTAAATGAAAAATCAAAAAGGGGATCTTCTTGTAGCATGATATTGAAGAAAGCTATTGAAGATAACAAAGGAAATCCTTTACCTGTGCAGTTTGATATTGCAAATGATAATGATCCTGATCAGAGGGAGAGCGCCATTTATAAACCTATAGGAAGAAATGGCAAGTTGTTCAATAACCATTTGGCCCAGGTAGTTCGGCAGGTTATAGATCATTCTGTATTATCTTGGAAGAAGGTTTCACCTATCGAGAAGGAAATTGTGTTGAATTAGATGCGTGTAAGTAACTTTTTTATTATTCCTTTTAGTAAATAAGTTTATTTTTTATGATTATATACTAGTATTTATTGTTCAAATTAACTTTTCAATAATGTATAGGAGAAGTTTGTTTTTGAATCCAGTGATATCATCAATGATGCGATTGATCAGACGATAAGCAACAACTGAAGAGATTCTCGTTATTGTCCACTTTAGAGAAATTGGTGGCGAAGATGATCCACAAATGGCAAAGATAAAGAGGCCTCATACTTTGTGTAGACAAGATATTTGGGAACGTCTTTGTGACCATTGGGCAACCGAGAAAGCAAAGGTAAGTAACTTTAAAAAATTAATTAAAATTTATAGTTCAATTTTTATACTAATTTTTTTGAATCTCAAATTTATTTAAACTATTTTTAAAATAATATTTTTTTAGAAAAAGAAAAAGAAAAATTTTGTAAATAGAAAGAAAAGAGAGTTTGAAAGTTATCATGGATCTAGCTATTTCACTGCACATCGATATAGAATAGTACATAAAATAGTACGTAAATATTTATTCTCTAATATTAATATTATTACATGTAACTTATGTTGTATGTTTTCTAATATTACTTTTATAACAGATGAATAAGGAGACAAAAGAAATGTCCAAGCCTATTGAGCATTTTAAGGACATGCATTACAGTTAATCAACTGGGTGGATCAACGATACATGTTTTCTATATCATGACTTCAGATCCATTTTGCTTAGAACTCCCTCTTTGATGCTAAGTTTTTATGATATGGATCGAAAATATGCTTACAGTATTTTACCCAATGTGAGCATTCTATTGTATGATATTTCTGTTGGTGATTTGATTGCATCATTTATATACTATGATTAAGTTGGTGCTTCCTTTCTAATTCGTTTGGGTCCTATAGTGCAGATAGATGTCTTGAAGTGGGATTTATAGAAAATTAGATGGCATAAGAAGTGGGCTTACTCTCAGAGTTTGAATGAACGTAAACATGTTTTACAATGTAATTCCATGCTCATATTAAAAGGGTCATTGTAACATGTCTCCTATATTTTGAAGTTCTGAGTTGTGTTTCTGACAGTTTAGAGTTAGCTCCTGACATGGTCGAGTTGACTCAAGCAGGTCACAAGTCGACTCTTACTTTTTGGGGGTCGACTCAAGTTCACCATGAGTCGACTCGAGTTAGATGCAAGTTTTCCTTTTTTCGGTAAAACTGTGAGTCGACTCGAGCTTGATGCTAAAAAGTTATCTTTCTGTCCTTCTGTTCGAGTCAGCTCGCCCACTGTAGGAGTCGACTCAAGAGCATGCCAAAAGTGCCAAACCATGCTAGAGTCAACTTATCAACTATGAGAGTCGACTCAAAATGCTGAACATGACACTTAAAGCCTGACTCAAGTCCATACTTGATTTTTTCTTGGTTGGACTTGCGATTTTGACTGATTAATGAATTAAATCTTTGAAACACTAAATCAAAATCATCAGTAATATAAGAAATATACTTATGTAGTTTTTTTATTCATCAAAATCAATACATGGGTTAACACTGTGCCTATTTCAAAATTTTTTGAATCATTTTATTTGTAATAGCAGCAGTAGTAGTAGTTATTGTTGTTGTCAATTTTAGAGTGTTTACTATTTAATTTTTAAATTATTTTATTTGTAGTAGTTATTATTTTTATTGTTGCTGTTGATTTTAGAGTGTTTACTATTTAATTTTTGAATTAAATTACTGAAGATGACATTGTTGATGACGTTCTTGGCACACATCCGAGCTATCGCAAAGACTGGGGATCGATTCCTAGAATGAATGCAGCAAAGAGACCTCGACAGAAGAATTCTATCTCTACCTCTAGTGGGGATGCATCATATTCAACTCCAATTGTTGAAGCTCTGCATAAGCAAGCTATGCATCATGAACAAATAATTTAGAGATTAATTGCTATACTTGATGCTACTGGGTTTTATCTTCCTATTCCTCCCTCATATGATATACCATCAAGTTCAGCATCGGCTTTAGCCAACACTGCGCTGCCTTCACTGCATTCATTGTTGCCTCCTTCACGTCCACCTTCGCCTCCACCTCCGTCTCTACCTTTACAGTAGTATGTTAATTGTAATTGATATGGAATACTGACTTTCATTTATTATTTATTTTGATGTTTATCTTTTGTTGCTATTATGTAAAAATTTTGTATATGTGATGGATATTATATGTAAAGAATCATGCTATTTTTATTGATATAGTTTTTAATATTTAAAAAATATAAAAATATAAATTATATTTTATTTAAATAAAATATGCAAAATAATAAAAAATTTAAGTAAAAATATAATTTTAAAATATTAAACAATTTAAAATAGAATAAATATAACTTTGTCCTATGATTTTAGACATATTTCATAGAGAAAAAAAGAAAAAAATATTTATTTATTATTTTTTCCTATGATTTAATTTATTCTTGCAGATAAAAATGGTTAAAAAATAATAATTTAATCACTTTTCCCTATGATTTTTTTCTCGTAGGTAAAGACTTTTTAAAATAATTTACCTTACTATTTTTTCCTACAATTTTAAGAAAAAAATGCAGGGAAAGATGTGGAAAAAATATATTTTTCTTGATTTTTTTCTACAATTTTGGGATTTCTCATAGGGAAAGAAATGATTCAAAATTATTATTAGCTAACTTTTTTCTATAATTTTAAGAAAAATTGTAGGAAAAAAATATGGATAAAAAAGTATTTTTTTAATGATTTTGGGGTTTCTTGTGGGGAAAGAAATTATTTAAAATTATTATTAGCCAACTTTTTTCATAGGGAATGATGTGGATAAAAAAATATTTTTCTTGATATTTTTCTACGATTTTAGGATTTCTTGTAGGGAAAGAAATCATTCAAAATTATTATTAGCCAATTTTTTCCTACAATTTTTCTTAAAATCATATGGAAATATGTGGATAAAAAAATATTTTTCTCAATTTTTTTCTATGATTTTGAAGTTTTTTGTAGGGAAAAAATTATTTAAAATTATTATTTGCCAACTTTTTTCTATGATTTTAAGAAAATCATAGGAAAAGATGTAAATAAAAAAATATTTTTCTTGATTTTTTCCTACAACTTTGGGGTTTCTCATAGAAAAAGAAATCATTCAAAATTATTATTAGCCAACTTTCTCTAATGATTTTTCTTAAAATAGTAGGAAAGATGTTGATTAAAAAATATTTTTCTTGATTTTTTCCTATGATTTTAGGGTTTCTTGTAGGAAAAGAAATCATTAAAAATTATTATTAGCCAACTCTTTCCTATAAATTTTAAATTTTCATAGGCAAAAGTTTTCAAAATTTAAATTTAAATTTTAAATTCTGGTCACTCTTTTCCTACGAATTATGAACTTTACCTACGAAAAAAATTGCAGCGAGAAGGTGAAGGTATGCTCTTTGCCTACGATTTTATGAAAGTCATAGGTAAAGGCTTTTTCAAGGCACTTTTGCCTACAACTATTTCCATCTTTTGCTGATAAAAAAAAATCATAGGAAAAACATTTTTCTATATTTTTTTATCTATTTTTATGAAAAAAAATCTTAGATAAAAGTTAAAATTTTTTTTTTTTGTAGTGTTCCCTCACTACCTGCATAAGACCTCAAACATCCAAAATGCTTCAAGGCTCAAAGCATTCTGTTGAACAGAAGGCACTGAAAGCATGGGTGTGCAACCGGCTAATCCCGCCGGTCAATAAAGTAGGCGATGTTGATCTTAGCAACTCGAGCCCTCTGCTGGGTGATCATGAGAGTTGCCACGGTGGCGAGCATTCTTCTTTGGAAAGAGTAAAAGAGGGACCTCCATTAGTTCATCATCAGCGAACGGAGATGGTTCCCTACAAAAATCTCTCTTTTTGCTATGAGGCTAAAAAAATGGAGGCAAAAAAGTTACCGAGTCCGTCAGCTGATGATGAACCAAAGGAAGTCCCTCCTTTACTCTTTTGCCAAAGAAGAAAGCTTGCCACCATGGATTATTAAGTACAAATATGATAACTACTTGCGTTGTACCTCTGTATGGAAACTTTAGGAGGTCGTCAAAAAAAAAACGGTAACGGCGATTGACAGGCTCCCTCAGCCTCTGGGACCCCCTCGGCCTCAAACTCTATAAACAGTGTCTCAACCTCTCAAGCACTCTCGGCCTCGGACTCTATGGACAGTATCNAAGCTGCATCTAATTCTGGTTTTGTGGTTCTGTGATAGAACATTACCAAAATTTTGATTGTCATAGAACTACAAATGTGGTCCTGGTTAAAGCTGATTTTGTGATGGAACCACATTTTCTAGTTCTATAGTTTTTGAGAGAACCAGAACTAAATTCTACATAATCTCTTTTGAATTCAATATAACTCAATGATATATTGTATAATCTTGTAAGCTCAAAAATGGATAAATCTTAGATTATCAAGCCCCGAAACACAGCTGAGTATGTGATTGGGCTAGAAGGATTTCTAGATTTTGTCTTTTTATATGCATCTAAAAATGGAAGAATCAAGTGTCCTTATTGCAATTGTGGGTTTAGCAAGCAAGTTGGATACCAGAGAAGTGGTACATGACCACATCAAGTGCCATTGGTTTTCGTTAGGATGTACCATTTGGATGTGTCATGGCAAGTTAATGACAAGAGAACATCAAGAATCCTCGAATGCAGGGCATGATAATTTGCCTAGTCACGATAATATACCCAGACATGACTTAATGGATGACATGATTCACGATGCTTTTGGGATCCCTAGGCATCATGGGATTGAAACACTTCTTGTGTTGCCTAAACCTATGGATGAAGATGATGGGATAAAGCTTGAAGGAAATCATAGAGAAAGGGGAGACCATAATGAATTTGCAGATTTAATCAGGGATTGCAATGAACAATTGTACGAGGGGTATGCAAAATATTCAAAGTTATTATTTCTGATTAAACTCTATTATATTAAGTGCTTATGTCGAATGATTGACAAAGTAATGTCTATGATATTAGAGTTATTACAAGACGCTTTCGAGCATGAAAGGATTCTGAATTCATTATACGAGGCCAAAAAAATAATAAACAAGCTAGGACTCAATTATGAGAGGATTGATGCATGTCCAAATGATTGCATGTTGTATTGGAAGGACAATAAAAGTAGAGAAACATGCAAAGTCTATGGCACATTTAGATGGAAAAACAAAGGGAATGCTAGCAAGCCGGTAAGCATGCTAAAAGGAAACGAAGCAATCTGCAAAAGTACTTAAGGAAAAAAAAAGGAGAAGGAATCTATTTATTAAAATTGAAAGAAAGAATTAGCTTAAATAAAAATTCATTCATGATTTAATAAAATTAATTGAAGTAAAAGAAAATAAAATTTATATAATTAATTTTTATATATTAAGTTAATTCATGTCCAAGTTGAGTTGGATTGGATCAAAAAATATAAGATTTGGATCCGGATCAAAATCTAGATTGGATCCGGGCTTCAATCCAACTTAATTTGCATGTTTTTAAATTTGAGTTGAGTCAAGATTAAGTCATCTACCCCATTTGCATGTTACCTTCTGATCTACCTTGTTCATACCACATTAGGTTTGGCTTCCATCGGTCATCACATGTCACTTTCTAATCTATATCATTCATACCACATTAGATTTGACTTTCGTTGATCATCGCATGTCACCTTCTAGTCTAACCTGTTCATAACATATTAGAACCAATTATCATAAAAAAAGGGATTATCTTCTGGTCTGCACTGTTTATACCACATTAAATCTAATTATCATAAAAGAGAGACCAAATTTTATTTCACATGTATTAATGGGACACTAGTCTACCTGTTGCCATCTCCCTCTATGAATGAACGCCTTCTGGTTTACCCTGTTCATGCCCCATTAGATCCAATTATCATAGTAGTAGTCAACTTCTAATCTACCCTCTTCATACTACATTAGATCCAATTATCATAAAAGAGAGACCAAATTTTATTTCACAAGCACCAATGGGACTCTGATATATCTGTTGCCATCTCCCTCTATGATTGGACGCTTTCTGCTCTACCCTGTTCATACTACAATCATAAAAGAGGTCACCTTCTGTTCTATCTTATTGTTACCATATTAGATCCAATTATCATAAAAGAGAGACCAAATTTTATTTCATATGCACCAAAGGGACTCTACTCTATCTATTGCCATCTCCCTCTATGATTGAACGCCTTCTGGTCTACCCTGTTCATACCACATTAGATCCAATTATCATAATAGAGGCCACCTTCTGGTCTATTGTGTTCATACAACAGTAGATCTAATTATCATAAAATAGAGACCAAATTTTATTTTGCATGCACAAATGGGACTCTGGTCTACCTGTTGCCATCTCTCTCTCTCTCTCTCTGAGTTGGAATAATTTTTTTTTCTTCAAATTTTAACTCCATTCAAAAATTGGTCAGGAACTCTTTGATTTAAGACAAGCAAACTCAGACCACACGGATTCTTCTAAATAAACAACGAAAGCACTTGCTATCAAAGCATATAAAACGAAAGGAATAGGGTGAGAAAGGATTGATTCCAATGGATAAGCGAGGCTGACGTGGCTGATAAGGTCCCTGATGTTTGGCTGGGGCATTGCTTTCCGCTAGCTTGGGACCAATCTTATCCCCCAAGCGAGTCTCCATCTTCCAATTTGAAAAGGCTTGGCAGCCAGTTTGCTCTCTTTTGATGAGCTGATATTTTGAACACACACGTAGCTATTGTGGGGCTTGTCAACCAACGTCATGTGACCATAGGATACGATCAAGAAATCTCTCTCTCTCTCTCTCTCTCTCTAAAGAATTTATTTTAATTTATTTATTATGAAGACTTAAGCAGGATTTATCATAGAGGTATAACTGAGTTAAGACAGCTCGCGAGTAGCTCAAAATCAAATCAAAAAATACTCAAAATCTATTCATTACTTATCAAATCGAGCTCGAGCTCGAGCTTATCGAGTATATTATCGAGTCGAGTATTAAAATACACGATTTGAAAAGCTCATGAGGAGAGCTTCTATTTGCACCACAAAAATTATTCTCTGCACCCTTAATTTTTTTTAAAAAAATTAATTTCTAAACTATCCTTAAAACCCTTGCCCCCTCTCCGTTCGCTCCGACAGCAACCCCCACTTCCCCTTCTTCCCTGTTCGCTCCTACAGCCTTCCCGACCCCTTTACCCGACTTTTCCTTACCCCAGTGCTTAGGAGGGAGGGGCGAAGAGATCAGGGAAGAGGAGGAAGCCGGAGGATAGTTTAGGAAATTAATTTTTTAAAAAAAATTTGAAGGGTGTAGAGAGCAATTTTTGTGGCTTGTGAAGTTAATCGAGCTTACTTAATTTTATTATTTCATCCTTATAATTATACATATTATAATATTATTCTAACTATATAAAACTCTTTTGAATTTTGAGTTAAGAACATATTTTATTTTAATTTAAAAATTAATTTTTAAATTTTTACATAAAAATTTAAGTCAAGCTTGAATATCGAGTTTTTCATTGAGCTCGAATTTGAGTTCTAAATAAGAAACTCTGTTGAGCTTGAATCGAGTTTTGAGTTTCAAATTTTAGAATCAAATCGAGCTTGAGCTTGGGACTGTGTTAACTCGATTCGATTCGACTTAATTATACCTCTAATTTATCAGCATTAATTTTTAATACTATACTATAACATTATAATTTATAATATAAAAATATTATTTTTAGTCGAGCTTTACTAGCTCGTGACCAGCAATAGTTAGGCTTGTTCATCAATGAAGCAAGTCAGGCAATTTTGTATTGATTTGAACTCGTTGTTGGATAATTCCAGTGGGAGTGGTTAGGCGGATGTTATTTAAAAACAAGTTGGAGTAGTTAGGTGGATGCTATTTAAAATTAAAATTTGCACCGTTTCTCCACGGATTGGGAATGGGATTGGCGGTTCGCTCGCAAGATTCCCCCGTCTTCCAGTCAACAACGTCATATAAAATCTCACAGTACAAAAAAAAAAAAAAAAAAAAATCTTGGGTAGGTTTCATATTGGGGATGCGACATGCCAGCGATTCGCATAATCTAATCATATCTTGTCTTCATCACCAACAGATGAGCTGTCGCAAGTCAGCTAAGAATTTTCTTTACACCCATCATCAATCAAATCATGACTTTTCTTTTTGCCTTTATCTCATCCTGGAATCTCATGATAACACCTTCAAAGGAACGCCATGATAACACCTTCAAAGGAACGCCGGGAGATCGGAGAAGAAGGCCTGGAAGCACGAATCTTAAAGCTTGGCCAAAACACTGAACGCTCACCCCGTTTTGACTGGCCTTCACCGCTCCACGGGGATGTCATATTCAATTTCATCTTTGATGCTTTGTAGCTTCAGCCAAAATGAGCAGCTTGAATCAATTGCTAGTCCTTGGAAAATAAAGTTTCTTTCTAATAATATTTGAATCATGGCGGTTCTCTTTATTTATTTTTTAATTATTATTAGCCTACTTTTTGATCAAGGGACAAATATCCATTCCAATCAAAGCCAGCTCCATTCAAAGTACACCACGTTCCACGCTGAGCCTCGATCTTGTCATCAAATAAAAACAAAGACTCATAATCACAAGAACGTCGGCTCCTTTGATGCAATATTTTGAAAATTGGATTGGATATCAAACCTCCTTAACATTTCGATTCAACCAAATAAATCAATTTAATCAAATTAAATAATATTATAATTTAAATAATAAATATTAATATTAATTTAAATAAAAAAAATTTAAAACTCAAATTGAATCGGATCAAAATTGGATTGATTCAATGATTTTTTTTTAATTTTTATTGAATTTTATAAAAAAAATAATTTTAATAATAAAATAAAATCGAATCGATAATCGGGAAGACCGATAGATCTGATTAATTTTTTAAAATATTGCTTTCATAACTAACGGATTTGACGTCGAGAAAATATTGTACTTGTGCTAGGAAAAAAAAATCTGGAATTATCCCACTATCCTGGAGGCCGTTCACAACTTGGCTTTGAAAAAATTGCTAAACGGACAAAAAATGATGTGAGCTATTTTTCTCCGTTGATGGCAACCAGCTGTTATTGATCCTACCGTAATTTTTTTTTTTTTTTTTTTAACGTTGCTCTAAACTTTCCTAATCAGAAAATCTCAATCCTTATTAATAAAATATTATATTATTTTTATTACACCAAAAGAGTGTTTGATAATCCAAATAAAATTATTAAGATGATAAATGAATGGAGCCAGGCCAGATCAGCTCATGACTTAATTCAGTACTGAATGATACTGGATGGATTGGAAATTTAAATCTCACATTTTTAATTAGATTCATAAGTAAACTTGATCTATAAATTAAATTTGAACGGGCTTCGATTATACTTAACCTATAATCCTTAAATATATAAATTTTTTTTTATCTAAAAATATCTCCGATGTGCCCATTATCCGATACGAAACATACCATATTCGACGACTAAACAAATTATCTCGTGGGAGGCGGCGGCCTTCACTTCTTACCTCTGGGCCGAGAGCAAGCACGTTATAAAGTTGGCTCTTTGTGCCCACTCTTCGTCCCACGGATAGCATTTCCTTGGTTTCCGTGGTGAGCACCGGCCATGAGCTGCTCGCCCTTCACCTCCTCCTCCTCCTCCCCTCTCAAACTCCCCCACTCTTTCTCCTCCCGAAGAAAAAAACACCTACGCTGGCGGCACCCCCGCGCCGCCGCTGCCGCCGCCACGCTCCCCGGCGTCGTCCTCCACGACTCCCTCGACGCCGCCGGCATTGACACCAGGCTAGCCAGGGTGAGCCACCATACAGTTCTCGTTAATTTTTAGCTCTTACGTTCGATCTGATGGAATCGGGAATTGGTGGGGAGAATCAGGCCGCGAGGGAGAGCTTCTGCCAGCAAGTCGGAAGGCTATCTGGGATCGATTCGGAGACGAGCATCACCATCAGCAAGGGGGCTGATCTTGCCAAGGCGGCGCTTCATATCGCGGCGGAGGATGATTCCCTTGTCTCGCACTCGTCGGTTCCGCTGCCCGTCGATGCGTTCATCGACCGGCTCGATGATCTCTCCATGGGCTTCTGCTCCAGTTACATGCCTCCCTTGGACTCGCCGCCAGAGGTTTTCCTTGGGAATCTGGAAAGATACTTTTATATTCACAAGGTATGGATCCCTGAAGCATAGTCTCTAGAAGCTTGATTCGGTTTTGAATTAAGAGTTAAGACTGAGCTTATTTGTGAAGTCGAACGATTTAATTGAATATCTTGCTCTGTTTGCATTTTATTGTCGCCTTTTTATATTGGAGGCGTTGTATTTTGATTATAATTCCATGAAATTCAAGAAATGGAAGAGCTTGTATAAAGAGAACAGCATATGCTCACCTAGAATAACCTAGGCTATTTGATGGCTATGCTGCAAGTAATATGTACCACAGGTTATCCTGTTCAACATAAGCAATAAGCCCATTCATGAACTAATGAATAATGAAACCTATTGTTCACCATTGGTATAAGACTAGCCTGATTTGAAATTCGCTTGCCTTTTTTACCACAATTTCAATATCTAATTTGTCATTACTTTGGCTCTCTACCTGTGTTGCTGTGCCTCACATTTGAATGATGTTTTAGGGCTTCTATGGTGCTCACATCCATAAATTATTGCTTGACGTAACACTTGAACATTATTCTAAGTGTGCTATTTTTTTTTCCTCTAGTTGTGCTACTGTCGCATTTAATTTATAGATGGGTATTCTATGAGTTCATTTTTATTCAACCTAATGGTTGTTCATCATATTTGAGTGGGACAATTCTTATTTCAGGAATTCAATATGTTATTGACCTTTTGACATCTGGAGCATATTGTTTTATTTCTTGTAATAGGGAATTTATGCCAATTCTTTCATTCTGTCAGGGGTTTCAGAGGGCAGATATCATGTCTGATGCAAAGGCTTTGTATCTTCACTCAGTATGTTCTCATCTTTTTTTGTGTTATTTTGCAATATCAGAATTATTGTTTTGATGGGACATTTTATGACCGTCTTTCATGCTATGGGCAGGTTTTGACATGTCGATCAGGATCTGCAATTATGCTGTCACTTATATACTCAGAAATGTTGAAAATGCTAAGGACATGCGGCTTTCTGGATTTTGATGCAGAGATCTACTTTCCCCATGACTATTTTAGTCTTCCTAGGGGATATCTTAAACAAAAAAGCAAAATCTCAGATGAGCCTCATATTATGACTTCAAAGGCACTACTCGTGGAGGTGAGTTTATCATTTTGAATTTGATAATAATGCATTTTGTTTACAGGACATAATGCATTGGTTTTTGCATAGAAGAATTATTGGCCCAAGGAATTTATCATTCTGTATTTGATAATAATGCATCATGTTTGCATGATATAATTGTTTGGAATTTAAGGCTTTGTTGTTGTTTTTGTTTGCATGATATAATGCACTGGTGTTTACATAATATATAGAGAATTATTGGCACAAGGAATTTATAGTGGGAAAAGATATATTTATAATCTTCTTGTACTAATTTTTAATTCAAATCATATGTTTTATCTATAACATTACAGTCACTGTTAACTTTTACCATGGTTCTTTTTCATGGCAACATGGTTCTTTCCAGTACCAGTTAATAATTTAATTTTTTCCTTTGGTAGTTAAATGTTAACAATTAATCAGTTGTTAATAATTTATCTGTGTCTCAACAACAACAAAATAGAAGTCCTTCACAAGTTTATAAGTTGTCATAAAGCATAGAAAGAAGTTCTGATTTTTGTTGCTTTTCAACAGTCTCTTTATCTTAAAAAGTTTCTACAAAAGCAAGATATACCGAACATGGGATTAGCCAGTGTAGAGACACATTTCAAAGCAATCAATCATGATGTTTCACAATTATGGATGACAAGCTTGTATTTGTTGTCTATAGTTGAGTAAATTGATGGCTGGGAAAGGTTCACAATAATCTAAGGATGAAACATAAGAAATAGGCTCAGTTTCTATTTACCAGCGGTTGAAATCTATCTCAACAACATGTATATACATGATAATGTTAGACATGTGGCATATATTTCCTTGTGCTGACTGCACACCTATTGTAATGCTATACATAGTGACTGATTGCATTACTGCAACTTTCCAACTTTAGTTATTTAAATAACATGATAATCTGGAACTTCTTGAGAGTTATACAGGGAAACTGGTAGATTCAATTGCTCATTGTGCTTCCCACCATCAACAAAGTATTCTATTAGCCCCCTTATATTATAAATGCGATGATAAGAGTGATCACAAAAAATAAAAAAAAGAAAAGAAAAGAAATCTTGAATAGATGCTTGATTTTACCTTAATTTCAGTAGAAACTAGGAGAACTTTGTAAGGCCAACATATTGCTTGACAAGAACTTGATTGGACTTTCATTCTCCAGTATTAGTACCTAAGGGTCGTGGAAACTGGCAAGGTCTTTCTCATAATCGCTTATGTTAATGCATTTGGATGTTTGTATAAAGCAACATGTTACATTCTCCTTTTCTTGACTCAACCAAGTTAGTCTCAATTTTTCTCAGTAGATACCTTCTGAAATTGGCTATGAGAACCTTTTCATTCATCTATTTCAATTTATTCCTCTTTGCAGGTACTAAGGGATCTAAAAGCTGCTTTCTGGCCATTCCAGTATGATCACTCTAGTAGTTTATTTTTGAGAGCAGTGCATGCTGCGAATCACGTCCATGGACCAAGCATTGAAGGTGAAAAGTACTCAAAGTCATATAGCAATGTGAGGTCAGTCTTTTATCATTTACAATATGCTTCGATGTATTTCTTGAGATATTACAGTTTGATGAGCAATTGACTTAAGTCTTGGTATCTTTTGCTTGCAGTGGGTTAGAATTAGCTTCTGCTAAGGCTGCTCAGCATAGGATAGAACGTGGAGTTTGGACTACTGTGCGTTTTGGTGACATGCGGCGTGCTCTAGCAGGTGCATATATTGTTTGCCTTTTGTTCTCTGGAGTATAATGGCTTATATGTTTTCCTCCTTTTGGTAGAATAACTACAACTCCATTTAACATAGCATGGTGCCCCAAGTGTTTTCAAACTAGACATGTAGAGATAATGAAAGGATTGAGTATAACATAAACCTCCCTTAGTTTACATAATATTATGTTCATAAAATCATATTATATGAGATGTTAACCTAATATAAACAAACATATCTCATCTGATTATAATAAGCTCTTCTGGGAAGCCAGTATTTATTTTTTGGTTCAAGGTATGCTTCTTGCAGCCGACTGTAAACCTATTGCCAATCCTCTACAAAATCACCTCAAAGCATTGGCTATGCCGATTTATAGAAAGAAAGAAGCTTGCCTTGAGCAAAGGTTTCTTGGAAAGTGATTACTATCTTCCTAACTGTTCTAGTATAGTCTGAGAAATTATGTTAGCATGCATATGTTTTTTCAAAATATACCTAGGTGTTGATGGCTGGATGATAATATCAGTTTTGAACCCTTCACATGGCCTTTGCAAGTTAAAGCACATGCCATTAAGGCAGGTTGAAACCAATTAGCTGCATTGTCAAATATGTTCTTTAGAAAAATAAAATAAAATGCTATGACAGTTCATGAACACCTGTACCAGTATCCAAGCAACACAAAGACTATTGCTTACTTTACAGAGCTTATTACCTTCTGTTCCTATTTTATGCAGTCATAGTGCCCTTTTTGTTGATGAAATTGAGCTTAATGTGTTATCTCTTTTGTCAAGACAGTGATAAATAAGTTTTGAAATGTACCATAAGAAATATATAAAATCATACACATAAATTAGTGTTGCATTCTGTTCTGGGATGTGATGACATCCAGTTATGATATCTGAGGATACCTTGTGTGCAGATAGATGCATCAGTTGGAATGCATGTCTGAGGTGGAGGTTCTGTGGTATGGTTATAAAGTTGTAATCTCTAGCCACATTCATAAATGCAGTGCTGCAATCAATTTAAAAGATGAATTTAGGAATTCCAATGGGCTGAGCCATGCGCTTATTGGAAACGTTGGATTCACATGATCTAGGCCCAACTTGTTGACATCATTAGTTGATTTGTAGCATCCAAAAAGCAAGGGATCTGCAAGATCAAGGACATCTCTCTTTCATGCTCTTCCCTCCTAATCTTATTCCAAAGCTTTAAGAAATGATTGAAGTATGTTATGCACTCCGAATTTCCCGACATTCAAACATCTTCTCAAACATTTGAAATGGAATCAGCTTTTGCAATAATTGCTTCACCCTGGTGACCTTGAAACTTTTATTGTTAGGATTTAACGCATGGGAACCACAACAAATAATATAAAGTGATTAGAAATTGCAGCTTTCTGAGAAATAATTTATTTAATATTTTATGTTGCTCGTTTTCCCCCCCTCCGGTCACCTTCATGTTACTAAGATCGGTCCAAATCATGTAAGAAGTGTTCAGATTATGTTTTTAGTGATTTTCAAGTCTCAGAAATTATGAAATATCTTTTGTTTGATCCCAATTCCTAGGTCGCATTTGCTCTTGATATTGACTTAATGGTAGGGACCTGGGTCCATCATGTGGCGCATCTCTCTTCTCAGCACATACGCTGGGGAAAGGTTCCAGGTCCAACCCTAGGTGGTGTCATTCCACAGTATTTCTCACAAGAACTCCTTGAGATTGACTTGTGTTATAAAAAATCTCTGATATTTAGATTATTTCATTTCAAAAGCATTTCTGTGGTGCATCCATTTTATAATTGTTGATGGATCCTCTTTCGACAGCATGCGAGCGCCTTGTAATCCTGGGCATTGATCACCGAGAATTAAGAGATTATGCAATTCTCCTGTACCATTGCGGATTTTACAAGGAATGCTTACAGTATTTGAAAGCATATGAAACTGCAAAGGTAACGTATGTGGTGGTACCCTAATCATGTGCTAAAACCAGAAATCAATGTGTTTATAAAACAAAGATATTGCCACAGCTGCAGGGTCGTTCTCCACTGCCAGAGTCTCAATCCAGTTCGGTAGAGGATTTGGAGGAAGATGCAGTATGGAATCTAAAAGCCCGTTTAAACCTCATCGTAGGAGAGGAGGGTTGGAGCAAGTACAAGATAGGTACTAGTTATTGGGGTAGAAATTTTGAACCATGGTAGCATCCTCGCGATTCAGACAAGCAGCATTTAACCAAAGGTTGAGCATCTGATTGGCGTGTTCAAATTGAAGAAATAAAAAATAAAAAAAATGAAGATGGGAGGATGGAGCAGTGAGGGACAAGCCATAGAATATGCAAAGCAGAATGGATGGATGGGGCTGCTGGTGGAGTAGGCTATAAACAATATGTAGTAGCCCTCTTTGTACAATTCATTTCAAGCAGATGAGATTTGGACCTGACACCTCTCTCAGTGCTTGATCTGGAGAAAAAACGAGGTTAGGACCCAGGTGGTGGGTATTCACGTTGTATTTCCCGAAGAGGGGGAAAAACTTGATTATTAACAAAGTGTTATTTGAAAGTGCTGAAATTTTCTCCTCTGCCTTGTTTAATCTTGATTCCTTTTTCGAAAACCTCTTTCTCTTGTGACAGTATGTTCACTTCTGAATTGCATCTAAACTACCAGCATATTCAGTTTTCTATGATACAATTATTTCGAGAGGTGGAGGCGTGGGAGTTTATACAAAAGTTGAAGCAATGTAGTGTGGGGTTCTGGTAGATCCCAAGCCGTGGGAGAGTATTCTCTACTTTATTGAAAATGTCTCTGTTGTTCATGAGGTTCTTTAATCACATTAGCTCTCGGACCATCAAACTGGTATCGGTATCTCGAATGGTATTAACATCGCGGCAATTGAACCGATGGTTTTGAAGCCTAGCGGCGATGTACCAGTTCTTTACGGAGGCTCCAACAGAACTACAAATGGGCCAGGCCCGACCTAACGTCCCGAAATGTTTTTCGGGCTTCGGGCTGGATTCGGATCCGATTTTTTTTTTAAAAAAAAAAAATTAGGCTCAAACTAAATGTAAGTCTGATTCAAAATTCAATCAAGCTGACACACACAATAACGTATTTAAGTCAAAAAAATAAACTAATAAAGTTAATTTTTAATTTTTAAATATTTGCATAAAAATAAGTAATATTTAAATAATTCTATAGTATAGAGAGTTATTTCTACATAATTAACAAAAAAAATTAGTATAAAAATTTAAAACATTCATCTTATTTTAAGATTTTGGATTATAGTTAGGTCAGATCTGGGCCTCACAAAGAATGAATGCTATAGAAAAACTTTTTGTGCACTGTGCATGATGCAGAAATACGTGCACCGCATATGATGATTAATCTGTGAGTGTATGTGGCTGCGCATACGGTGCAGAAAGAAAAAAATCTTCTTGCCTCATGAATATGGATTAATCACCGTGTACGATTCGTATATCTTATACTGTGCATGATGCACAAAAATATTTTCCCTAAGCATATACTGTGCTGGTTAAAATGCATCATGAGTACAACTTGATGGAGGATGAAACAGTGATTTAGTATATTTTTTCTCTATTAAAATATAAAAACCACTTTTCTATTTTCTCATTGTATTTAGGCGGCTTATGGAATCTACTTATTAAGTTATTATATACATATATACACATAAGTGATAGCATAGGTCAAGAATGAATATATTTGGTTATCGTATCTTACTAATTTTTCTTCTTTCTCTTTCTCAATCATTTTGAAATGAATATAGAGATATATATGTTATGGATGAAGCTTAATTTCATCAAGAGAGAGTTTGAATTCGGCCAACTAAGGAAGCTGATTTTGGGGAAGATTTGTTGCAACTTCCAAATCTGATCTTGGGAAGGATTTGTTGAAGATTTTCAAGGCAGCAAATCAGTCCATGGTTGCTAAAAGTGTGGAGCCAGTTTTGAAAATTAGTCCATGTTGCCAAAAGTATGGAGCCAGTTTTAGGATGGGATTAGATTGAAGGAGAGTCTTCGATCCTTTGTGTGTCTTCTTCAACCGGTGAAGTTGAGGGGAAAAAAAAAGAGAATAGGAGGCTCTGTGAGGACATCTAGATCCTGATTCAACTCTATGGATCATAAGAGTTTCTGAGAGTGTGTTTTGAGGGCTTGTACCTGATTCAACTCTTAGTGAAGCCTTGTAGATCTGTGCCGCTATGGACGTAGCCCAGTTTGGATGAACCACGTAAAATTCTCGTCTTTCGCTGTTTTCTTTTGGATTTTGGTTCCTATTATTATTCTGTGCTTTTTATTGATTTTATCGCAACTGCGTGCTTGGCCGTACTAATAGCGATCTTATTAGAGAAATATTTGTTGTATTCCCTATCAAATTGGTATCAAGCTTGGTTTTCTTCATATTATTACTGTCGGACAAATCAACAAAGAAATGGTAGAAGACAAGATCAAAATTGAGAAATTCAATGGTCACAATTTTGGATGATGGAGGATGCAAATTGAGGACTACCTATATCAGAAGGATCTTTACCTTCCATTATATGGAAAGAAGCCGGATTCAATGAACGATTCAGATTGGATGATTCTAGATAGGAAAGCCCTGGCCACGATCAGATTGTCGTTGACACCTCAAGTGGCGTATAATATTGCAAAGGAAAAGACCACCGTGAATATGATGACCGCTTTAACAAAGCCGTATGAAAAATCTTCCATCTCAAACAAGATATTTCTCATGAAAAAGCTCTTCAATTTGAAGATGGCTGAGAATAGTTCAGTGATGGAGCATCTGAACGAGTTCAATACGATGATTAATCAATTAGAGTCGGTCTTTGTTGCTTTTGATGATTCATTCAAGGCTCTTCTTTTCTTATGTTCTTTGCCAGAGAGTTGGGACAATCTTGTAATGACAGTCAGTAACTCGGTATCAGGTAACCTTACATTCAATGATGCAGTTAGTTGTATATTGAATGATGAGATGAGAAGAAAGGCTGTGGGTGGGACTTCTACAAGTGCTGCACTCATGGTGGATACCAGAGGAAGATCACAGGAGAGGAAGAAGTCAGAGAAAGGTCGGTCCAAGAGCAGAGGAAAGTCCAAAGGGAGATTTCCCATGAAGTGTTGGAACTGTGGGAAGAAAGGTCACATAAGCAAAGATTGTTGGGGTAAGAAGAAGAAGAAAAGGTGCAGAGAGCAAGATAGAAGGTCAGGAAGCAAATGTTGTGAGTACTATTGAGCGTAATTTTGAGGATGTGTGCTTGTTAGCCGGCGATGGGGCAAACTCAGATCTATGGTTTGTAGACTCAGGGGCTTCTTACCATTGCAGCTCAAAGAGATACCTATTTTTGGATTTTGTCCAAGGAGATTTTGGTCATGTCATAGTTGGCAATGGACAGCAGTGCAGAATTATGGATAAAGGAATAATTATACTGAAGCTAGTGACAGGCGGAGAATTGAGACTTGCACAAGCCAGATACATCCCAGAGTTAAAGAAAAACCTAATTTCTACTAGCCAGCTTGATGTTGAGGGTTATGTATCTGTTTTTGGTAATTCTCAATGAAAGATTACTAAAGGGTCTATGGTTGTTGTCAAAGGGAAGCGGACAGGCACTCTCTACTTCTTGGCAACAGTGAGAGTTCAGTTTCAGTGGCAGCAGGAGACACGGGTACAGTGACTACATTATGGCACAGGAGGCTCGGTCATCTTAGTGAGAAGAACTTGAATATTCTATACAGGAGAGAGCTTCTACCTGGGCTAAAGAAGGTGAATCTAGAGTTTTGTGAATAGTGTATCTATGGTAAGCAGAAAGCAGTGAGTTTTCAGTTAGCAAGAACTAAAAAGAAGTCTGAAAGGCTGGAGTTGGTCCATTCAGATGTCTGGGGTCCAGCACCAGTGGCATCATATGCGGGCAATAAGTACTTTATCACGTTTATAGATGATTTCAGCAGGAAAGTCTGGGTGTTTGCTATGAAGGAAAAGTCTGAGGTCTTTGGCATCTTCAAGAGATGGAGAGTCATGTGTGAAAGCCAGACTGGAGCAAGTCTCAAGTGTCTCAAGACAGATAACGGTGGTGAATACTACAGCAGAGAGTTTGATGTCTACTGCACAGAGCATAGAATCAGAAGGATCAAGACCGTCCCAGGGACACCAGAGCAGAATGGTGTGGCAGAAAGAATGAACATGACCATTCTTGAAAGAGAGAGGAGTATGAGGTTTGACTTAGGTCTACCTACATATTTTTGGGCAGCAGCACTAGACACCGCAGTGTATTTGATCAATAGGAGTCCATCCAGTGCATTGGATGGTGGGATTCCAGAGGAGGTTTGGACAGGAAAACAGGTAAAACTTTCTTTTCTTAAAGTATTTGGCTGCATTGCTTATTCTTGATTGAGAAAGAGAAGATGAGTAAGTTAGACTCCAAGTCTACAAAGTGTGTTTTCATTAGATACGGTGGTGATGAGTATGGCTATATGCTCTAGGATTTCCAGAACAATAAGATCATTCGGAGCAGGAATGTGGTATTTGATGAAGAGCATACTTACAAAGACAGGAAGGATGCAGTGAAAGAAAAGAAACAGGAGTTTATAGAACTTGATCCTATCAGAGATGGAGAAATTCCTGAGTGCAAACTGAAGATGGAAACTCTGAGGATATGGAGGAGGAAGATGTGGTTGGAATAGACAGCCACATGCATACATCGGTACCTCAGCCGGTGTCCCCACAGTTGAGGAGGACCACGAGGGTTACAAGGCCATCACAGAGGTATTCTGCTAATGATTATGTTTTGTACACAGATTCTGAAGAGCCAGAATGTTTTGTTGAAGCCATGCAGGATGAAGCTAAGGTCAAGTGGGAGTTGGCTATGAAAGAGGAGATGGACTCTTTAAAGCAAAACAAGACTTGGGATCTTGTGAAGTTACCCATTGGCAAGAAAGCTCTGTTCAACAAATGGATGTACAAGATGAAGAATGAGGTTGATGGTACCAAGAGATACAAGGCAAGGTTAGTTGTCAAGGGTTATGCACAGAAAGAGGGAATTGACTTGCAGGAGATCTTTTCCCCAGTAGTCAAGATGACATCCATCAGGATGATTTGAGCATGGTAGCAGTGGAGGATCTTCATCTAGAGCAGCTAGATATGAAGACAGCATTTCTTCATAGAGATTTGGAGGAGGAGCTGTACATGCACCAACCAGAAGGTTTCCAGGTCAGGGGAAAGGATGACATGGTCTGCAGATTGAAGAAAAGTTTATAAAGTCTGAAGCAGGCTCCGCGGCAATGTACCTCAAGTTTGATAGTTTCATGCTAGAGAAAGGCTTCACCAGATGCCAGTCAGATCATTATGTGTACTTTTAGAGGTATGTTACAAATGAGTTCATTATTTTATCCTTGTATGTGGACGATATGCTTGTAGCAGGTTTCAGTATGAGGAAGATAGAAGAGCTCAAGAAACTGATGGCAAAGAAGTTCTCAATGAAGGATTTGGGAGAGGCGAAGCAGATTCTTGGCATGAGGATCAACAGAGATAGGAAGCAACGGAAGCTGTGGCTATCTCAGGAGGACTATGTAGAGAAGGTACTGAAGATGTTCAATATGGAGAATGCAAAGGGAGCGTCAACACCTTTGGTAGCACACTTCAAGCTCAGCAAGCAATTGTGTCCAACAACTCAGAAGGCACGGGATGAGATGATTAGAATTCCATATGCCTCAGCCGTGGGAAGTCTAATGTATGCAATGGTTTGCACAAGATCGGATATCGCACAAGCAGTGGGAGCAGTCAGTAGGTACAAGCAGAATCCAGGCAAGAAGCACTGGAATGCAGTGAAGTGAATCTTGAGATATCTCAGGGGTACGTCAACTTACAGTTTGTGCTATGGAGGTGATAGTCTTCAAGTGCAGAGATTTGTAGATGCAGATCACTCTGGTGACAGAGACAGTGGGAGGAGCACCATTGGTTATGTTTTTACTGTCAGTGATACAGCAGTAAGCTGGGTATCTCAGTTGCAAAAGATAGTGGCATTGTCAACTACAGAAGCTGAGTATGTGGCGATCACTGAAGCTAGTAAAGAAATGATCTGGTTATAGAGGTTGATGGAGGAGCTCGCAAGGAGCATGAGTGTAATACATTATGGAGCGACAGCCAGAGCGTAGTTCACTTGGCAAGGAATCCAGCATTTCATGCAAGAACCAAGCACATTCAGCTTAGGTATCATTTCATACCCAGTGCGTTGGATGAGGAGCAGTTGAAGCTGAAGAAAATTGATGGAGCTAAGAATCCTGCAGATATGTTCACCAAGGTTGTGAGTAGAGATAAGTTGAGTCTCTGTTGCAACTTGGTGAAGCTTTCCAAGAGATAGATCAAGAGTGCGGCACAGAGAAAGAAGGTAGATCTAAGATTGATGTCATTAATCTTCAAGTGGGAGATTGTTATGGATGGAACTTAATTTCATCAAGAGGAAGTTTGAATTTGAATTTTGAATTCGATTTGGCCAACTAAGGAAGCTGATTTTGGGAGGATTTGTTGCAACTTCCAAATCTGATCTTGGGGAGGATTTGTTGGAGATTTTCAAGGCAGCAAATCAGTCCATGGTTGCCAAAAGTGTGGAGCCAGTTTTGAAAATCAGTCCATAGTTGCCAAAAGTATGGAGCCAGTTTTGGGATGGGATTAGATTGAAGGAGAGTTTCGATCCTTTGTGTGTCTTCTTCAACCGGTGAAGTTGAGGGAAAGAAAAAAGAAAAAAAGAAGAAGAAGAGAATAGAAGGCTCTGTGAGGACATCTAGATCCTGATTCAACTCTATGGATCATAAGAGTTTCTGAGAGAGTGTGTTTTGAGGGCTTGTACCTGATTCAATTCTTAGTGAAGCCTTGCAAATCTTGTGCCGCCGTTGACGTAGCCCAGTTTAGATGAATCACGTAAAATTCTCATCTCTCGCTGTTTTTTTTTGGATTTTGGTTCCTATTATTATTCTGTATTTTTTGTTAATTTTATCGCAACTGCGTGTTTGGCCGTACTAATAGCGATCTTATTAGAGAATATTTGTTGTATTCCCTATCAATATATTTATCGTCAAACACAGGAAGCATGTTCGAAAAGGGAAGCATATGTCCACAAAGTTGATTTAAGAGGTTCTCATGAAGACAAAGCAAGTAGAGATGGAGAAGAAAAAAATTTTGGATGAAGAGACATAATATCCACCTCTGCGATTTGTGTACTAATTATAAATTGGCTAGGAAAGATAATAATTATGCATTCTCCCACGATGCATCAATGCTAGTATCAAGCGGAGTTTGGACTCTCACCAATTCGAAATTAGACTAGAAAGCTCTATCCACCTTTCTCTCAATGTGCTCTCTCTCCTGTAGTCCTGTTCCTCCCAGCCTGGCGCTAATACAATTCGATGGGTCTTAAAGCTCTCTCTGAATCGATTGGCTCCCAAATGTTGCCACGGACGCATGCTTTTCTTGTTCAAGCTCCTAAGACTGCTCGCTTCTATCAAACGCTTGGTTGCTTAAGTTGATACTCGCTTCTACTATGCTGAGGCCGGACGGCGTGCAGAGGCTATCGGAATTTTCAAAACTAGTAATGGCCGAGAACGATCAGTACTTCAGTAGTGATGAACGATCATGTCTACTCAATGTTTGATGGTCGATTGATGCATGCCATTGTTCTTTGAGCTTGTAAGGATGTTCTTAGCATTCGCGCAGTTCAGCAATCATGTGGTCTAATATTAACATCAAGACGATGGAGCTAGAATTTGATGTTTTCCTGAGCAGAGATCTTTCTGAAACGTACGCGGATCTCAGTTTCTTTGGCAAAGATCAGAAGCTAACAGTGGATGGAGGAGAAAATGATGTGGCTATGAACTTGGCAAACCAAGGATACCTCAGAAATAGGCATGGAAATAGAGTTGAGTGAGGTGACTCTGACCTCACTTTTAATGACAGTAGGATGGAGAAGGGGAAATAATTTCATGCTTTAGTTATCAAGTTTGGATGCTGTGATAGTAATGGTGGTTGATCCTTGCTTGGCTCTCTAATCAGAATATACTCTGAGCACCACTGCTTGGATGATGAACTCGTCTTTTTGAGAAGATTCATGCTGAGACTGGCAAGAGCCAAGAGGCTATACACCTGTATGTTAGAATGCTTGCTGAGGGATTAGTTGAACCTCCAAACCACTGGACATTTTTGCAGCAATGCTAAGTTTTCACAACAATAGGAGAAGGAAGACAGATCTATGCTCAGATTATCAAATCAGAATTCAATATTAAACATCATACCTTCGTTGCAGATGGTTTATATGCATGCATTACTAATGTTGATGCTGGGCCTGATGGAATATAAAACCCAACCACATTGTTTTTTATTAGTTGCATCGTAGGGTTTTCATTTAGATTTGCAAATATCGTTGTTCACAGGGTTTGATTAGTTGCCAACATGACAACAAAAACATTATTGGCCATGCACAAGTGATAGATTTGGAAGACAAGAACAGAATATCCAAAGGACTATAATGTCATTACATTGTCTTATGTTCTTTTTAGATTTTTTTCCTTCATTTCATACTTAGAAGAAAAATTGTTTTGCTTCATTTCATACTAGGACGACATGATATATAAAATGACACAGGATCTTAGAGATGTCAGTACCCAGCCAAAGGATGGAAGATAAATTTCTGGTTGCACGAACACAATAAATATTATAGTCAAGTTTCCATACAAAGTCCTTATAGGTGAAGTGCATATATAGTAGTAAGCCTTTTTTTAGGGTCCACATTATATAGCCTAGAGTCGATTTGTTTCCATGGAAGTTGCAGAAGAGGTTATTATGATCAGCTTTAATTCCTTGGCAC
Organism: Calamus simplicifolius; assembly: GCA_900491605.1. NCBI lineage: Eukaryota > Viridiplantae > Streptophyta > Magnoliopsida > Arecales > Arecaceae > Calamus > Calamus simplicifolius. The sequence goes on from UESW01004593.1 coordinate 514,705, forward strand.
CTTCATTTATTTGCTTTTGGATGTGAAGTGTTTTGGGTGCAGAACTAAGAATGAAATTGATCATGGGGATGTTTTTCAAATTTATGATGATTTGGTCCATATCATACTCTGCCTACAGAAAATCCCAACAGATCAAGTTGCCACTCAATTGTTTTTAGAGTTGGACAGGTAACCAAGAGAACATTAGATCGACAACAACTGCAACATTTACTTCTTGTTAAGTTGCAAAAGAAAGAAATGAGATGGGGACTTATGGAGCCGAAGGGCAGAGCATCCAACAGGGGTTTGCTTGGCAACTCTTAAGCAGAAATCTGACTGCTTTCAAGCCAATAATGAAGCGATGAGTTGGTCTTCACCAGCTGGAGGTTTTTGTTTAGGTAACATTGCCTTCTTGCTGAATAGGTCTGGAAGGTAGCAAATATTCAGATCATTTGCAAGGACAAGCAGAGTGAAGACCAGGTAATCAATGGTGGAGGACATTATGGAATCAGAGCTGATGCCAATTTGGAATCAACTGAAGTAACCAGACAAAATAGCTTTCGGAAAGTATGGCTGGTCCCAACTTTGGAGGATGATGTTTTGGGCTTTACAGTTTTTTTTTTTTTTTTTTCTGAGAAAAGATGGGATTGTGCTCTCATAAGTTAATTTGCCTCCCTCTACTAGGTTTAAATGCTGAATGGTGTCTAACGTTTGAAAGGAATCTCCATAGTTTCTATGCATGTCCATTTTTCTGACTTGAGGTCCACTCAAAAGGTTTTTGATGAAATATATATAAAGGGTATTCCTCTTTTTTCCAAACTCTTCTCAAAACAAAAGTTGATATTACTTGTAATCCAAGTATGACGATTTAAGTTGCACTGTGATTTGAATTGTAGCTCAGTTCCAACTATAGGAGTTCAAACAATTCATTAACCAAAGTTCCATCAGCAAAAACTAGTAGGAGAACCAACTTAAAAGAATTGGAAATTTTATAAGAATTTTTATATAAATAAGAAAAATATAAAGATTACTTTGCAAATATGAAAGATTTTAGAAATTAATATGCAAAACATCTACTTAAATCATTTTAGATGTTTTCAAATTTTGGGCCATGCCTGGAAAGATACAACTAGTTTGAATCCAAACCCAAATCTTTTGAATATTCTCAAATTTCCCTTTAGTACCTTTTTTTTCTTTTTATAATCATGAGTTGACCTAAGATCTCTCACCTCAAGCACCAACAATTAATTCTCTTTGACCAAACCTTCTCAAAATGAGTTTCTTTTTTCTCTTAATTGATATTAAGAATAATGCTGCACTTAGTATGCAAGATAGGATGGAATAAAAGGAGGGACGGGATAAGAAAAAAATAGGATATGATAAAAATTATCCCATCCCACGTTTGGTGGAAGATAGGATAACAAAGCAGATAAAACAGCTATACGTTTAGAAAAGATACTAGCTACTGCTGAGAATAAAGATAAAAAGAGAAAATAAAATAGTAGATGAATAAGATAAAAAATAAAAATATTATTTTAATGGGATAAATTATTCTTCCTAAAAGGATTAGCTATTCATGGAATAAAATTTTATTCCATTCTTGTGCAAACCAAATGTGGGAAGATTTAAAAAAAATCTTATCATTCTTCATTTTATACGTTTGTCTCACTGAGCTTTAAAAAGCCCCATTACAACCCAGATTTCAACAACTTACAACAATTACTGGAAGGAGAAGAGGGGGAAAAAAAAAACGTTGTGGTCTTTTGTACTGGGAAAAAATGGTTTGGTACGACTTTAGCACTCGGATTCCCTAAATTCTGGTCTTATCCAGCTGCCCAAGACTTCGACACAAATATAACAAAGAAACTAGGCACAAAGAGGAAGACAAATGATGCTACTATACCAATTTGCTCCCTAGCTAATACTCCTTGTTTAGAATTTTAGAACCTCTGTCATTCCTCACTCCATGATGCATTGAAGTTTGATGATTTTTTTGATGATATTGAAACTTGAAACATAAATTTTTATCTTTCTGCAAAAGAGTATCTGATAGTAAGGATTGAGTGGATAAAAAATTTTGAAGATGCTATATATGCGAGAATACTGATTTCTGTGGGTCCTTTTAACTTGGCAGTAGTCCCCAACCCATACTAAAGTTTACCACTTTGTGTCACCATCAAGCAATATTTCATAAATTTGTATAGTTAGTTTAAGACTAGTTACACAGGACAACTATTTAACTCCTAAAAAGAACCCAGTTAATGACACATAAAATCACCACAGAACTGTGGATAGAAGGCATCATCAGCCCTTCAATTCTATCCAAAATTGTAATAACCTGTTTCCTAAATGAACTAAAGTAGGAAGGAAAGCCTCTTACTTACTCCCCACTGAACTTACCCCCTTCTAAGTGCACTCTGATATCTTTACCAAGGCCTCTCTCCTTCCATTAGAAGAGGTTAACAGAATTAGATAATATAATTAGAATTAGAGTGTCAGGTCTAGCAGGACATCTCATGGGATGCTATGATGGATTGCTGTCCCAAGTGTCAGGATGGCACCACCCACCATCATCCTAGCATCTTAATCAGCGCGTTCTGAAAACCTTCTGCCTTTTGTCTTAAGTATCAGGTCGGGACGGAACTAGATGGCACCTTATCATATTTCATGAAAAAATTAAAATGGCACTGTTTTATGAGATTTAAAACTTTGATTAGAATTATATGATCCCTTATACATGCATCCTTAAGGTTCTGCAGGCCTTTACTTCATCTGCAACAGTGGAGAAAGAACTCATTTAAATATTCTCCAAAAGATGGAATGGCACATCTCTCTCTCTCTCTCTCTCTCTCTCTCTCTCTCACGTGCATGCGTGCTTGTGTTGTGGGTAAATCATATTTGTCTTTCTAAAGGTTAACCCATTACCTTTCTCAACCAACATTTACCTCTCTTTATGTAGAGGGAACATGGCCGTAAGCTTGCTGATAAATTTTAGTCTAAGATTACCCTTGTAAAACTAGCCGGAGCTAAGTTATTATAATGATAAAAAATTATTAGTAAGATGATGAGATGGGAGACAAGTGCTACATATCCTTAATGCTCATATCATGATTTAATAAAAGTTTGATACATCTAACAGTCGAAACAGAGACTGAACCTCGTAGAGTCTAGAGATTTCAGCACAAAAATAATGAAGTCAAAATATTTTAATTTTGAGGAGAGAAAACTAACATAAACTATAGTCAGAATTGCACAACTTCAGTCTTGTGGCATGTCAAGATTCTAATTCTGAGATTCATTTCTACACAATCCAAATACGTACAAATAATCAACAAAAGCTTAATTTGAAACAAATAGAGTATTTCAGCTGTTCTAGTGCGGCTAATATGACATGTGAAGCAAAATAAGAAAGCAAGAGTCATGAAACCTACAGAGAACTGCAGTAGTGAAGTAACCTAATTATTTATATACAACTAATATTTTTGACATGAATTTCTAACCTATCAGCAAATTCTTTTTTTCCTTTACAGTCAAAGAAGTAATCCATCGTGCATGCCCTTAAATGCTTTCAGAGTCGGTCCCAAATTTACTGGGTAAGATTTATTAGCTTGTTATCTCTATAATTAGAAGGGATTGGAAAGAGTTCACAGTAGATCAAATATATATCTCAATTGCCACTTACCAGTGATTGACTTCATATTCAGTTCTTTAGAACAGAGTTTGAAACCTTGATAATTCCAACAGGTAAGTCTTCCTTCCCTTAGACCTCCAAACACAGAATAAACAGATAAAAAGAGGATACAGAAAGTTAACAGAACATCAAATGCATGCAGAAGTTATTTTTGTTTACAATCCTCATAAGTCTAGCATTGCTTACAAGGAACTTAAGTCAATTAGTTGGTCAGTTGCTGCAGCATATCTCTCCTAGAAAGAACAAATTGAGAACAAGGAGCCTACAAGGAATGCCAAATATAAAGTAACGAATTGGCCAAAAGAAACTGATGGTTTGACAAGAAAATAATAACAGAAAATTTGTAAATGCACAGGATGCAATTCTAAGGTAGTGAGACAAGAGGAAGAGTAACAGCTAGTCATTCAACTTCAATCATAGAACACAATGGTGCAAATGGTTATAATGTAACCACAGTTTATTAGTGGAAAAAGTAAGATTGAAGGGCCCTAAGAAGCCAATTGCATCAATAATTGTTATGTTTGTGCCTGCAATGCCATTCAAGCAAATCAGAGACATAACAAAAGAGGCAACCAAAGTGTTAATAGAAACAACAGATATTTATCCAGAGACACACATAGATCAAGTAAAACCAAGTTATTGTCAATTACTCTCTCTCTCACTCATGGAGCTAACATTGTTTTCAAGCAGATACCAACATATTATGAGCTGGTCAGAAAAAAGCCCTGCTGCCATAGAACACTCTGCACTTATCTTTTTTCTGCTGAGGATCAGGCTTGTCATTTTGGCTCTGGATGACATCCCCTCCCTCCTCAGATCCCGGCTTGTCGAGATCCATTGGCAGCTTCATGTTCGCCAAGGACTCTGTAAATTGATGCATGCTTTTCATGTACATGTCCACAATTTGCTGCTGCATGGCACTCTGCTCGGCCTCAAGGTCGATGCTTCCCAATGGGGACTTAAAAACTGATCCCATCTCCACATTGCTGCTCACACCGTGTCCTTTATCACCACCGTCTTTCTCTTCCACACTGGATAGCTTGGACTGCTTCCCCTCTCCTCTTCCACCACCACCACTCCACGAACTGGGAGTCGCCGGCGACGTTCCACAGCTCCGATTAGCCTCAGAGAAGAGCTGTTCGTGGTGACCCCAATCTTTTTATCCACGGAGTCAGCAGAATTCCTATCATCACTCAGGCTAGTCATGGTAGAATTACTGAAAGGTCCCGAATTCTGAGCGCCACCATCAGGAGAATCAGATCCTTCGTTGTTCTCCTCACACGAATTCACGGTCATCTCATAGTCCTCCGTAGCCCGCGGCGAAGCTCCCAGACGGAGGAAAGGCGCAGCGGGCCCCACCATCCCCCCCATCGCCCTCGAAGGAGCGCCGCGTGCGGCCATGTCGAAGTACTCCGAAACCATCTTCTGGTTCTCCTTCGCAATATTGATGTCAGGAAACTCGATTCTTCCGTAATCGACCCGGTCCAGCAGGACGACCTCCGAGCTAATGGATGAATTCCGGGTGGACTCCGCGAAGGTCTTCTCGGAGGCCTCGACATGGAGGGATGCGTCGAGGGACAGGGTGAGCTGAACGGTCCCGGCAGGGGAGTGGAAGAGATCGGTCGACGAGAGCGTGAAGTCTTGGGTCAACCTCCCCTTGGCCGCGGCCGCCACCGACGAGAGCGGCACGAGGGTGAATCCCAGGAGCTGGTCCTCCAGGAGATTCTTGGCCATGCTCAGCATCCAGATCTCGCATTTGAGCACGGCGTCGGGCTGCGTGATCTTGAGCCTCAGGTGCTCGTCGAATTGCGGGTTCTTGCCGCCGCCCGCCACGATCCGGGTGGAGAGCGCCTCGTCGGGGCTGCAGGTGAGGGAGAACTTGGCGTAGACGTCCTGGTTGGCGTAGATGCAAATGTTGTGGATATTGCGGGCATGGTGAACGTAAATATCCAGGTGGCGGCATCCGGAGAAGGACTCAGCCTCTCCCATGGCGGCTGCCGGGCCAGGATTGTAACAGAATCCAGATGTCCCCTTGAAGGTATCCATCTAAAGATTTTGTCTATCTATCTATCTTTGCTATCCAACGACTTTCCTCCTGAATTCTTGGAGAAAGGTCAGGACAGGACGACTGTGTGCGCTTTGGAAGATGATCAAAACTAGACAAGAGTGGAGTTAGGAGGAGGTTGCAGAGAGTCTTACTTCTCTGGTGGGTGGTGAATTAGGATGGTGGACGTGTGGGCAAGATGCTGGTGGTGATGATCTGATGGTGGTTGATCATGTCTTCTCCTTCTCGTTGCTCTCTGTTTTGAATTGGTGGTTTTCCTCTCTTCTCCTCCTCCTGGCTGTGGCCTTTCTTCTGGAGGGATTGAGTGGAGTTGGGAGGATGGCCTTCTTTTGTTCCTGTGGTGTGGTAGTTGTTAATGCCTTGACATTGTGAGAGAGAGAGAGAGAGAGAGAGGAGCAAAGGAAGGGCCAGCTCCACTGAGAGGGACAGAGGACCCACAAGTTTGGCCCAGCTTTCCTCATCGCCTCACCATCTCCACCACCTTCTTTTGCTTTCACCGCTTCATCGTGTACGCGCGCGCACCCACCAACAGTGCGAACACGGGAAAGCAGGAGAGGAGGAGAGATTTCTAGGCCCTGAACCATCCACGATGACAGGGGCTCCAGCACGAGAAGACTAGGTGAAGTGGGAGCTCATCAAAATATCTCATCCGATCCGAGCAACGTTCCCCCGGCTCTCCGCATTAAACGACGGGGGGATTTGGTGGCGCATGACGTTGGCCACACCGCAATCCTTCTTAATATTTTTCAATGGTCCGGCCCACCACTCACCACCTTGATTGAAGCAGGAAAGTTCCTGTGGAGGCTCTCAAGACTTTGGAGTGCATGTTGTGAGAATCTGCTCCTAAATATTCAAGAGGTGGCAATCATGCCCATTGCTACAGTATTGTATCCAAAGGAGATGTAAAATGGTGATGGGATCATAGTTATCGGAATCGGATAAAATTGATCGATTGAATCAATTGAACAAGGACTTGATGATCAAATTAGATCGATCAACCTATTAGGTTTATCCGTGAATCGATCAATTCAGTTAATGGAATCATAAATTTTATTATTATATTAATCTAATTTTTTTATTAAAAATTAATTTTTATTAATATAAATATATTTTTATATTAAAATAATTAATCAATAATTCAATCAATGATTCGATGGTTGAACCAGTGACCCAGTGATTCAACCTCTTGATCGGATTGATGTCAATGTTTTGACCGAGTTCGACAACTATAGTTGGAATAATTTGCTTAAGATACTTGTTCATGATGTCATTTGATTCTTTTCTTTTCTTTTTTTTTTTTCTTTTTTTATCACAAGTGATGAAAATGTGGGGTCATTAATTAAATCAATTAAGCAACTGTAAGATGGTGCTGGAAAGGTGGGGGTTGGGGGTGGGTAAGAATTTATATCTTTTAGCAAGGCAAGGGCAGACCAGGAGGCAATTCATTAATTTTTTACATGGTGGTAGGAGGGAACAACTGGATAGCATCTAAAAATTTTAACTGGCCAAATACCACAACTTCCTAGCTAGTTAAATTTAGCTTGTCAACATCTAGCTAACCTAATTCAAAATGTTTCCTGAGGGGTGAATAGTTTTAAGTTTTAATAATTTAACCAAGTGGTTAAGCTGTTCTGTCTTCTCATTTTTCTTCCTACTTTATCTTTCTTCCTCCACTTTTTTTTTTTTTACCTTCCTTTATAGCTACTTTTTCTTTTTGTCCATCTGAACCCAAAAAGTAGCATTTTATTGTTAATGCTTGCTTTGTCCAGGCAAACATCATTTATTATGTCATCTTAGCAAAAAGATATTAATCAAAACGTTTTATTATTATTATTATTAGCATTATGGTTAACTGATTAAAGTGCTTGATATAAGATTATTCATCTGGTTAGCTAATCTACCTGCATCCGAGGAATGGTTTGTGGAAAAAGTAGTGTCAGCAGCCTTTTTATTAACCCAGGTTGGTTGCTGTGGTTAATGTATCCGCCACAACCCGGTGTTAATGTCTTCAAAAGGTTACGAGCAAATATTCATATAAGAGAGCGACTCAACATAGAGAACCGGTACTCCGGTAGGAAAGAAGAACGTCCACAGGATGCTTGAAGATTCTTGACACTGGCTTTCTTAAATTCTTGGCACTGACTTTTCACCTCCTTTTACTAAGAAGTCCTGCACCTATTCAATGTGTTGTTCTTTCATATAAAAGTCCTGCACTGGCTTTTGGCCTTCTTGATCCTTCGGTACTAATGATTGAGCTTTATACGACTTGAGCGGGTATATCCTACGTCATTCGGACCCTTGGCGCCCGCAGAGTCATCATTGAAGGGACTCATTATCGTTATTCGATGGATTCGATAGCAGTATAGTTTCCACTTGCCTTCTATTCCTATCTTATGTGATATCCAATCTATGATCTTGGAAGCTTTCAACATCAGATCCGCCATATCTACCGTGAGGCCAATACTGTTACGATTGGATTGCGGCCAGAATGACTTCTCATTCTGGATATTGGATATGGAGATCGAAAGACTACTGCCCTCTGATTTTATCCCAGTTATTAGTTTTAGATGTAACGGATCCATTCCGACCTAGGATGATGTGAATCACCGTCTGTACCAAAAAAAAAAAAAACATTGCATTTGAATTAATTTGCCTTAAAGATTTTTTTTATTAAAAAAAATTGACTTGTTCTTCAAATCTTTGGTACTTATATATTAATTTCTTTTTTATATTTATATTTAATTTATAGTATATTTTAACTTATAACTTAGGTATCCGGTAAACTAACTAAATGAGAATGCAATTTTCTTCTTAGCACTTAAATTTAACCATTTTTTTGACTGATGATTCTCAATCATTGATCCATGATAACTAAGTCTTGGTCACGAAGACCATGAAATGAACAAGAAGATGTCAAGTTCTAAGGTTTATTCATTATCAAAATAAAAACTATTTTGACCTCACGCAATAGAAAAATAGGGAAGGTTCTGAGATTTATACAAATATAAAATTTTAAAATATATTTATAAATATAAAAATGATAGAGAGTAATATATAAACTTAAAATGTTTCAAAGGCTAATATGCAAAAACTAAATTTTTATAGTTCTATGATAATAATACAACCATTTCTGTACATCAACTTAGGCTTGAAAGCAATTGAATTAAAATTTTTATCTTTATGAGCACTTAGATTATTACTATTCACAATTCATATAATGAATTATGAACAACTCTACTTATAAACAAAATTACTTTAGCAGGATTTTGGACAACAAACAACTATAGATATGATAAAAATCTGCAATGAGATATCAACAATGCTAAGTCCATCTTGATTTCATTAAGTCGATGAAATCAAATATAGAAAAATTGAAAAATAAAGTAGGAGCATTGGATAGGCGAATGGGAAGGTGGAGATCAGCTGTGTCGACTTCAAAATTAGGAAGAAAAGAAATATAATAAAATTGTTTTAGAAATGCTATGTATATGAGTTCTTCCATCATTCATCTATCTTTACTGCTTCATGACATGCAATTTAAACTCCAAAGCATATGGTCCATTTGTAAAAAGGGAAACAGGTAGACTTTGCCTCATTATGACAATGAAATTATTAAACTCTTATGAGTAGGAAAGCAATACATTAGCTATGCAACATTATTGTTTGTCAATGTGAAATAGGAGACAAATTTGGTATGTTGCTGCCAAATCACTTTTGAGGAGCATCAGGCGATAGAAATGCTTCGTAGGCCTTCAGGAGAATAACAGAGACCGTTTTCTTCAGTCGGAAACCTGCAAGAAAAGTCTCGGACCGATGCTTCCGGTGGGAACCCTCCGACGCTCAAGCCAGCGATTTGGAGAACAGGAATTTGAATGAGAGAGTAGAGATTCTGTCCCCCTCCTCGTTATGAGTCAGGGTCTTTATATACCTGTTCGGAGGTCCCTCTTACCCTTTATCGACAACAATCAAATCCTTCCGTTAGGATCAGCTCAACAGACAATGGATGTGTGCGCAATTGCTAAGCACGCGCCGTAGATATCGGCAACTGCCCATTGTATATCGGTAACCGCCCGTGATTTTGGTAGAAAGTGGATTAACGGGTCTATGTGGCAGTCTTAGGCGCTATGGAGCTTACTCCTATGCGACTTGTCAAGTTGTAGGCCATGTCCCATCAAAGTAGGTGGCTGCAGTTGGATGGCAGGTGCTGCTTGACTTGAACGGTTGTTGCAGACTACTGTAGGGCATGGCCGACTGGAGACCGAGGCCGATTGGGGCCGAGGCTGACTGAAGACCGAGGCCGTTTGGAGCCGAGGCCGACTGGGGCCGAGGCCGACTAGAGACCGAGGCTAACTGGGGCCGAGGCCGAGGGGGCAACCGAGTGCTGACTGGGGCCGAGGCTGACTGGGAGCCGAGGCCGATTGGGGCCGATGCCGACTGGAGACCGAGGCCGACTGGGGCCGAGGACGACTGGAGACCGAGGCTGAGGGGGCAGCCGACTGGAGGCCGAGGCCGACTGGGGCCGAGCCCAACTGGAGACCGAGGCCGACTGGGGCCGAGGACGACTGGAGACCGAGGCCGAGGGGGCAGCCGACTGGAGGCCGAGGCAGATTGGAGACCGAGGCCGACTGGAGACCGATGCCTAGGCCAACTGGGGCCGAGGCCGACTGGAGACCGAGGCCTAGGCCAACTGGGGCCGAGACCGACTGAAGACAGAGGCCGACTGGAGACCGAGGCCGACTGGGGCCGAGGCCGACTGGAGACCGAGGCCGAGGGGGCAGCCGAGTGCCGATTGGGGCCGAGGCCGACTAGGGCCGAGGCTGACTGGAGACTGAGGCTGAGTGGGGCCGAGGCCGACTGGAGACCGAGGTCGAGATGGGATGATGCCGGGGCGGGGCCGACTTGGAAGAAGGCCGAGTAGACCAATGATTCCGCCTAGGAATTAAGCCGCTCATGAAGGCCGCTGAGGATTGCCGCTGCCGAGGCCGACTTGGATGATGCCGGGGCGATGCCGACTTGGATGAGGCCGGAGTGAGGCTGGCTTGGATGAGGCCGAGGCGAGGCCGAACAGAAGCTGGCTCCATGCGAAGGAGAGAGAAAAGGTGGTGCGGCTGAGTAGGAGCTCGGGAGCTTCCAGAGGAGCTTGGGAGCAGCCAACGCAGGGAGAATCCTGAAACCGGAGGCTGAGTGGAAGACTGAGGCTGGCTTGGGAGAAAAGGAAAAAGGTGGTGAACTCCAGGAGGCCGCCCTGGCCCTGCCGGGACCGAGGAGGAAAGGCCGATTTGCTGAGGCCAAGTCCAGACGCTGTCATTGTGGCCCATGGGGCCCACTGGCTGTATCAGGCCATAAATTAAGTTAATGAATTGACCAACTCATTTTGTTCTTTGGATCCTAAATTAATTGGAAATAGATATAGATATTTAATATAAAAAAGACCTATACTTACATATGATTTAATAAATATAAAACTTGAGAGTAGCGCTGCTCTTATTGACCTAGAATCAATGTGAAGACTTGATACTAGATATTTATTTATTTACAAGAATATATACCATTATTCTTTCAACTTCTCAGATAAAACAGCATGCACCTTCAAACATATGTACAAAAATATAAATGAATGCAAATTTAAACATGCTAGTTTCAGAAAACATGAGTTTGTTTTAATTTAGTTTTGAATTGATAAGAATTGATAAATCATATAAATTCATCTTTTCTTTTCATTGATCAGTGAAAGGAGTTGTAGATCTCCATCGTTTCAGTTTTATTTTTTTAAAAAAATTATACTATTTTATAAAGGAACAAAATTTAAAGATAGCAAAGCAAATAAAGACACCGAAATAAAAATTTACATGATTTACGCAATGGGCTATACCCATGGTGGAAGACGGTCAAAGAAAGCTTTACCAATGATAGAGAAAATATAAAAGAAAAAACTTCAATTATCAAAACCATCAATCTTTCTTAAAAGTCCTTAGATTCCAAAAGCCTTAGGAGGATAAAACAAATAAACACGTACAAACATCTCAAAATTCAAGTTGAGAACTCCATCCTAAACCCCCGAATGGTTCAATTGCAATAAACAAAGCCTCCCCCCATGTTCCATGGAGGCTTCAACGGCTTAAAAAGAGACCATTTGGCTTTTATTTATTTATTTATTTATTTATTATTATTATTATTATTTTGATACAAGCGGGCGATCACATCAGTCTAGTGCGAGTCAGCCCAGATATATCAGAAAATAAGATCTGCTTAAGGATAATAGGACAGAGGTCACCCTATTTTCAAAGCCAAAACTCGGAGTAATGGGTCATAGAGGCGCCACCCAATCAGCTGCCACGTTGGCTTCCCGATAGATATGATGGATCTGTAGCCTATCTATATCCCGCAATGTAGACCAGGCATCAATGAGCAAGGGTTGATAGGAGCCTGATTATAACAATCCCTCTGGAGCCATCTGATGATAGAAAGTGAGTCTCCCTCAATAAAGAGATAATGAGCATGGAGGATCCTAGTGGCATATGAAATGCCAGCCCACGCAGCATAAAGCTTCGTCAGAGGAACAGAGGAATCTAAGAGGCTAACTCCTCCCGCTACCAACATAGCCCCATCTGCCTCTCGAATAACAAATGTTGAGCTAATTAATCTGCCCCGCACACTTACATCAAAGTTGATTTTAACAAACCCTGGAAGGGGCTCCCAAGAAATAAATAGCGTTTGCCGATGCATTGCCGAAGCAGCAGGGAAACCCCAGTGACTAGAGCCGTCAGAATCAGTAGCTGTGCAGTGGAGTGTGTAATCGGTAGAGAAAAAAATGGCATTCCAAACAACCCTTTGGGGGGAGACAATATCTTCAGTCAAGATAAGCTGATTCCTCGATAACCAGATTTGGTAGGCTGTGGCTGCCCAGATGATACCCTGCTGCTGGTTATCCCTCCTGATGTTGCACAGAAAGGATGTCCTTCCGGAGACCGTGCCTCCCTCTCTAAACTGATATCCAACCATGAGCCAGATCTGTCTCGCTCTGGGACAAATGAAAATGGTATGATCAATAGTCTCATTATCCTGGTCACACAGAGGGCAAGTAGGCTGGATGGACATTCCCCTTCTTGAGAGCAAGGAGCAAGAAATAAGTAGGGAGGCAATCCTAAGCAAGTTTCCATTAAAGAGCTAAAGCCTGGGATGAATGGAAAGCTTCCATATCCAAGCAGCATTCATAGTATGCTGAGCTTGTAGCCTATAGATCTTCACAAGATCCCTGGTCGGGGCACTAGTAAGGCAAGATTTCTACCATAATCTGGTATCGATAGTCTGTCCCGCTATGAGTAGAATAGAGATGATCCGGCGAGTGAGCTTCACACCAAAAAAATGGGACACCGTGGGTGCATGCCAGGAGAAAAGATCCTGAGAGATCATATCAAAGACTCTTATGCTTCGAAGAATATCAGTACTGATAAAAGTAGACCAGCGTGAGAGTGGGAGCTCCGCAATCCACATATCCTGGACATCATCCACTAATGATCCATCTCCAATCATCCACGTAATGTTATCTAGGACATACGGAGCATGTCTGCAGACCTCTTTCCAGAACAAAAAGTAACCATAGGAAGACTGAAAGTTCGTAGCAGGAGTCCACTCACTATATCTCGCACGCATAAAGGAGCTCCAGAAGCAGTATGGATCAAGAATGAAGCGAGAGGCATGTCTAGCAAGTAGAGCTTCTCTCCTTATGATCAGTGACTGAATGCCAAGGCCGTCTTCAGATATCGGCATGCATACAGTGTCCCAAGCATGTAAGTGAATACCATGACCATCCTGCATCGAGGTCTAGAGAAAGTCTCTAAACCATCTCTCTATCCTTCTCAGACAAGTAGTCGAGATAGCAGCATTGGAAAGAAGATAAAGAGAAAGAGACATGGGAACCGAACGCAGGAGGGTGATCCTCGTCATCATAGATAAACCAGTCACCTGTCAGCCATCGATGCGATCATGAACCCTGCGCTCAATATCACTAAAATCGCTGCAACACGGCCATCGACCAGTGATAGGAGCACGCACTGTGCGTGGTACAGGAGCACGCATGGTTGATTGGCCACACACACATGCAACCACACATATGGTACACAAAAGGATAAAATTATTTTTGATCACACGCGGCTGCATACGCGTGCGATTAATCACCATGTGCAGTATACACAACCTATACTACGCGCAGTGCACAATGACCTTTCCAATACAAAACCCTACGTAAAGCACACAAATCATACAAATTCTTACTTCAATAAGCAATTCTCCATGCATCCGATAGAAACCAAACCATGCATAAAATTTGGCTTGGGTAAAAATTGCACTCCTATGCAACAAGACAATGGCAATTCCAAAGGGTGTTTCTAACAGTACTTACATGGGCCAGCTCTGGGTTAAATTTGACATTGTCCAGCAAGGTCCTTAACCCATCTCATGGAAAGCCATCAAACTAGGTTCAGCCAATGTGCATCTAATGTGCATCTCTAGATACCAATCGCAAATGTAGCTGTAACAGATACTTGTGAACCGATTTTCAAAAATTTAATTTAAGTTATGCTTATTTGTTTGATATAGTGGTTGTATGAGTTTTCTGTATTCAAATAATAACAAAGAACTATACAAATAACTTTAAGAGTCATATCATGGCACAACAAATTCAAAAAAAAAAAAAACAGTAATACAGTTCATGCTCCATGGCTATTATTCAAAGATTGTTTATATTTTTTTTTTCTTCTGTGTGTGTTGTGAGATGTTATATTGTCATATCATGATACAATTGACCTGTTATAGTTGCTTCTCTAACTTTAAAGTGGTTCTTTAGTCGGTTACAAAGTCTCATTATGATCTCCGTTTCACTGATTTATTGTCAACAAGCAATAGAAATAATCTACCTAGCATAATAATAGGATATCTTAGCCTAAGGTAATACACCTGTATATGATCCAAATATTTAGCATTTGTCCTGCAAAGATAAAACGACTTAAGAAGATTTCCCTCAACTGTTCTAAGGTTAAGATCGATCTTGATCAAATTAGTTTTGTTGTTTCAGTATCTTCATGTTTTGGGTCACACCAAGCAGAAAGTAGTGATGATTGGATCAAGCCCTAGTTCACCAAATTTATATATAAACAAATTAGCTGAAAAATAATAAACTCCTTTATATCTTGTGCAGCATTAAGGACAACCGACCACAGATCACCAACCCTAGTTCTGCCCACAACGATCACCAATGTGTGAATCCTTTTCCAACTTTTGTTCCTATCAAAAGAGATTAACAAGTTGAAGCTTGTTGATACCAAAGAAAATTTGCATTGAGAAAAGGAATTTTTCATTTTTATTTAAAGATAAGGAAAAATGGGAGATGAGACTACTCCTGTTCCTTTTTTTTTCCATCCCTCTCAATGAACATACCTCAATGCCATGGGCATGGGCATGGACATCTTTTCTCACCCTTGATCAGCAAGATAAAAATTGTGGAAGTGTGATAATGATACAATAGAGGTTAAGCCAAGTGAGTAGCCCCTAAACCACCATCTTTTCACCTTGTCCTCACCAAACAACATCTGAAATAAATTTATGGTCCAAAAATATTTGAAAGGAGGATGGAAAATGAACAAGTAAATTTATGGTCCTTACCTAACATCGTCTGAATATTTTTTTTTAAAAAAAAATACTTTAGGTGAAAGGAAAATATCTTTTACTTGTCCTCCACTGTTCCTCCTCCTGCATGACAATGACACCTGTGATCTATGAAGCATTATTATTATTTTTCAACCAAAACATTTCAGATTTCTACAGGTGCAAATTGAGAAACATATGGTTGGTACAACTAATTTTGGTTGAAGCTTGAGTTAAGAGTATTCCCCAATGACTTTTATAATCTTGCAGAATGTAAATACCACGTGAAATAGGAAGGAAAAGAGGGAAGAGAAGGAAGGCACGGCACATTGGCGGCAGCGTGCCGCCTCTTCCTTGTCCACCCCCTCTTTTTGCCAGCATAAATGGAAAGGGAAAGAGGAGTCTCCTCCCTTCACTCATCACCATCAACCGCTAAGGTAAGCCACCTCCCTCTTCCACGAATTCACAGGGAGAGTGACAGTGAGAGAGGCAGAGAGAGGGAGAACGGGAGGAGTTCCTTCGGTTACTGTGCTCAGCCGCTCGAGGCGGCCGGAGGAGGGTGAGATGAGGAGACTCGGGCCGCTCGAGGTGGCCGGAGTAGGGCAATGGAGGGCCGCCAGCCGGCCCTCCCTTCATTGCGGAACCAAGCCGGTCCGCGGCTTGGTTTGGACCCAGCGGAGTGCCCGTCGGTTCATCGGACCTGAGCGGCGACCGGTGGACTCCATCGGCATGGGGCAAGCGTCCGGTGGAGGTCCGGCCAGCTGTGGTGGCCGGCCGTGCCACCGGCACGATTCGTGCCGCGGGGGAAAACGAGAGAGAAAGAGAGAGATTGGGGGAGAAATAGAGGGGGGAGCTCGGCTGCGGTGGCGGCTGGCTCCGGGCCGGTTGTCGGTAGCCTGGCCCCCCCGGGGAGAGGCCGGCGGTGGCCCTGGCTGCCGGCACAAACTCCCCTGTTTCGGGTGAAACAGGGGAGGCGGGGGGAAGAAGAAGGACGTGGGCCGGCTGGGCCGTCCCACTTTGGGCCCTGTTGGGCCGACTCCGAGCCATTTTTGGGCTACATTTTGGACCCTGTATTGAGCCGAGAATGAGAAATAAAAATATGACCTAGATTAGTGTTGATCCTATTTTCTTGGGGTATTTTATTTTTCCATTTGGGCTTATATATTGGGAGATATTCAAGCCCCAAGTTGGCCCCATGATTAAACTGGGTAGCGTTTAGGAGTCATTTTGATATGCTAATTTTGGGGACTAAAAATTGGGAAATTGATGCTGTAGGTACCCAGGTGCTTGAATAGTCGAATTATATATTTGAATTAATGTCAGAAGGTAAGTAAGTCATTTATCATAATTTTTATGTGTAAGTAAGTCATTTATCATAATTTTATGTGTAAGTAAGCCATTTATCATAATTTTATAAATTATTAAAATATATTGCATTATTTGAAAAATAAAAAAATGGATTGGCACTCTTATTTGCAAATGAGCATTTACTATGATTAGTTTATTATTTATTATATTTTATAAATAATTTGGTATCTATGTGGATAACTGATCAATTGGCATGACCTTTGAAATTGTTAAAGGTTTTATAAATATACATGTGTATTTGACATGTTTAAATTACTGTAATTATGAAAAGTATATGGATTGTATTTTTGCAATAATACATGCTATTTGGCAAATGTGACATGAAAATGATACTTTGTGTATATGATAATATGTCCCACCATAGTCCGCTATGATATAATATGATGTGATATATTGTATGACTCACTTGACTTTGGGACCCAGCTCCATAAGGAGAATATGTGAAGGATACACACTCATGAAGTGTGCTGTGATAGGATATAGCAATATTATGCCACATGACTCCGAGACCCACCTCTATAGGAGGAATATGTGAAAGACACACACTCTGAGGGTGTGCTGTAGCCGGATATGACAGGATGTGAGTTCATGATGTTGGTTCCAGGACCCTGACTCCTAGGGGATATTTATGGAGAATACACCCGAGGGGGGTGTTCTGTTTATCAGGACATAGTGTGTGGCCGTGGGACGTTGATATAAAATAGATTTTTACATGCTATTTACAGTGGTACAGTGGTTTTATTCTGAAATTGTATATTCTTGAAATGTTATATAGCAATTGCTTCCAAAATTATTTTGAGCATATGATGCATGTTATGATAACATGGTAAAATATATTTGAAATATGGAAGCTTGAAAGATGATTATTATGGAAAATTTGAGTTGATAAAAGCTTTAAGTAATTACATTATATTATAGTTGGCTTACTTATTGAGTGTGAGCTCATTTAAATCTCACAATATTTTTCAGCCACAGAACTGAAGATGGGGATATGGGGTAGTTGGAGCAGCTATCAGAGTAACTTAGATCCAATACTTTATTGTAATCCCATTGAATTATGTATAATGGGCATGTAGCCCAAAACATATGATTATGGTTTGTATTAAGAACACTTTGAATTTGGATGATATATAGTTATTACCCCTCCTTGTAATAAGTGTTATATTTCAGGACGCTTTGCATGCCAGGCATGCGGCGGGTTGCTACCCCTAAATCCAATATTGGGTCTAGGGCGTGACAACTTTTGTGGTATCAGAGCCTATGTTTGACCTTAGGGACAAACCCATAATGACACTAGGCAGAATGTTAGGATGACCTTGGGAGGGTTATAACTTTATTAGAATTTCAAGTAATATGCTTTGAAAGCCTTAAATTTGGTGGTTTATAAGGGTATTGACTGGAACCTAACCCTGGTAGGAGTTAAGAATGCCACGTCGCACTAGGAGTCTGCGGCCTATTGGAAACTCCCAGGCTGGTGACTATGGCCAGCAGGGAGGCCAGCAAGCTTTTGGAGGCTCTGGTTCCATTAATCTGGCTGACAATGATCAACCATAATTTTAGGCCCAGATGCTTCAGGCTCTCATGGGAATGTCGCAGGCTATGCAAGCCATGCAGCAACAGATTCAACAAATCCAGCCTGCTCTGCTTGTCTCTCCCACTTCGTAGACTCAGTTAGCTCCATCTCGGCCCTGGCAAGGAGGGCGCGAAGCTTTGCTGAGTTCAAAAGCTTGGTCCCTGCTCCTTTTTGTGGATCTACTAACCCTGCCGATGCTAAAAAATGGATGAGGGAGATGGAGAAAGCCTTTGCAGCTCATGATAGCCAAAAGGAGGAGCGAATTAGATTCGCTACCTACCTCCTTCAAGGGAAGGCATATGATTGGTGGCTACTTGTGGAGCAGCGAGTGGACGGACGGGCTATTTCCTAGGGAGAGTTTAAGGAAGTCTTCTATGATAAATACTTCCCCAATATTGTGCAGAGATAGATGCAGTCTGAGTTTGTCAAACTGGAGCAAGAAAATCTCTCTGTGGCACAGTATGAAGCCGAGTTTACCCGGTTGGCTTGGTTTGCTCCAGACATAGTGACCATTGAGAGAGCCAAGATCATCAAATTCACTGAGAGACTGAGGCCCAGACTCATGCAAGCAGTCAATGCTTTTGAACTCTCCACATTTAGTGCTATGGTGAACAAGGCCCTGGTGATTGAGAGAGATATGGGTGTGGTTCAGAAGCAGTGGGAGCAGCATCAGAGGAAGAAGAAGGGTTCTTCTTCTAGCTAGTCTTCAGGGCAGGCCAAGAAGAAAGGTCCTTATTAGGCCCCCTCAGGACCAAGGGGTAAGGAAACCCATTGCCCTCACTACGGGAACTCCCACCCAGGCAGGATGTGCCGCGGGACGATTGGTGCCTGCTTCATATGTGGGCAAGTGGGTTACAAGATGGCCACCTGTTCCCTTCGGAAGGATCATCAACCTCCTTCGGATCAAGGTAGAAGCCAGCAGCAGTAGCCTAGGATCCAGGGAAGGGTCTTTACTCTCACACAGCAGGATGCTGCCGCTTCTAACTTTGTTGTGATAGGTACGCCTGTTACTTAAGTACTCATTTAAGATTATTTCATTCATATGCGATGTGATGCATTGATCATGAATGATAAAAGCAATGTCAAACCTCATGACATCTAAGACAAACTAAACTTTGTGATCAGGTATATTTAAAGTAGGCAACACTTATGCTCAAATCTTAGTAGATCCGGGTGCCACGCATTCAATTGTATCTAGCAAATATCTTGCCAAGGATGAATCTTTGACACTCGTTCCTCTAGAGCAAGAGTTGCACATTGCTTTCCAAAATGGTGATGTTATGAGGGTAGACTCAGTATGCAGATCTTGCCTGATTAACATGGGAGATAGGAGATTAAAGGCTGATCTAATTGTCCTCCCACTGAAATCCTTTGATGTTTTCCTTGGGATGGACTGGTTGGCCTCCTATCATGCTTTAGTAGACTGTTTCAGAAAAATGGTAATCTTCAAAATTCCTAATCAACCTGAATTCAGTTTTACTAGAAGTCAGGAGCATCTAGCTTCAGTGTTCATGTCAGCACTACAGGCCGCAAAGTATTTGAAGAAAGGCGGCCAAGGATTTCTTGGTATGGTCAAAGACCTTCAGCAAGATGCGGTCAAGTTGGAGGATATTCCAGTGGCTTAGGAATTTCCTGATGTATTTCTAGATGATTTGACCGAATTGCCCCCAGATCGGAAAGTTGAGTTTATTATTGATTTGGCCCCTGGCACTGAATCTATATCAAAGGCCCTATACCGTATGGCCCCAGCTGAGCTAAAAGAGTTGAAGAGCCGATTGCAGGAGCTCCTGGACCAGGAATTTATCAGACCTAGTGTTTCTCCTTGGAGTGTTCCAGTATTATTTGTCAAAAAGAAAGATGGAAGTCTTCGGCTCTGCATTGATTACCGAAAAATCAATAAGGTAACAGTGTGGAACAAGTATCCATTGTCAAGGATTGATGATCTATTTGATCAACTCAAGGAGCTCAGGTATTCTCAAAATTGATCTTTGGTCAGGATACCATCAACTCAAGTTCAAGGCTGGGGATGTGCCTAAGATAGCATTCAGAACTAGGTATGGCCACTATGAGTTCTTAGTGATGCTGTTTGGGTTGACTAATGCCCCGGCAGCATTCATGGACTTGATGAACAGAATCTTTAAGCCATACTTGGACCAGTTTATGGTGGTGTTCATTGATGACATCCTGGTGTATTCTAAAAGCCAGGAGGAGCATGTGGACCACCTGAGGATTGTTCTACAAACTCTTCGGGAGAAGAAGCTTTATGCCAAGTTGTAGAAGTGTGACTTCTGGTTGAGCCAAGTATTATTCTTGGGTCATATAATATCTGGAGATGGCATATCTGTGGACCCGAAGAAGATTGAGGCGGTTGTAAACTGGAGTCGGCCTTCTAATATATCCAAAGTAAGAAGCTTCGTGGGACTGGCTGGATATTATTGCAGATTCATGGAGGGCTTCTCTCGCATTGCTCTACCCCTGACTTGCTTGACCCAAAAGCAAGCAAAGTTTGACTAAACTAAGGAGTGTGAGAGAAGTTTTCAAGAGCTGAAGCAACGCCTAGTATCAGCCCCCGTCCTTACCCTTCCGTCAGGATCTGGAGGATTCACCCTATACACGGATGCTTCTCGGAAGGGATTGGGATGTGTTCTAATGCAAAATGAGAAGGTGATAGCTTATGCCTCTAAACAATTAAAGCCATACGAGCAAAATTATCCTACCCATGACCTGGAGTTGGCCGCCGTAATTTTTGCCTTGAAGATTTGGCGACATTACCTATATGGAGAGGCATGTGATGTGTATACAGACCACAAAAGTCTAAAATACATCTTCACTCAGAAGGAGTTAAACTTGAGGCAGAGGAGGTGGATGGAGCTACTAAAAGATTATGACTTGAACTTGCACTATCACCCAGGAAAGGCCAATATGGTAGCTGATGCCTTGAGCAGGAAGTCCTTCTCGGAGTTAGCTTTTATGATCACTTCTCAGCCTCACATCTAGAGGGACCTTGAGAAGTTGGAGGTTGAATTGCAAGTACAACGATCCGATAGGCACGTAGCAGCACTTGTACTCCAGCCCACCCTAATTGATCGGATCAAGTCTTCCCAGAAAAAAGACTTGGACCTCCAAAGGATTAAAGAAGCTGTGAAGTCAGGGGTTCAAAATGAATTTGCTATAATGGAGGATGGATCCCTAAGATTTGATGATAGGCTCCGTGTGCCAAATGTGGAGAAACTAAGAGCAGAAATTCTAAGGGAGGCTCACTACTCTCCCTATACAGAGCACCCAAGAGGTACCAAGATTTACAGAGACCTAAAAGAAAACTTTTGGTGGAAGGGGATGAAAAGAGAGATTACTCAGTATGTGTCCAAATGTTTAGTATGTCAGCAAGTGAAGGCTGAGCATCAAAGGCCTGCGGGATCCCTTCAGTCTTTGATGATTCCACAGTAAAAATGGGAGAAATCACTATGGATTTCGTGACTGGACTGCCTAAGACCCCCAGGAGCAATGATGCAGTATGGGTCATTGTAGACAGATTGACAAAGTCAGCCATCATGTATATTGAGAAAATTGTGAGGCTTCATGGTATTCCCGTATCTATTGTATCAGATCGGGATACTAGGTTTGTGTCCCAATTTTGGAAGAGTCTTCATAGAGCTCTGGGGACCAAATTGAACTTCAGCACAACCTTTCAGCCTCATACAGATGGGCAATCTGAGAGGACCATACAGATCCTGGAGGATATGTTACGAGCCTGTGTAATGGACTTGGGTGGTGCTTGGGATAACTACTTATCTTTAGTAGAATTTGCTTATAATAATAATTACCAAGCCAGTATCCAGATGACTCCAATTGAGGCTTTGTATGGTAGAAAATGCATATATCCCTTATGTTGGGATGATGTGGGAGAGAGAAAATTGTTGGGCCCTGAACTAATTCGACAGACAGTAGAGAAGGTGCAGTTGATCAAAGAATGACTCCACACAGCTTAGAGCCGATAGAAGAGCTATGCTGATGTGAGAAGAAGGGAGCTAGAATTTCAGACTAGGGACCATGTCTTTCTGAAGATATTACTAACCAAAAATGTGATGAGATTTGGAATTAGAGGTAAGCTAAGTCCACGATACATTAGGCCATTTGAGATTCTGAGTAAAGTAGGAGAGGTAGATTATAGCCTGGCATTACCTCTGGCACTCTGGGGTACACAATGTATTTCATGTATCTATGTTGAGAAAGTGCATTTCTGACCCTAGCCATATGATACAGTTTGAGCCCATACAGTTAAGGAATGATCTGACAAATGAAGAGCATCATGTACGTATTGTGGACCATAAGGATCAAGTTTTAAGACGGCATAGCATTCCCTATGTCAAGGTTCAGTGGAATCACCATTCGGAGAGGGAGGTTACTTGGGAGTTGGAGGAGAAAATGAAAAAGAAATATCCTTATCTGTTTGTATCTTAGTATTTGTAAATGGAAGGATGATTATTCTTAAGATCAAACTTTGAATTCTAAATGTGCATCAATTTCGAGGCCGAAATTTTTATAAGGAGGAAAGAATGTAAACTACCATGTAAAATAGGGAGGGAAAGAGGAAAGAGAAGGAAGGCACGACATGTTGGCGGCAGCATGTCGCCTCTTCCTTCTCCACCCCCCCTTCTTGCCAGCATAAATGGGGAGGGAGAGAGGAGTCTCCTCCCTCCATCCATCACCATCAGCCGCTCAGGTAAGCCACCCCCCCTCTTCCACGAATTCACAGAGAGAGTGACAGAGAGAGGGAGAACGGGAGGAGTTCCTCCCGTTACTATGCCTGACCGCTCGAGGCGGTCCGAGGAGGGTGAGAGGAGGAGATTCCGGCCGCTCGAGGCGGCCGGAGTAGGGCAATGGAGGGCCGCCAGCCGCCCTCCCTTCATTACGGAACCAAGCTGGTCCGTGGCTTGGTTCAGGCCCATCGGCTTGCCGGGCCTGGACGGTGGCCGGTGGCCTCCACCGACGCGAGGCAAGCATCCGATGGAGGTCCGACTGGCCGTGGTGGCTGGCCGTGCCATCGGCACGATTCGTGCCGCAGAGGAAAACAAGAGAGAAAGAGAGAGATTGAGGGAGAAAGAGAGGGGGGGAGCTCGACGCGGCGGCGGCCGGCTCTGGGCCGATCGTCGATGGTCGGGCCCCCCCGAGGAGAGGCCGGCGGCAACCCTGGCTGCCGGTACAAACTCCCCCAGTTTCGGGTGAAACAGGGGAGGCGGGGGAAAGAAGAAGGACGTGGGCCGGTTGGGCCGTCCCACTTTGGGCCCTGTTAGGCCGACTTCGAGCCATTTTTGGGCTACGTTTTAGACCCTGTATTGAGCCAGGAATGGAGAAATAAAAATATTGCCTGGATCAGTGTTGATCCTAGTTTTTTGGAATATTTTTATTTTTCCATTTGGGCTTATATATTGGGAGATATTCAAGTCCCAAGTTGATCCCGAGATTAAACTGGGTAGAGTTTAGGAGTCATTTTGATATGCTAATTTTGGGGACTAAAAATTAGGAAATTGATGTTGTAGGTACCCAGGTGCTTGAATAGCCGAATTACATTTTTGGATTAGCGCCGGAAGGTAAGTAAGTCATTTATCATAATTTTTATATGTAAGTCCTTTATCATAATTTTTATATGTAAGTAAGCCATTTATCATAATTTTTATAAATTATTAAAATATAAAAATTATGTATTTAAATGCTATATTGATATATATTGCATTATTTGAAAAATAAGAAAATGGATTGACGCTCTTATTTACAAATGAGCATTTACTATGATTAGTTTATTATTTATTATATTTTACAAATAATTTGGTATCTATGTGGATAACTGATCAATTGGCATGACCTTTGAAATTGTTAAAGGTTTTATAAATATACATGTGTATTTGACATATTTAAATTGCTGTAATTATGAAAAGTATATGGACTGCATTTATGCAATGATACATGCTATTTGGCAAATGTGACATGAAAATAATACTTTGTGTATATGATAATATGTCCCACCATGGTTCGCTATGATATGATATGATATGATGTGATATGTTGCATGACTCACTTGACTCTAGGACCCATCTCCATAGGGGGAATATGTGAAGGACACACACTCATGAAGTATGTTGTGATAGGATATAGCAATATTATGCCATATGACTCCGAGACCCACCTTCATAGAGGGAATATGGAGGACACACACTCTGAGGGTGTGCTGTAGCCAGATATGGCAGGATGTGAGTTCATGACGCTGGTTCTAGGACTCTGACTCCTAGGGGATATTTATGGAGGATACACCCGAGGGGGTGTTACACCCGAGAAGGGTGTTATGTTTATGAGGACAGTGTGTGGCCGTGAGATATTGATATAAAAATAGATTTTTACAAGCTATTTACAGTGGTACAGTGGTTTTATTCTAAAATTGTAATTTTTGAAATGCTATATAGCAATTGCTTCTAAAATTATTTTGAGCATATGATGCATGTTATGATAACATGGTAAAATGTATTTGAAATATGGAAGCTTGACAGATGATTATTATGAAAAATTTGAGTTGTTAAAAGCTTAAAGTAATTACATTATATTATAGTTGGCTTACTTATTGAGTGTGAGCTCATTTAAATCTCACAATATTTTTCAGAGTCACAGAACTGAAGATGGGGATATAGGGTAGTTGGAGCAGCTATCAGAGTAACTTAAATCCAATACTTTGTTGTAACCCTATTGAATTATGTACGATGGGCATGTAGCCCAAAACATATGATTATGGTTTGTATTAAGAATACTTTGAATTTGGATGATATATAGTTATTACCCCTCCTTATTAAGTGTTATATTTCAGGATGCCTTGCATGTCAGGCATACAGCGGGTTGCCACCCTTAAATCCAATATTGGGTCTGGGGCGTGACACAAAATTCTATCACAATAAAGCCATGTGATGATCATCTCTTTACCCCTTCCATAAGTAAAACAATTTTTTAAAAAATGATAACAATACATTTCATGTTTTTCTGCTCTAACTTTAACATTGCAGTTCAAGGCTGGCTGGTTCACGGGCTAAATTGAAATCTTAAGATCTTTAAGGCTGTTCTCTTTTTTTCTGTTTTAAGCCAAAAACTGAATCCCCCCGCCCCCTGCCTTTTTTTTTTTTAAGGAAACTTTTAAGGGATAGATATTCACATGATTGATATCTACTAAAACCATAATTATTCAAAAAGTCCAATTTTACAAAATAATGATATTTGGAGTTTTTTTTTAATTTGAGCTAAAAATAAGTGCTATGTGTTCTCAGAGATATTTATCATCAGCATAACATCTCTGAGGAGGTTTGCATCTGATATGTTCATAAGAATTGCATATTGATATTAATGTTAGCATAAGAAGAAGAACAGTTCTTTTATCATATTCATGGATCATTCAAGTAACCATTTTCTTTATAGTGTTGTGAAAACTTCTGTGCTAATATATGGCACACATGATGCTGAACTCTAATTAACATAGATATGATTTATTAGATGTTAAGCCTATGTCCTCTGTGTTGCAACTTATAAAACCACAAGGGATGCACTTCAAGATCAATAAGCCAATCATCCAAATATATGCACTGCAATATGCCACATGTTTTGAGATACAGTAAACATCACAAATATTGGTAAACAAACACATGCAACACCAGTGTAAACTAACCTCAGAGAGCACTAGAAAGCAAAAACTAGAAATGCAATCATAAGGTGTTTCATCTGGTTGTATGTAACAAAAATCATGGAATATATACGCAAAAGTGCTTAAAGTTATTGTCAATCTTTGATGTGATGTCTGCTTATGAATTACCAAAGTATTGTTGTTGTTGTTGTTGTTGTTATTTATTCATAGTCTGTTTTAAGTTTGGATAAAGGATGAGAGTTGCGAGCGTAGAACTATAGTTACACAGAATAAGCAATTGAGCCACAACAATCCACAATAAAGAGAGATAATGATACTCAAAGGTTGGAGATTAGGTGCCAAGCACAGAGCACCTTCTATGGCATGGGTCATCAATAGATGATGTAGATTATTGGTGCTAGAGTAAGAGACAACATGCTAAACAAACTCCCAGGAAAGATGCAAAGGCAGTGATGATCGATTGATCATTAAAACAATCAGTGACAGTGAAACCTGGACATAAAAGAGGATAAAGTTGGGAGGAAAAAGAAATGGGCAGCAAAGCAGAGCATTAGGTGGCATGAAGATCATTAATCGACAAGCCTACCACCAGGCCTATATGCATTGTGTCGGACAGGGAGATACCAAGTACTACGTTGAGAGATAACCGAGTAAAAAAGTTACCCACCAACTAACAGTACCAAGCTACACTACTGCAAGCTCTTGATCACTGAAGAGTAAATGTTCCCTGTGGCACCCATAGGGCCTGTTATGCATGCATCATTAGGCAGAAACATGCAACAGTTGGTCCTAAGAATTATCATCTCAAATTGACCCAAGGAAGCTCCTTTAAATCAGCAATGAGAGAAGAATCACCACAACATGGAAATCAAGAGTACATCAATGACACAATGAAATGCAAAACCGGCACCATTAATTTGTTCAAGCCCACAGTTGTAGCCATCTAAAACAATAAATATAAATGTGATTCAATCTGCCAACCCGACATATAACCAACCCACTTTAAGTAGTTTGGATTTAACACAAACAAGTTCAATCTATTTATATCCATTTATTAAATGGGCTTAATTCAACTTTAGATGTCTAATTTGTTTAACTCGTTTTGACTCGTCAAATCATGATCCAAGCTATTTAACCTATTTAAAGCCTGTTTAGTCCATTTGAAATCAACCTAACCTATTTAACCTGATTTACTTAACCTACTTTAAACTTAATTAATCCATTAAAAACCCACTTATTCTGTTTTGAATTTTTGACCTATTCATTAAACAGGCCGAGCTTATGATGACAAAATTTTGATCTAATCCGCACCTACCCTGATCCGCCCGAGTTCGAATAGTGGTGCATTGATCTCGTCACACATGATGAAATTGAAGCCCTGCAAAGAAGTAAAGTTTGCTAATAACGGAGGCGTTAATCCTTGGCAAGGCCATGAAGATGGACACAAACCTTATGTTGCTCTGAAATTTCATTGAGAAGAAGCAAACTTGAGTGTTTGATAAGAGCTAGAGCACCTGATCGACGTTAGCTACAGAGATGTAACGAAAGAGAAGTGAATCACCATCCAGCTACTGGAAGAAGGGTGAAGGGTACCAAAGGAAGGAGAAAGGGGCTCCCATGGATACAAGAGAGATGAAGGGCTTGAGATAAAAGTTGGAAATATATCAACCAAAGGCAAAAGGTTACGCTTTAAAAACTGGCCCACTTCTACTAGAAAAGAAAAAAGTGGTGATTGGTGCATGCTCCTGCACACGCATGCCAAGAATAGAAATATCTTTTCACTTTTATTATGTATGCATGCACGCATCGCATGCCAATCACTGTGCATGGTGCAGTTCCTACTGTACCGCATGCAGCAAGACTTTTCCCTAAAGAAGCCGATACGGTCCAAGGAAATATTCCACTGTCGCTATCCATCTTCCCCATTTTCCCTGTCTATTCTATCTTTCCAATTAATTCCAACCATAGAACTATTACTTTCCAAACCTCATTACAGCCCACCCTAACTATTCTTCGTATCCAAACTTCCAGCAGAATTAAGTTTCGCTGTTATCATCCTATCAACTTGCTCAATTTTTCTTTTATATGGAGGTATACGTGTTCACAAGCTGACCATTAATTAAAACATTTGCAATTCCTTCCAAAGTTATTCAGTAGTAGACTTTCAAATTTATTCAGAAATCCATCACATTTCAAGGTTTATGAGGCAGATTGAAGACAAGGTGACACTCCTACTACCAGAACCTATTCATTGCTTTTATGAAGCAGAACTGCCCAAGTGCAATTCATCATTCTCAGGAGATTGGCAGATACCTACAAAGGCTGCTTCATGATGCTTAATTCTTAGAACTCATGAGGTTGTCTGATTATCCACAAGCAGAATATCATGAATCCTGATATTGTGAAATTTTTGAAGGCCATCCACAAGGCATCAATGTCCTTCATTCAGACTCTCTAAATCATTATGCTGGCTTTGGTATCTGGGGTGGCCGGTCTTTCAAACTTATCTCTTGATCACCCTCACAATCAGGGTTCCTCAAAGTGAATCTTGATTGGTCTATTATCTCAGACTCCTAATCAGTGTTTTGAAAATCGGACCGGACCGGCCGGTCCAATCGAGACAGGTCATCAGTCCGGTCCGGTTTTATTATTAAAGTTAACTTTTATATGACCCAGTAAAAATTAAAAAATCCATTGAACTGGTTGGGTTTCAACCGGTTCAACTCGATTTTTAGATTTTTTTTAATTTTTATTTAAATTATATTTATATTTTATTATTTTATATTATTAAATTAAAATTTAATTATAATATAATCTGGTCCGATCAAACCGATTCATCCGGTCGAACCGATTGACCTGCAACCTAAATGTTAAGCCGATTCGTTATCTGATCCGATTTTCAAAACATTGCTCCTGATCTGATGCAAAAGCAGTTATTAGAGACCATAATAGAAGAGTGTTATTCGCTTTAGCCATGCCTCTTTCTATTAGATCAGTGCCTACAGCTGAACTGATTAGTTCCTGAACATGTTGAATATTTTCAGACTTCTAATATAATCTTAGAAGGGGATTCAGGAGTGGTTATTGCATGGCTCGGTGGAAATGGGGGTTACAGTCATCCTTATCTGTGTACTATATTGCATCCTATTTTTATCATGGCTTGGTTTGCTCTATCACTTGTCTTCAGGGAAATCAATCAGGTTACTAATTGATACATTTAGCTTCTTCTCATCGAGAGAGTGTTCAATCCTCTAAGATTTCCTCACAAGTGCCCTAATTGATGGACGCCGATGCCAAGGGCACATCCTTTGTGCCATTGCAATCTCCCTCCATTGTTATCAATATATATATATATACGAAGCACCGATACAAAAAGGAAGGTAAAATAATAAAGAGTCTAAAAATAAATGATTGTTAAAATTACAAAGGCTAGTTTCATCAACAAGAATGAATAGTTATACACACTGATCCATATACATTTCACGATATATTTCATACGGAGCCAAAGAAAATAAAATGCTATATTTATAATTTTTATCTTTTTTATCCTCAAAATTGTTAATATAAGAAGGATAGGTTAGTAGGCATTAGAGATAAAAATTTTATAGAAGATGAAAAAAAAGGATGAAATATAAAGATTAGTAAAATAGTAAATAATTTTATCATTCTTTATTAATAGATATAACCAAATATTATTAATAGACAAACTTTTATATTCTTAAAATTTACATTCAGAAACTTATCATCTTTTTTTTAAAAAAAACCTGGAATAAACGAAATTTTAAGATGAACACGTTGTTGGAAACAAGGTGGGCACACAAGGAGCTTTGATACCAGATTGATGGAAGTGAAGAATACTTTCAATAAGCAAAATAACACTCTCTTATTATGGAGATGTTAGAGGAATACATCTTTTGGGTCTCTCTCTATTTTCATCATCATCTTCTTCTTCTTCTACTTCTACATTTCATGGGCAAACACCTCCCATATTTATAAACATCTAGATGTCCTTTCATATACCACTATTTAATACATGCATAGAAAAACTAAAAGATATTGCAGAAAATTAAGAGTCAATTACAAAATACTAAGAGTCAATTTTAAATTTCTAAACCATCTTATCTTTTTAAAATGATTATTCCTTTCTCCCATGAAGCCTTTGGTCTTTTCAAGAGTGACTCTTCCTTTCTCCCATGAAGCCTTTGGTCTTTTCAAGAGTGACTCTTCCTTTCTCCCATGAAGCCTTTAGTCTTTCAAGAGTGCATTAAAACAAGTTTAATATTCAACATTTCCTTTCGTAAACTTATTTTTTCTTGGTGCCATGACTCCAAGCATCTTTCTTAGCTTTTGAAAATCTTCACTTTTGAGTGATTTTGTAAATATATCAGCAATTTGCTCATTTGATTTATAGTACACAACCTTCACAATACCTTTCTTAACTTAATCACGAAGAAAATGAAATCTTGTGTCAATGTGTTTGCTTCTTCCATGTTGAACTGGATTCTTAGCTAGTTCAATAGCAGACTTATTATCAACATATATCTTCACAGGCTCCTTTTGTGAATGACTCAATTCTTTCAATAAGTTGCACAACTATATTGCCTCACAAGCACATGATGCTGCTGCAACATACTCTGCTTCACATGTAGATACTGCAACAATGGATTGTTTCTTTGAGCTCCAAGAAAAAGCGTTAGCACCAAAATAAAAGATATAACCAGAAGTGCTTTTCCGTTCATCAAGATCTCCTCCCCAATCACTATCAGAAAAACCAATTAAACTTGCATCATTGGAATGAGTATAAAACATACCATGATCAAGAGTTCCTTTGAGATATCTTAGAATCCTTTTTGCTGCCATCCAGTGTGACTCCTTTGGATGTTCCATATATCTACTAATCAAACCAACTCCATAGACAATATTAGGTCGGATTATAGTAAGATAACGAAGACTTCCAACAAGGCTTTTGAAAAGAGATGAGTTTACCTCCTTTCCTTCTCCTTCTTTACTAAGCTTGGCTCCATAAGCAACTGGGGTGTTTACTTCTTTGCAGCACTCCATTTTGAATTTTTGTAGAATGTTTCTAGCATAACTTTCTTGAGAAATGAAGATGCCATCTTTACTTTGCCTTACTTCAATGCCAAGAAAATAAGACATCAAGTCTCCTCCCGTCATTTCGAACTCCTTGCTCATGGTTGCTTTGAACCCATAGATCATTTCCATGCAATTACCTGTCACAAGTAAGTCATCCACATATAGACATATAATTAAAATGTCATCTCCTTTTTTCTTTACATAAATAGCATGTTCATAGGAGCATGTGTTGAAACCACAATCTTGAAGATAGTGATCAATTCGAGCATTCCAAGCTCTCGGTGCTTGCTTTAATCCATACAAAGCTTTGTGTAACTTGTACACTTTATTTTCCATGCCTTTACGGATATAGCCCTCAGGTTGCTCAATATAGACTTCTTCTTCAAGGTAGCCATTGAGAAATGCCGACTTTACATCCATTTGATATATTTTCCACTTGTGATGAGATGCAAGTGAGAAAATGAGCTTTATTGAATCAAAACGGGCTACAGGCGCAAAAACTTCGTCATAGTCGAGCCCTTTCTTTTGCTTGTAGCCTTTGGCAACCAAACGAGCTTTGTATTTTTCTACCTCTCCATTAGCAGTGCGCTTCACTTTATACACCCATTTGATGCCTATCACCTTTTGTCCTTTTGAAAGTGAAGTCAACTCCCAAGTATTATTCTTTTCTATGGCAAGAATCTCCTACTTCATTGCTTTTCTTCATTCAACTTTCTGCATAGCTTCATCAAATGTTAGAGGTTCAATATCAGCAAATAAACAATATAAATCAACTTGTTCAACTTCTTCTGTTTCATCATAAAGATCACTAATACTTCTAAACTTTCTTGTTGACTCTTCAGGGCTTATAGAACTTCTTGAGGAAGTCGGTGTAACTTGTGGTGATGAAGATGATCTTGCTGGTGATAAGATTGGTTGAGTAGCTTCCTCATTTGTATTCTCCTCAGCTTTATTATAAGGTGTTATATATTTGATATGAGAATCTTTGCCATTCCATCCCATACTCCATCTTCACTAAAAATCACATCCCGACTGATGATGACCTTATTTGTCATTGGATTATACAATTTGTAGGCTTTGAATTGCTCACTATATCCTATGAAGATGCATTTTTGGCTTCGATCATCAAGCTTCTTCCTCTTCTCTTGTGGTACTTGGGCATAGGCAATACACCCAAAAATCTTCATATGGCTTACTCCTGGTTTGTAGCCACTCCAAGCTTCTTCTGGTGTCATACCTTTGATGGCTTTTGTTGGGCTTCGGTTGATAAGATATGCTGCACATGCCACCCCTTCAGCCCAAAAATGCTCAGAAAGGTTCTTCTCTTTCAACATGCTTCTAGTCATGTCAAGAATGGTCCGGTTCTTCCTCTCGGCCACTCCATTTTGTTGTGAAGAGTACGGAGCGGTTAATTGATGTCGAACTCCTTCTTCATCACAATAGCTTCTAAAAGCATTTGACATATATTCTCCGCTTCTATCGGATCTCAAAATCTGCACTTTATTGTTACTTTCTTGTTCAACTAAAGATTTGAAATATTTAAACATAAAGAGTGCATCCGACTTTTCTTTAAGAAAATAAACTCACAACTTTCTACTAAAGTCGTCAACAAATGTTATAAAATATTTGTTACCACCACAAGATTCTGGAAGAGGTCCACATATATCAGTATGCACTAGTTGTAATGATCTTGTTGCTTTCCAAGATTTTCTACTTTTGAAGGGAGCTTTTGCATGCTTAGCTAGTGTGCACTTCTCACAAACTTTATTTGGATAATTTATGTGTGGAAGTCCTTTCACTATTCCCTTATTAGATAGTAATTTCAAACTTCCAAAATTTAAATGTCCAAACCTGAGATGCCAAAGCCAGGAAAGGTCCTTGATATCCACTTGCAAGCAATTTTGTGCTTCCGTCTTTAAGATAAGAGGAAACATCCTGTTCTTCGCCATCTGGACACGAGTAATCAGTTTTCCATTCCAATCTTTTAGAGTTAGAGATAGTCCTTCCATATGAATTGCATAACCTTTCTCTAACAGTTGGCCAATACTTAGAATATTACTCTTCAAACTTGGCACATAATAAACATTGGAAATGAAATTAGGTTTACCATTCTTTTGCCAAATCATGATTTTACCTCTTCCTTTGATAGGAGCTTTGGAGAGATCCCCAAACTTTACATCACAAAACTCCCCTTCTTGCAATTCCACAAATAGCTCTTTTCTTCCACACATATGGTTTGAGGCTCCTGAGTCAAGAAACCATATATTCTTCAAGTTTCCATCTTCTTGGCATGACAAAATAAGTGTTGGTTCTCCTTATTGGTTGTTGAATTCAATGTTGTTGCTTTGCTTATTGTTCCAACACTCATAGCTATAGTGTCCATATTTTTGACAATTATAGCATTGAACATTGGATATTGATTGGTTACGACCTCCAATTGATCTTCTACCTCGTCCACGTCCACCTCTTTTGCCACCTCTTTCATTGTTGATATTTGAGCTTTGGCCTCCTCCATCATTATAGCTTCTTTGACCATGGCCATGGCTTCGACCACGACCATGGTAGTTGCTTCTGCCACCATGGCCACTATGATAGTTGTTGCCGTCATCTCTTTTGTTACTATAGGCCAATTGAAGCCCTTGATCTTTCTCTTTTTGGTCTTTTGCCTCCACCTTGGATTGAAGTATTTGCTCCGTATTATGTGCTTCATTTTTCTTTTGCATCTTTTGTTCATGAATTTGAAGTTTGCCCATCAACGCATTGATGGAGAGTGTATCAACATCATTAGCTTCTTCAATGGCGACAACAACATGCTCAAACCTCGGTGTCAAAGACCGAAGTATCTTCTTCACTACTCGAACATCTTCTACCTTCTCTCCATTTCTCTTTAATTGGTTTACAATAACCAATATCCGAGAGAAGTAGTCAAATATGTTTTTCGTCTCTTCATGGTGGTGACTTCAAATTCTTCCCGCAATTGTTGAAGCCGGATTCGCTTCACCTTTTCTTCTTCTTTAAAGATAGTAGAAAGAGTATCACAAGCTTGATTTGCAGAGGTTGCTTCAGCAATTCTCTCAAATATCACCTCATCTAAAGCTTGATATAATTGGAACAAAGCTTTTTGTCTCTTCTCCTTAAGCCCCTTAAAGTATCTTTTTGTGCTTGATTGTACCCTCTTTCTTGCTCTGATGTAGGCTTGGTGTAGCCATCTTGAACAATTTTTCATAGATCTTGTGAGCCAAATAAGGACTTCATTTGGATACACCAATTCACATAGTTCTCCTTAGTAAGCTTGGGAACTTGAATATGCACACCATCGTTGGCCATCTCCCTCAAGATTGGTCCTCTCAAAAAAAACAAGGCTCTGATACCACTTATTGGAAACAAGGTGGGCACACAAGGAGCTTTGATACCAGATTGATGGAAGTGAAGAATACTTTCAATAAGAAAAATAACACTCTCTTATTATGGAGATGTTAGAGGGAATACATCTTTTGGGTCTCTCTCTATTTTCATTATCATCTTCTTCTTCTACTTTCTATATTTCATGGGCAAACACCTCCATATTTATAAACATCTAGATGTCCTTTCATATACCACTATTTAATACATGCATAGAAAAACTAAAAGACATTTGCAGAAAATTAAGAGTCAATTACAAAATACTAAAAGTTGATTTTAAATTTCTGAACCATCTTATCTTTTTAAAATGATTCTTCTTTTCTCCCATGAAGCCTTTGGTCTTTTCAAGAGTGACTCTTTCTTTCTCTCATGAAGCCTTTGGTCTTTTCAAGAGTTACTCTTTCTTTCTTCTATGAAGTCTTTAGTCTTTTAAAAATATATTAAAATAAGTTTAATATTTCTAAGGTAAAGCTTGCATCGGAAATACATGTGAGAGAGTAATTGTTGACAGGTGAGAAGACTATGCTGTCATTCTCTCGTTCTACCGTTCGTTTTGCTGCCTCTTTTATAGCTTGATAGGTTTCCTTGCGTATTTTTAAAGCCAAAGCATCGTTTCTGGTTCCGTATCTCGGTGACTTGAAAAAGCCTTGCCAACTGTGATTCGTCCATCACTAGACTGGATGATTAGATGTCTCATGGTACTTTGAAATATAAAAAAAACCAAAAATGAAGATCGAATTTAATTTCTTACGAAAGTTTGATGATCATGATGCATGCCATCATTGCAAGCATACGCTTTCTTTCATTATATTTTATATCTATTGCAAATCTTTATTGGATTTATAATAATTATCATGATTGATACCATCATGATCGTTTATAAAACGTTTCATATTATTGAATAGCAATGTTTAAGTACAACGAGTTGTGTTGTGTGCACATCGATCTAAGCTTTAGTACGACAAACCACAAGTTTAGTGCTTATTTTCATATCATTGCTATTATTTTTAAAGTAAAACAAAGATTGGACAATTTATGGTCAAAAGCAAAGGCAGCTTATCTCTGGCAACTAATTAAATTGTCTGGCCTTCTCCATGGCAACGAAGATTGATGGTGTGCGAATCCAACCACATAACCGCACGCCCAAATAGAGAAAATAAGATAAGCAGTAATCTTAAATTGAGATAGTACCAATATTTATTAAAAAAAATGCTTATACTTAAAAGAAAAAAAATTAAATCCGTATGTCACTGATTCATCATGTCTATAGAAAAGCCAACACTGCAGCTGATTGGATTATCTCGGTCGCATCTCATCATTTTGATCAGTGAAAATGGCATTGTAGTGACCCCTGCTCCATTATTTTTAGTAAATTATGTATTTTGATCTTTCGGATTTGATTCATCTCAGAATGATGTGATCGCTCGCTTGTAACAAAAAAGAAAGAAAAAAAAATTGAAGAAAATAAAGAATTTTGAGGCCCAAAGCCAATGGAACGAGAAACACAAAAATTGAAGTGAATAAGGGAGCTACTTCCAGTGAGATCTCCTTTTTATAGGCTTAATCACGATTGAGTATTGGAGGGCGCACAAAATATGATAGTATGTCTTGATATGTTGACGAGTGTCATTTACTATAAACCACATCTTATAGCAAAGATGTGCATGAGTTTGATTATTATCTTGTTGTGTTTATAGTTTTGCTGTACGGAATTGTCAGAGGTTTTGAGAGCTATATTTTCAACACTATCTAGTTATCATAATTTCTATAATATGATATGAGGGCCATGTATTCCTTCATGAGATCATAGCTGATTGCTAGCTTAATCTAACATATTTCCACCTTAACTTGCATATTATATTTTTAAAGAAAAAAATTCAATGTATTTTGTTAATGGTCATGGTTATATTTTTAATTAAATATTATGGCTAGTTGTGCAACAAGAGTCACTCATTAGGTTATGCTTAAATCTTGAGTCCTAAGAAATTGCATCATTGTCTAAATTAGATAATATCGATTATATGAGTTATTAGATATAATGTACCATCTCTAAAACATTTGTACATTTTAAAAACCTTTACTATATATTAAGCAATAAAAAAATATCATTTCGTATTAGCTAAATTACACAAATTTTAATCAATTAATACATGAGCTAGATAGTTCCAAACTAAATGATTTTTGTTGTAGAATCCGTTTAGGTTTTATAACATTATGTATTATATTATTATAAAATTATTATGTTATAATATTTAATATGATTATTTTCATTCTTTAAATCTATACATTTCTTATAGAGCTTCCTAATATATTTCTTATAGCACTACAAGAAAATACTGAAATAGTGACGCAAATTTAGCGACGCATCGTTGCGTCGCTAAATTGCGACCATATTGCGACGCCTTCATGACAACAAAACATTGTGACGCAATTAGCGACGCATTAGCGACTCAATAAATCAGAAAATCAAAAAAAAAAAATTTAATTTAGCGACGCAAGTAATGCGTCGCAATATTTTTAAATTTAATTTTTATAAAATAGAATTATGAAATATAAAATATTGAGACGCAACTCAGTGCGTCGCAATGTTTTAAAAAAAATTAATTATGTTAAATAGCGACGCAATAAATCAGAAAATTAAAAAATTATTTTTAATTTAGGGATGCACTAATTGCGTCGCAATAATTTTAAATAAAATTAATATTTATAAAATATAATATGAAATAAAAATATTACGACGCAACTCAGTGCATCGCAATGTTTTTAAAAAATTAATTATGTTAAATAGCGACGCAATAGCGACGTAATAAAACAATAAATTAATAAAATAATTTTTAATTTAGCGACGCAAGTATTGCATCGCAATGTTTTTAAAAAAATTAAATTTTATAAAAATAATAAAAAAAATTATGAAATAAAAATACGACGCAAATAAGTGCGTCACAATATTTTTAAAAAAATTAATTATGTTAAATAGCGACGCAATAGCGATGCAATAAAAGTAAATTAATAAAAATAATTTTTAATTTAGCGACACAAGTATTGCATCGCAATATTTTTTAAAAAAATAAATTTTATAAAATATAATTAAAAGATAAAAAAATAAAAATAAAACATTTCGATGCAACGAAATGCATCACAATTATTTTAAAAAAATTAATTTTAGTACATGCATCGGATCGGTCGTGGCCGATCGGGATTAGGGCTTGGATCGATCGCAACCGTCGACTCGTCGCCGATCGGATCGATCGCAACGGTCCGAGATCGGTCATCGTCGACCGGGATCGATCATGGCTTCGATCGATCGCAATAATCGGATCGTCGCCGATCGGATCGATCGCAACGGTCCGAGATCGATCGTGGCCGATCGGGATCACGGCTTGATCGATCGCAACTGTCGGATCATCGCCGATCGGATCGATCGCAACGGTCCGAGATCGATCGTGGCCGATCGGATCAGGGCTTGGATCGATCGCAACCGTCGGATCGTCGCGATCGGACCGATCGCAACGGTCCGAGATCGGTCGTGGCCGATCGGGATCAGGGCTTGGATCGATCGCAACCGTCGGATCATCGCGATCGGACCGATCGCCACGGTCCGAGATCGGTCGTGGCCGATCGGGATCAGGGCTTGGATCGATCGCAACCGTCGGATCGTCGGCGATCGGACCGATCGGTCCGAGATCGGTCGTGCCGATCGGGATCAGGGCTTGGATCGATCGCAACCGTCGGATCATCGCGATCGGACCGATCGCAACGGTCTGAGATCGGTCGTGGCCGATCGGATCAGGGCTTGGATCGATCGCAACCGTCGGATCATCGCCGATCGGACCGATCGCAACGGTCCGAGATCGGTCGTGGCCGATCGGGATCAGGGCTTGGATCGATCGCAACCGTTGGATCGTCGGTGATCGGACCGATTGCAACGGTCCGAGATCGGTCGTGGCCGATCGGGATCAGGCTTGGATCGATCGCAACCGTCGGATCGTCGCCGATCGGACGATCGCCACGGTCCGAGATCGGTCGTGGCCGATCGGGATCAGGCTTGGATCGATCGCAACCGTCGGATCGTCGAATCGGACCGATTGCACGGTCCGAGATCGGTCGTGGCCGATCGGATCAGGGCTTGGATCGATCGCAACCGTCGGATCATCGCCGATCGGACGATCGAACGGTCCGAGATCGGTCATGGCCGATCGGATCAGGGCTTGGATCGATCGCAACCGTCGGATCGTCGCCGATCGGACGATCGCAACGGTCCGAGATCGGTCGTGGCCGATCGGGATCAGGCTTGGATCGATCGCAACCGTCGGATCGTCGTGATCGGACCGATCGCAACGGTCCGAGATCGGTCGTGGCCGATCGGGATCAGGCTTGGATCGATCGCAACCGTCGGATCATCGCGATCGGACCGATTGCCACGGTCCGAGATCGGTCGTGGCCGATCGGGATCAGGGCTTGGATCGATCGCAACCGTCGGATCGTCGCGATCGGACCGATCGCAACGGTCCGAGATCGGTCGTGGCCGATCGGGATCAGGGCTTGGATCGATCGCAACCGTCGGATCATCGCGATCGGACCGATCGCAACGGTCCGTCGGCCGATCGGGATCAGGGCTTGGATCGATCGCAACCGTTGGATCGTCGCGATCGGACGATTGCAACGGTCCGAGATCGGTCGTGGCCGATCGGGATCAGGGCTTGGATCGATCGCAACCATCGGATCGTCGCGATCGGACGATCGCCACGGTCCGAGATCGGTCGTGGCCGATCGGATCAGGGCTTGGATCGATCGCAACCGTCGGATCGTCGCGATCGGACCGATCGCAACGTCCGAGATCGGTCGTGGCCGATCGGGATCAGGGCTTGGATCGATCGCAACCGTCGGATCGTCGCCGATCGGACCGATCGCCACGGTCCGAGATCGGTCGTGGCCGATCGGGATCAGGGCTTGGATCGATCGCAACCATCGGATCGGATCGTCGCCGATCGGACCATCGCAACGGTCCGAGATCGGTCGTGGCCGATCGGGATCAGGGCTTGGATCGATCGCAACCATCGGATCGATTGGACGATCGCAACGATCCGAGATCGGTCGTGGCCGATCGGGATCGATCGCAGTCGGATCGTCGCGATCGGACCGATCGCCACGGTCCGAGATCGGTCGTGGCCGATCGGGATCAGGGCTTGGATCGATCGCAACCGTCGGATCGTCGCCGATCGGACCGATCGCCACGGTCCGAGATCGGTCGTGGCCGATCGGGATCAGGGCTTGGATCGATCGCAACCGTCGGATCGTCGCCGATCGGACGATCGCAACGGTCCGAGATCGGTCGTGGCCGATCGGGATCAGGGCTTGGATCGATCGCAACCGTCGGATCGTCGCGATCGGACCGATTGCAATGGTCCGAGATCGGTCATGGCCGATCGGGATCAGGGCTTGGATCGATCGCAACCGTCGGATCGTCGCGATCGACCGATCGCAACGGTCCGAGATCGATCGTGGCCGATCGGGATCAGGCTTGGATCGATCGGATCAATCGGACCGATCGTCCGAGATCGGCCGATCTCAATCGATCGCAACCGGATCGTCATCGTCGGACCCGACGCATTATCGAATAAAATAAAAATAATTTTCGAAAATTTTAATATTGCGACGCATATATTGCGTCGCAATGTTTTTAGAAAAATAAATGTTGTAAAAAAATATAAAAATAAAACATTGCGACGCAATATATGCATCGCAATTATTTTTAGAAAATATAATTTTTATCAAATATAATTATTAAAAAATATTGCGACGCATTAGCGACAATTTTCCAGAAAATAAAAATAATTTTCCAGAAAAATAAGTTTTAATATTGCGACGCATATTGCGTCGCAATGATTTTTAGAGAAATAAATGTTGTAAAAAATTTAAAAATAAAACATTGCGACGCAATATATGCATCGCAATTATTTTAGAAAATATAATTTTTATCAGTTATAATTATTAAAAAAATATTGCGACGCATTAGCGACGCAATTTCCTAGAAAATAAAAATAATTTTCCAGAGAAAAAGTTTTAATACATTATTTTTTAAAAAATATTGCGACGCAATATATGCGTCGCAATTATTTTCAGAAAATATAATTTTTATCAAATATAATTATCAGATAAAATATTGCGACGCATTAGCGATATTTTAGAAAATAAAAATAATTTTTCGCCGGACATTGGCGCCAAATTAGCGACTCATTAGCGACGCAATTAGTTGCGTCGCTAAGTTTTGCATAAAATAAAAAAAGGCAAATTAGCGATGGATTAGCGACGCGTTGTTGCATCGCTAATCCATAATAAATTTTAAAAAAAATAGCGAGTGATTAGCGACGCAAATTTGCGTCGCTAATCACTACTATATAAGCTGGGTCGGGCCGCCCCCCCCCCCCCCGCTTCTCTTCTTCTTCCTCTTCTTACCCTAACCGCCGCCGTCCCCTCCTCCGGCTCCCCCCGCCCTCTCCCCCGGCGCTACGAACCACCGGCGGCAGCTCCCCCCACTCCGGCGGCGTCCCCTCTCTACCGAGGTAAGCCCCCCCTCCCCTCATTTTTTTTTTTAAAAAAACAATCGTTGTTGGCCAGGCCGCTGCCGTGGCCATCTTCTCCGGCCACGGCTGCCCGTGGCCTGGCCACGGTGGCCAGGCCACAAAAAAAAAAATTAACAGGGGGGTTTTCCCCCCCCCCTTCGTTTCCGGCCACGGCCGTGGCCGGCACGGCGGCCGTGGCCGTCTTCTCCGGCCACGGCCGCTGCCGTGGCCGGCCGTGGCCTGGCCACGGTGGCCAGGCCAAAAAAAAAATTTAACAGGGGGGGTTTTCCCCACCCCCCTTTGTTGCCGGCCACGGCCACGGCCGTGGCCACGGCCGCCGTGGCCGTCTTTCCGGCCACGGCCGCTGCCGTGGCCGGCCGTGGCCTGGCCACGGTGGCCAGGCCACAAAAAAATTTTAACAGGGGGGGTTTTCCCCACCCCCCCTTCGTTGCCGGCCACGGCCACGGCCGTGGCCACCGGCCGGCCACGGCCGCTGCCGTGGCCTGGCCACGGTGGCCAGGCCAACAAAAAAAATTTAACAGGGGGGTTGGGCCTGGCCACATGTGGGCTGTGGCCTGGCCACGGTGGCCAGGCCACCCAAAAAAAATCACAGCACTATAACCTTTAGACCCGTTTGAGAATTTGTAAGACTTAGTCTTGCAAATTCTCAAATTGTCCTGGTGGACAGTTTGAGAATATTTTTTGCGATATGTTAGTCTGCTATTAATCATCGTTGGTTGAGATTGCGGTTTGTATTTGCTCATACGTTCTCCTAGTGTGGCATATATGCCACACATTTAGGAGAACATATGGGGAAATGCTGCTGAAATTTCAACGTAACCGATCGATGATAATTAATAGCAGAATAACATATCACAAAAAATATTCTTGAATGGGATAGGGCCTTACCTTTTAGACATGGAGTGAAGGTGGAATTAATTTAGGACACTTGAATTGCTTGTGAAGTCTATGATTAAACGGACCGCATTGCGGCCCGGCCCGAACCCAATCCCTAGCATTAGTTGTAAAAGAAATAATTTAGTTATATATTATAATGCTAATATAGTTTTATATTGTGGTTTCCTTTAATGGTTTACCAGAAATTGTATAAGTCGGTCAAAAATGAGCGGGGCTCGCTCGTGGATGTATGCAAGGATAAAAGATGGCTTGCTTAATCCAGATTTTCTGAATGGATTGGAAGAATTTATCGCATTTGCATGTAGCCAACCTGAATGGATGGATGGGCCTAGGATTAGGTGCCCATGCAACTTCCACAGGTGTCAGAATAAAGCCTACAGAGATGTTGAAACTGTTAAGGTGCATTTGTGTAAAAAGGGGTTTGTTCCTGATTACGATGTTTGGTACTGTCATGGTGAACCAGAGGAAATTCCATAGCTGTTACAAGCCAACAAGTGTCAATTCCCGTAGATGAACCATTTGTGAATTTAAACACATATGAAGAAATGGTGATGAATGCATCGGGTAATGAATTCAATCAGAATACATTTATGGAAGAACCAAATCCAGATGCACAACAATTTTATGATATGTTGCGTGCTGCAAATCAAGAATTGTATCCTGGTTGTGAGGGTCATTCCCAGTTGTCTACGCTGCTCGGTTGTTGAATATTAAGGCAGAACATCGATTATCAGAAAAGGCGTTCAATTCTGTAGCTGGGTTAATCAAGAAATTTTGCCAAATGATAATGTTGTAGCAGACAGTTTTT
Organism: Calamus simplicifolius; assembly: GCA_900491605.1. NCBI lineage: Eukaryota > Viridiplantae > Streptophyta > Magnoliopsida > Arecales > Arecaceae > Calamus > Calamus simplicifolius. Next base: position 557,483 of record UESW01004593.1, read on the forward strand.
ACTCAACGAAGAAGTTGTTGCGTGGGCTTGGGCTCCCAGTTAATAAGATCGATTGTTGCTTGAACAATTGTATGATATATTGGGGTGAAGACTCAGAGCTGAGATGGTGTAAGATTTGTGGGCAATCGAGGTACAAAAACGAAGGGGGAGCTAGTACAAGTAGGAGGAAAAGTGTGCCTTACAAGAGGATGCATTACTTTCCTCTTACCCACGCCTGCAGAGATTATACAGATCTGAGGCTACAGCTGCTGATATGAGATGGCATGCCGAACATGAATCTAAAGAGGATGAAATGCGGCATCCATCAGATTCAAAAGCTTGGAAGCATTTCAATGAAAATCATCCTGATTTCGCTGAAGATATAAGGAATGTGAGATTAGGTCTTTGTACCGATGGCTTCCAACCATTTGGTCAAGCGGGGCAACAGTATTCATGTTGGCCTGTGATACTGACTGTATATAACCTTCCTCCATGGAAGTGCATGAAAGATACTGCAATGTTTTTGACAGTTTTGGTTCCAGGACCATCAAATCCAAAGGAAAAGATTGATGTCTTCCTGCAACCGTTGGTGGCCGAATTGAAAATGTTGTGGGAAACAGGAGTCGTAGCCTACGACATTTCTATGAAACAGAATTTCATCATGAGAGCTGCTTTGATGTGGACAATAAGTGACTTCCCGGCATATGCAATGTTGTCTGGTTGGAGCACTGCTGGACGTCTGGCATGCCCTCATTGCATGTATGATTCGGATGCATTTACATTGCAGAAGAGTGGTAAGCAGTCATGGTTTGATAATCATAGGAAGTTCTTGCCCCCAAATCATCCTTACAGGCGTAACTTGATCGCCTTCCGGAAGAACAAAGCAGTCACAAAATTTGCCGAACCGGTTAGGTCCGGCACGGATATATTTGATACTATAGAGCATTTGGGGTTGAGGTATGCTTGGGAACCAGATGCAGATAGAATAAATGGCCGTATATGTAAAGAACATAACTGGAAGAAGCGGAGTATATTTTGGGATTTGCCTTATTGGAGCACAAATCTCATCCGGCACAACTTGGATGTTATGCATATCGAGAAAAATTTCTTTGATAACATATTTAACACGGTGCTAAACATCCCGGGAAAAACCAAAGATACTGCAAAGTCAAGAGAAGAACTTAATCAGTATTGCAGAAGAGGTGATTTGAGGAGGAGTGCCGATGGGACCTATCCTAAAGCCTGTTACACTCTTGACAGAAATTCACGAGAAGTTTTATGTAACTGGCTTAGAGGGTTAAAATTTCCAGATGGTTATGCCTCAAATATCGGTAGGTGTGTGGACATGCATAAGCTCAAGTTGTTCGGCATGAAGAGTCACGACTGCCATGTTTTCATGCAACGGTTATTGCCTATAGCTTTTCGTGAGTTGCTTCCGCAACATGTCTGGAAGGCATTGACGGAGCTCAGCTTGTTCTTCAAGGAGTTATCTGCCGCAGTCATTACTTCTGCATCCATGGCAAGGCTTGAGGAGGAAATTCCAATTATTTTATGCAAGCTGGAGCGAATATTTCCTCCCAGTTTTTTTGACTCAATGGAGCATTTACCGGTTCACTTGCCATACGAAGCGAGCATAGCTGGTCCCGTGCAGTATCGCTGGATGTATCCTTTCGAGAGGTAAATATATACATCATTAAGACATGTTGACATTTCAAATATTATTTCATTGCGAGAAAATTGGTTAATTTTTTGTCTCAACTTTACATATAGGTACCTTAAGAAGTTAAAAAATAATGTGCGTAATAAGGCAAGGGTTGAAGGTTCTATATGCAATGCACACTTGGTCGAAGAAGTTTCAGCTTTTGCCTCGCATTACTTTGAGGGTCACGTCCACACGAGGAGCCGAAATCTTGGTCGTAACGATGACGTATGTGTGGACGAAGGAGAACCTAATGACGGTAGAATATCAATTTTTAAAGGTATCGGCCGTTCATTTGGGGGGCAGAAGTCAAGAAATCTTAGCGATATGGAGTATAATGCAGCACATTATTACATCCTAATGAACTGTAGAGAAGTCGATCCATATATTGAGTAAGTGTATACTTCAATGCTTAATTGGAACTTCTAATTTAAATTACAATATACCATAATATTTAATTGCTAACATAAGTTTTAATCCTTATCATCCCATAAGGATGTATTGTGATAGACAACGACAGATGAATCCCGACATCAGTCAAGTTGCAATTGGGCAGAAGTTAGAAACGGAGTTCGCTTACTGGTTTTATGAATTTGTGAGTAGTATCACTCAATCAATTTCAATAATGGCTTTTATTTTTTGAATTGGTTGTGAATAGCTTATTAATTTATAGGTAAACGGTCCATGGTCCACAACCGACAATATTTTCATTAAATGTCTATCGCAATGGCCATTGAAGACCGTAACAACCTCTACTGGCTATTTTGTTAATGGGTACAAATTTCAGATTGAACGATTAGCAGCTTCAAGAGGCACGCAGAACTGGGGCGTGTGTGTTAAAGGAGAAAGTGTTGGAGCAAATATGCAGGATTATTACGGAAAGTTAGTAGAGGTGGTTGAAGTTGAATATCCCGGTTGGCCTATGAAACGAACCGTATTGTTTCGTTGCGATTGGTTCGATCCGACAGTTCCTGTGGGCAAAAGGGTTCATAACGACTACAATTTGGTTGAAGTGAACCATCGACGAAGATTGCAGAAATATGACCCATTCATCCTTGCATCCCAAGCTCAGCAAGTGTTTTACTGCGGATATCCAAGTTTGCGCAACGACAAGCGAGATTGGTGGGCTGTTTCTAAAATCGTCCCACGTTCAACAATCGTATTAGAGGAGAGTTCATCAAGTCAATCAGCCGAGTGCCCTGCATTTCAAGAGGATGAGATGGAAATGCATGCAATTGAGGACGACACAAGGGCTCCTGAAACATCACTTAGAGATCCAAATGGTGATGTCCAAGAAATTGCGGATGCAAATGTTCGGTTTCCTTCCGATGATAATGAAACTGAATCGCAGTCCGATACGGCATCGGATGTTGAACCAACATTTCACGAAACAAATGACACCGATTAAACATAGAGGTTTTTTAAATTCAACTTTATTTTTATAAGTGTTAAATTTTTACATAGTCAATCATTAATCGTAATTTAATTGCATGAATCTTTAGTATTTTCAGTATGACGGGCAGAGGTAGATCTACCGACGACATGGAGTGAGCAGGGACGTAGCCCTGCTGCATCAGATCACATGAGCTTTGGAGATGGAGAGTTCGGATCTCCACACATCGCACAGCCTTCGATCTCTCCAGCAGTCGGCGGTGATCCTGCATTGGTATTACCATCCAGCCGATCGGCACAGACCTCCGAGAGTTCTTCCACCATCGGCCGCACCGTACTTCGACTGGATGCTCAGGGCTGTAAGTATATACTAATTAAAAATATATGTTTATGTTTTTAAGTCAATTACTTATAAACATGCATTTTTTTAACAGATTTATTGAGCAGCATCATGTATCCAGCCACATCAGCTCCGTATTTCAGAGGCGTGCAGATCCCAGTGGCTACGATTGGCGCCACGTATCTGCAGCCACGAGGGAGTTTTATTTTTGAGTTTCAGGTAAACTTATTAAATACAATTTATCACTGATATAAAATTTCTTAATCTTAATAAATTCTGAAACTAACTGTTTATTTTAATGCAGAAAAAGTTTACGTGGGACCCTGCCAGCCATGATGCCATTAGGGCAGCATGGGAGGCTCTTACGGGACGCCGATACTCCGACATGCTTCATCGTTGGAGGTCATCGGGTCAGCGTCCTGCGCATGTGCCAGAGGGTATTTGGCACGAGTGGCAGCAGGCCTGGCAGTCCGATGGCTGGCGCAGGAGGTCCGCATCAGCCAGCACGAACCGCCGATCCGAGAGGGGCGGTCCTGGCACGGGTCTCTCCCGCCACACTTCGGGCTCCATTTCGATTCAGGAGCACAGACGCCGTATGGTAAGAAAACATAAATAATTTAATTACTAATTTAGTTATTTACAAATATTACTTTAATATCAATTTTTTATTGTTATAGTCTGAGCAGGAGGGCGGAGATCCTGGTGAGTTTCGTCTATTCAGGGCGACACACACCAGGAGGGACGGTTCCTGGGTCGATACGCGATCACGGGAGGTTGCGGTAAGAAATTAGCTTTATGTAGTATCTGTTTAATTTCTAAAATTTTATTTAGAGAAATTTATTATTCATTTATTGTTGATTTTATAATTCAAAGACACGAGTCGAGGAGCTTCGCTCCCAGGCATCGCAGGTCGACTCTACTGATGGGGAGACGCCCGTCGAACTCTCAGCAGAGGAGAGTCGACGTGTGTTTTTGGAGGCTGTTGGTGCCCAGCCGCGAGACCGCAGGGTCTATGGTCTGGGCACTAGAGCTTCTACATATTTTTCCCATCAGGCCTCCAGCTCGCGATATTCTGGTGATATTCCTGCCGAGCGTTTAGACGACATTCGGAGATCTATCACGGAGGAGGTTCGTCAGGATGTTCGACAGGAGTTCGGCAGGAGGTTCGACAGGAGTTTGAGCACGAGTTCGAGCAGCGTATGGGAGGCCTCAGCAGGAGCTTGCAGACGTGCGAGATCAGATGCGTCAGTTGCAGGATATGGTTAGCCGCATGTCGCAGGGTTTCCAGCCTCCACGTGATCGTGCAGATTCTTGATGTATTTTTTTTTTACTTTTTATTTTTGTACATGAAAACTTCAAAATTTTAATATATTAATTATTTTTGGAAATTGAATGATTATGTTTGGATCAATATGAGTGAAGAATGTTTCGATCAATATTTAAATGCAATGAAATTGTATTAACCGTTTTAATTTTTAATATTTTATTTTTTTAAAAAATTAATTAGCGATGCATTAGCGACTGAAATTGCATCGCTAATATTTTTAAAATATTATTATTAAATATTGCGACGCAATGACCTGGCGTCGCAATATTTTAAAAAAAATTAATTAGCGACGCATTAGCGACTCAAATTGCATCGCTAATATATCTAAAATATTATTATTAAATATTGCGACGCAATGACCTGGCGTCGCATATTTTAAAAAAATTTAATTAGCGACGCATTAGCGACTCAAATTGCGTCGCTAATATCTAAAATATTATTATTAAATATTGCGACGCAACTAATGCGTCGCAATATTGCGACGCAATTGAATGCGTCGCAATATTTAATAATAATATTAAATATTAAAAATTAGTTTTAAAATTAGCGATGCATTTAGGATGCAATATATTGCGACGCATTTGTGCGTCGCAGAGAGTCGCTGTTAAGCGACGCAATTGCGACAAATTAAGATTGCGACGATGATCTGAGCGACGCCGTCATTGCGTCGCTAATGCGTCGCAATAGCATGTTTAGCGACGCATTAGCAACGCATTTGGGCGTCGCTATATTTTTTCTCTCTTGTAGTGTAGAGTTTTTGCCCAAACACTTCAATTTACAACTTATTCTAATTAACTATTTTTTCTCAAGATAGAAATTTGTTTTGAAATTTATATTTAACCTCTCAAAATCAATGAAAATACACTTTTAACTTTTTTTTAAAAAAAATTGATCCTATAAAAATATCAGACATGATTTTTAAAATTTAGGAAAGAGAAAGTCCAAAGCTATAAATAAAAATATCATAAATATGCCTAAATTTACAGTGCAAAAAGACACAATATTTACTTGTTTTATATTTATTTTATTTAAATAAGGAAAGCTTAGTAATAAAAGGAATAAAATTAATTCATATTTATATCACACAAATATAGTAACCTCATAGAAGTAAAAAAAGGTAAAATCAGGTCAATATTATTAATTAAATGCACTTAAAATTATAAAAAGTAAAAATTTTCTAAATGTAATTTATGGTGACTGAGGTATAGATTAAAGTAAAATGAGATAAAATGAGAGAACAAGCCTACAAGTAATGATACAAATTTATTCTCATGTTTACACAGCTGGACTCAATGAGTCACGCTACATCATGCACCATACACAAGCAGTCATATAATCCACATTAGAAAAAGGGGGGAAAAAAAAAATCAAAATTTTAAATTATTTTTTTAAAAATAAACACAAAATATATTAATATTTTTTTAACAACGTAGTGATATATAAATTAATTGATGATGAAACCTGAAGGAGCTGGCTGGACATATCCAAACTCCCTGTCAGCTGCCTCTGAATCCTCTCAGTCTATGACACCCTCCACAGTCAATGCCACCACCATTTACCATTCAATTTCATAGACTAGAACTCAGTTTTCGCCTTTAACGGCCAACTCATGAAACTCGCCAAAACGCCAGCCTCAACGGCGACTGCATTTAATTAATCACCTCCGAGTTTTTAGCCTTCGGACCACGCAAAACTCTCCGGCGACCGACGACTCCAGGGAGGCGATTCCAGAAGAAGGCTACCCCACCCCTCCTACTATGGGGCCCACCTCTTCGATTACCATATCCTCGCGGAATCCATGCTATCCACGCCACCAAAAGACCCGAAAACGGAAGCCTCCAGATCGGACGAACGGGAAAACAAAAAGGGACGGCCGAGATGGCGTGGTTTATGTTAATTACAGAGGCTCCGCGAGACCACGGGAACACCTAAGGCAGGACCTTTCTTTTTTTCCCGTCCTATATAAAGGCTCAAGCGTGCCCCCCCCACCGCCCCCATCGAGTGATAAATATTTTATTATACGCGGAATTTTTTTGCTTTTTCTTTCTTTGTTTTTTTTGGGCGATGGCCGAATACGTGCGAGCCACCGACTCCAGGATCTCCCTGCACCGCGACGTCCCGGCCTCCGACGACGACGACGACGACTCCCGCCGATCCACCGCCCCCGCCGCCACCGGCGAAGGACGGGAGCCTTCTTCCAGTTCGACCGGGAGGAAGCCTCGAGGGAGACCGCCAGGGTCGAAGAACAAGCCGAAGCCGCCAGTGGTGATAACGAAGGAGAACGAGGCGGCGATGCGCCCGATGATGCTGGAGCTCGCCGCCGGCTGCGACGTGCTGGAGAGCGTGGCCGCCTTCGCGCGCCGCCGGCGGGTGGGGATCTCCGTTCTCAGCGGCAGCGGCATGGTCAGCAACGTCGCCCTCCGCCACCCCACCAGCAACCCCCCTGTCATGACCCTCCATGGCCGCTACGACATCCTCTCCCTCTCCGGCACCGTGTTCCCTCCGCCCTCCGCCGCCTCTACCGCCTTCGCTGCCCAGGCCCAGGCCACATTCTCGATCTCGCTGGCGGGGACGCAGGGCCAGGTGATCGGGGGGACGGTGGCGGGGCCGCTGAAGGCGGTGGGGCCGGTGGTGCTGGTGGCGGCCTCGTTCGTTAACCCGGAGTTCTACCGGCTGCCATTGGCTGCGGCGGAGGGTGAGGAGGCTGCGGTGGAAGGTGAGGAGGCCGCGGCGAAGCCGGCCGTGGTGGAGGCTGCCTTGCCGGTTTACGGCGTTGCTGTTGGGACCCGTCCATTGACCAGTCCGCTCTCCCACCATGACATGGTTCTGTGGGCCCAACCATCCTCCTCGCGTTCTCCGCGCCCTCCCCCTCGCTACTGAGCGTCCGAGCCTATTCATGTAATTAACTCTCTTTCTTAGAAAAAGAAAAGACAAAAGAAAGATGGCGAGAGAGAGAGAGAGAGAGGGAAGTTTATTTTTAGGGAAAGAAACAGAAAGAAAGAAGTGACCAGTTTTGTTTTGCCAGTGTAGGGAGCAGCAGTTGAAGCGAAAGAAGAAGAGAGATGTCCTTCGTGTCAGCGTGAAGGTCGCCGGAGTGGCGGGACTTTAAGGCTAGTGGCTTCGGTTATAAAGACACTCTTCAACTTTTTCATCTTTGGGGAAGCGCCGTATCTCCGACTCCCGATGCAGGCCGAAGCCTCTTTGCTTGGAGAAGAAAGAGAAAAGAGTCGACGGGTTATTAAGCTTGTAGACATTTTTTTTTCTTTCTTTCTTTCTTATTATAATTTTTTACTTTCTTTTTCGTTCAATGTGAAGACATGGCTGCACTGAGAACCGAAGAATTGATGCTATGTTAATTAATTCTGGGTGCTTCTCTTCTATCATTAGAGCTTACTATTTCCTGTAGAATAGCAGTCGGTGTACTCTCTCTTATATCGGAACTGAACAGAAGTTTTCCTTGATCAGTTCTGTTTTGTTCCTTCTTGTGCTGCTGCTGGCGATGTACTGAGTCATTAATTTGTTTCGATGCATGCATGCATGGTTGCATCATTTGCATGCATTAAGGTTCGACTCGATTTTATAACAAAGAGATGGTCAGAACGGCATCAAACTTAATTAACCATTGCTCCAGGTTTGATAAGACAAGAAAAGAAGCCTGAAGTCACGCCACTATATTTGTTTGTTTTTTTCTTTTTATTCCTTTTAGATGCTTTTACTTTTTTTTTTTTTTTTTCTTTTCTCTCTCCCTACTACTGTCAGAAACGCATCGCAGAAACGTAAGGATGGGGTCTCGTAAGGGCGTGGCCGGATGAGCTTTCTCCCAGTTGTGCGGTTGAACTGGCACAAGGCTTATTATTTTCTCTGATCCAAAGGCCAAGAGAAGAAAAGGGGGGAAAAAAATAGAGTGGCATCCTTCTCTTTTTGACGAAGAAAGGGAAGTGACGGAGAAAAGAAAGATTTGGCACAGGGAAATCATGCTTCTTTCGGCCGTTAACTTGCTGCTGCTTTTGCTTGCTGTTGGAGGGGCCTCCGGAATTCGTTGCTTTTTCTCGACTCTACGGCTCGCGTAGGGTCCAAACGAGCGTACTTTGCTCCAAGGACCTCTCGGTTGAGTGGACCACCAACTTGTCTGTGGGACGAGATCGAGGGCAGGGGGCAAGGATTGACATCATGATGTCTCTGTAGCTCAACTTGCCCAGAGATCTTTCAGCAGGAAGGCATTCATTCCAAAATCTTTGTTGTCAAATAAAATATGATACAATGTATGTTTATAGATGGGAAAGAGAATCGCCGGTAGACGGCGAATATTGCCGCTGCCACTGAAGACTCCACAGATCCAAACTGGAATACTGACACCAACATTAATCAGTACTCAGTAGGAAAATTAAACACCATGTGCTCTCATTAACTATCATTTTATTTTCGGTCTTAACATAAATAACATTTTAAGCATGAACTGTTAGATTTATTTATGAAGGCAGTTACACTAACTTGACATAATTATATCTGTTTCACACCACTAAAGTTTAATATAAAATGATTATTGAAATGAAAGGCTGAGAGTAAGAATTTCAGTTAGTATGCACTAAAATAAAAGTGGATCACAGTTTTCCCTTCGTAATGAGTTATAGTTTAAAGTAAGGATTCAAATTCAAATCTAATCAATTTTAATTATAACTAAATCTAATAAAATTCAATTGCATTCACTATGATTAATCTGTTTCAAAAATCTTATAAAGCATCCTGATGACGCTCGATCACTCCTTCTGAACGTCGGGAACGGAGGCTCTTCTTCCTCGCCGGATTACCTGCAAAGAAGTCCCAAGACCGAAGAGGATTCTCCGGTGGGACCCTCCGACGCCCAAGTCAGTGACAGAGGTCACAGTAGAGAAGGAGCTCGAGAGAGCTCTTAAGGAAAGAGAGGTCTCAGAAGGATCAGGTAGGTCCTTTGAGAGTTAGGGCATCGAGTGTGTAAAATGTGTGTTAAAATGCCTTATCCGATTCTCGACGTAGTTTACCCTTTTATATGGCATGACGCTGGCACGATCATGTGGGTCTGCGTCCCATCAGCCGATGGGGCCGTTGGATTGTCGGATCTGGCGCTATCGGGCGGCGCGCGTCGGGCGCTGTCGGGCGGCGCGCGTCAGAGGAACGGATTCTTGAACCGCTGGGGCTGATCTGGCGGGAACCGGGGGTCTCGTCTTGTCGGGGCCGAGCTGGGTCGACCTGAGATGGCTGGAGCCTATCCCGTCGGCAAGGCAGTGCCGGGGTGGGGCCGAATCGGCGGACTTGGAGACGACGGGGCCGACTCGGGCTAGCCGGGGATGGCCTTGGCCGACTCGGCAGGACAGGAGTCGCCGGGGCCGAGTCGGGCCGGCCTGGGATGGCCTTGGCCGACTCGGCGGGACTGGAGATGCCGGGGCCGAGTCGGGCCGGCCTGGGATGGCCTTGGCCGACTCGGCGGGACTGGAGATGCCGGGACCGAGTCGGGCCGGCCTGGGATGGCTTTGGCCGACTCGGCGGGATTGGAGATGCCGGGATCGAGTCGGGCCGGACTGGGATGGCCTTAGCCGGCTCGGCGGGACTGAAGGTGCCGGGGCCGACTAGCAATGTGTCATGGCCGGCTAGCTTGGAGACGCCGTGGCCGGCTGGCAATGTGCCGGGGCCGGCTAGCTTGGAGAGGCCGTGGCCGGCTGGCAATGTGCCGGGGCCGGCCACCTTGGAGAGGCCGTGGCCGGCTGGCGATGTGCCGGGGCCGGCTAGCTTGGAGACGCCGTGGCCGGCTAGCAATGTGCCGGGGCCGGCTAGCTTGGAGACGTCGTGGCCGGCTGGCAATGTGCCGGGGCCGGCTAGCTTGGAGAGGCCGTGGCCGGCTGGCAATGTGCCGGGGCCGGCTAGCTTGGAGAGGCCGTGGCCGGCTGGCAATGTGCCGGGGCCGGCTAGCTTGGAGACGCCGTGGCCGGCTAGCAATGTGTCGGGGCCGGCTAGCTTGGAGACGCCGTGGCCGGCTGGCAATGTGCCAGGGCCGGCTAGCTTGGAGAGGTCGTGGCCGGCTGGCAATGTGCCGGGGCCGGCTAGCTTGGAGAGGCCGTGGCCGGTTGGCGATGTGCCAGGACCGGCCACCTTGGAGAGGCCGTGGCCAGTTGGCGATGTGCCGGGGCCGGCTAGCTTGGAGACGCCGTGGCCGGCTAGCAATGTGCCGGGGCCGGCTAGCTTGGAGGCGCCGTGGTCGGCTAGCAATGTGCCGGGGCTGGCTAGCTTGGAGACGTCGTGGCCGACTGGCAATGTGCCGGGGCCGGCTAGCTTGGAGAGGCCGTGGCCGGCTGGCAATGTGCCGGGGCCGGCTAGCTTGGAGACGCCGTGGCCGGCTAGCAATGTGTCGGGGCCGGCTAGCTTGGAGAGGTCGTGGCCGGCTGGCAATGTGCCGGGGCCGGCTAGCTTGGAGAGGCCGTGGCCGGTTGGCGATGTGCCAGGGCCGGCCACCTTGGAGAGGCCGTGGCCAGTTGGCGATGTGTCGGGGCCGGCTAGCTTGGAGACGCCGTGGCCGGCTGGCAATGTGCCGGGGCCGGCTAGCTTGAAGAGGCCGTGGCCGGCTGGCAATGTGCCGGGGCCGGCTAGCTTGGAGAGGCCGTGGCCGGCTGGCAATGTGCCGGGGCCGGCCACCTTGGAGAGGCCGGCCTTGGCAGGTGTCGGCCTTTGATGTGCCGGCCTCGGGGGCCGGCGCTGGAGCCTGTCGGCCTTTGGCTAGCGCTTGGGGCTGTCGCTGGAAGCCGACGCTGGAGGCCGTCGCTGGAAGCCGATGCTGGAGCCGACGTTGGAGTCCGTCAGCCTTTGGCTAGCGCTGGGGGCTGGCGCTAGAAGCTGACGTTGGAGCTGACGTTGGAGTCCGTCGGCCTTTGGCTAGCGCTGGGGGCTGGCGTTGGAAGTCGACGCTGGAGGCCGTCGCTGGAGCTGGCGTTGGAGTCTGGGCCTTTGGGGCCGTCCAAAAATTTTATTTTCCATGGGGTCAACTGGCCCCATCACATCCTAATTCACATGAGTCCTAGATACTATTTAATAATTTAAAACTTTATTCAAAAAGACTTGTTGAAAAGTATTATTTAGATTTTTTTGATCTTATATAATTGTATACAAAATTATTATAATCAACAATGTGCTTATTGTTGGGATTGTTTCCAACAGAGATTATTTTTGGAACAAAAGATGAGTAGAGAGGTTTTTTGTCAAGAAGAAAAATAGATATAGAGTTTCATATGCATACCACTATACGATAATATTGTTTCTAGTTTTATAGATAAACCTAATGCCTCTTATCCATATGAGGCTAGTACACCAAAGCATAATAAAATAGGCCCAACTTAGACTAAAAATAATAAATAAAATAAAATATAAAGAATTAATAATCATTATATTTTAATACTTTCTTTGTCTTGGATACCCATGAAATCTCTGAAGTAAATGAATTTCTTCTTGGATAGTATCTTGGTGAAGATATATGCCATTTGATTTTGAGTCTTCACATACTTACTTCAATTTCTTTTTCTTGTACCATATCTCTTGTGAAATGGTACATGATTTTGAAGTGCTTGGTGCAGCTATGATAGATAGGATTCTTTATCATAGAAATTGTAGATTTGTTGCCGCATAGTAGTGTTGTAGCTTCTTCTTGCTTCTCACTCAAATCTTCAAGTATTTTCTCAACCAAATAATTTGTTGTGCTGCCAAAATAGTTGAAATATATTCAGCTTCAGAAGATGATAATGCCACTGTATCTTGCTTCTTGGATAATCAAGATATGGCACCTGATCCATAAAAAAATACATAACCTGATGTGCCTTTCATGTCATCAATGTTTCCATTCCAATCACTATCACAAAACCCAAATAGCTTTATAATATCATTCTTATTTCTTTCATACGTGATCCCATAATATTTAGTACCTTTGATGTATCTCAAGACTCTTTTTGCTTATCCAAAGTGAACCTTACTTGGTTTTTGCATAAATCTAAAAAGTAAACTTGATGCAAACATTATGTCTGGCCTTGTAATTGTTAGATACAATGAACTTTCAATAATGTTTCTATACAATTATGCATTTACTTTACCAATTTCATCTTCTTTCATCAACTTCTCATTTACCACAAAAGGTGTTTCCATAATATTGCAACTTTTCATTTTGAATTTCTTGAGAATGCCTTCTACGTACTTCTTTTAACTAATAAAGATGTCATCTGTTCTTTGACTAATTTTAATTCCTAAAAAATAATAAAGCAAACCCATATCATTCATTTCATATTTTCTCATTGTTGCTCAGATATAGCAACCCAAGAGGGGGAGTGAATTAGGTTTCTCAAAAATTAATTAACTAGCTAGCAAGTATGTGCACTTAAATTTTCTTTCACAAATGAATAATGTGTAGTGAAGTGAAACTAATATGCAAGTAATCACAGAATATATCACACACAAACACAACAAGATTTATAGTGGTTCGGTGCTAACCCTGCACCTACATCCACTCCCTAAAAACACCTTGGGTATTCCACTATCACCACTAGCCTACCTGGCTAGCAAACTTATTTATGGGCATAAACAAGCCTTACACACTAGCCCTTCAAGCTAGTCTTCTTATTTATGGGTACAAGGGGACCTTACACACCAGCCCTTCAAGCTAGTCTTCTTGTTTATGGGTACAAACGGACCTTTCACTCTAGCCTTCCGGGTTAGCACACTTGTTTACAGGCACAAGCAAGCCTTACAAGGCTAAGCACAAGAATATCAAATTTAATACAATAAGCTCCTAGAAATGAGCAGATATTCAAGAATAAATACTTAGCAAATATTGAAGAACACTTCTCCGCTTCTTTCTTTAAGCACGCCAGAGCAACAATGAAGCCTTTGATAAAGCTTGAATGCTCTTCAAAGAAGGTTGTTGGAGCTTTAATCACCACCGCAAGATTCAGAAATAAATGAGCTCAAGTGGCTTTAAAACAATCAATGCAATACTCCAATACACCTTTCTTACAAACAATAAATATCTCTTTTAAATGATTCTTCTCATAAATATTTTTAACAAGATTTTCACTTTATTTTTTACACTATCTTTCTTCTCTTTTTCTCTCTTTTTTTTGCTCTTTTTCTACTCTTTTCTTGCTTTTGAATTACTATTCAACAGCCCAATATATAATCAAAATGAAAAATATAGTCGTTACATTACCGTTGTGAAATGAAATGAGAGAGAGAGAAAGCAAAGCTTGGAATAATAAAATAAATGGACTAAAAAAATTGGAACAAGAACAAGCCATGAAACCATTCAATTTCCAAATAAAAATAGCATCCCAAACCATAAATCAGCAAGCCAAAAAAGTAGCATGCCAATCCACAAAATTGGTATCCAAAAATTCACAAATCGATAAGCCAAAAGAAAAGTAGCATGCCAATTTTAAAAACCGGCAGCCTACTTTTAAATCCAGCAAGCCAAAATAAAAGATGGCATTCCAATTACCAAAAATCGGCAGCCCAATTTTAACATGAAAAAATTGCAGCAGTAAGCATCATGAAATCAGTATGCCAATTTAAAAAGTTGGCATTTCAACTTTGAACCAGAAAGTCACCAGCAAGAGAGCAAGGAAACTAGTATGCCAAATATTTCAATTAGCATGCCAACAATTGAAGCACTAAGAGCTAGACCGAATGTCTTGAAGAATTAGTATGCCAACCCATAACCGGCATGCCAAAATAAGGAGCACAGGGAGCCGGCAGAGAGCCAAACAAAATTAGCATGCTAACCCAAAAACTAGCATGCCAAAAATCAAAACCGGGAATCCATTCAGAACAAAGAAAAACTTCTAGCTGTTGACAATAAGTTCTGACAGCCTAAAAACAAATATGCATGCCATAAGATCAAGTGCCAGAGAGCCAATCCGGAAGGCAACAGAAGTCAGCAGACCAATTTAGAAAATCAATAAGCCACACTAAGCGCCAAGGAGTCAATCCAAAAGGCAAACCGAAGGCAACCAAAATTGGTATCCAATCCGAAGGCAAACCGATAATTGATAGTTCAAAGACAGAATCCGATATTGATTCAAAATAGCATAGAGTTTTAAATAAGAACTTGTAAGATGATTAAATCCAGTTCAAGACAATGCAAATATAATTAAATTTGAAAGTCATTTGTCAAATGAATCATCCAAATATAAAATATAAAAATCATCCAGTGATTACGAAATTCAAGTCATTGAAGAATAATTTAATCACTACAAACATATTTATACAATATTTGTAATACCTTTCATTTTAAATCATAATATACCTTGATTTGAAGTAACACCATCTTCTTGATGATTTATCTGAAATTTATTTAACACAACTACAAGATCATTAGTATCATACTTAATTATTTTGTAGTCATCAAAATCAATATAAGACCAACAATCTCTTCCTTTTTGATGACGATAAAACCATTAAGTATACAACAAAAAAATAAAGAATTTCAATCATGATAATCCTTGATAACTTGAAGTATAAGACAGAGCATGCCGAAATTTAGCATATCGTACCAAAACTCTAAATTTTAAGAAGTCATAAAATATGATATTCAAAAGATACATTGCATAACTTCCCTTTTGGTTTTGAATATATGCATTATTTTGAAATATCATGATGTATGCATTTCTCTCTCATGATATGCTATTCTCTTTCCTTTAAAATATATTTTTTTTTCTTTTAAAAATACCGCAATGCATGCTATTCTCTCCTATGAATGCTATTCTCTCTCATGAATGAAATGTATTCTATTCTCTCCCCCATGATTGAATTCTCTTCTCTCCCCATGATTGAACTGCATGCTATTCTCTCTTCCTTTTTATCATCAATAAAAAAGAGATGTTCACATATATGATGGTCCTGTGTTAGAGAGAGGAGAGAGAAAGTCCCGTGTTTTCGATGTTAGAAGCGCGCTTTGCCGAGTCTGCTTTAAGATTCAGGCTATGACTTCTTCTTCTCTGATCTCCGGCTCTGTGATCCATCTTCTCGGCTCTGCTTCTCTGGGTGATGGGGACTAAAGCTCATCCGCGTCCTGGTGATTCCGTCGGGGCTGGGCAGTCCGGCACGGTGTGGCATCGGGTCCGTAGCAGTGGGTTCGAGTGGGTTGCTCCGTCGCCTCCCCCGTCGGTCGTGGCGGAGCTGGAACGGAGGTTCCCGAGTGTTGTCCAAGTGCCTTTGCATTCTCTGGATGCTGAAGAAGAACGGTGGGGGAGCCATGCCATCCTAGCTCGCTGCCTCTCTCGATGGATTTCGCCGGATTTCATCGTTCGTGAGTTCCATCGAGCAGGACTGACTGGTGACATTGAAGCTCTTGCCTTGGCAAACAAGCACTTCATCTTCCACTTCTCTGATATCCGAGCTAAGGCTCTTGCACTAGGAAGACCATGGGTTGTTAATGGACAAACTATCATCACGGCAGAGTGGCGTCCGGAATTCGTCCCAGTCGACAGCTCCATCCACTCTGCTCTGCTTTGGATACGGCTGCCACAGCTTCCGATTGAGTTCTGGAGTGACGAAATTCTCTCGTCCATCCTTGCAGTGGCCGGGGAATTCCTTTACTCCGATGAAGCAACCAAGGCTAGGAAGCGTGGAAGCTTTGCTCGGGCCTGTGTCCAAGTGGATCTAGGCTCGCCTCTCCGGCCAGGAACTCGAATCCGTGGAAGCAGAGAACCATTTTGGCAACAATTCTCATACGAAAATCTTGAAGGAATCTGTGATGATTGTGGATCAGTGCATATCAATGGATCGTGCCTTGCTGTGACGGATTCTTCCGCGGCATCTTCCGGCCCTGCTTTTGGGCCCTGGATGGCTGCTATCAGACGCCGAAAATCCATCCAGGATCCTCCGTCGGGTGTCCGTATTACTCCTCCCGGGTCATCCCCTGCTTTGGCCGACGGATGGCAGCTCCCTAAGAATCCAGCCCGCCGGCAGCCGAGCAGGGGTTCTGCCTCACTCTCTCCTGCCTCGGTGACGAAGGCCCAGGGTGATTTGGCTCTTGCGGAGAAGACGATTTCGATCCCATGCATCGTTGTCTCTGGCAGCCAGGCTGAGGATTCCCTGGGTTCAGTGAATGAGATGATTGAAGAAGGCCCTGTGCCGGTTGCTACTGTAGCAAAGTTTCAGAAAATTTTAACAAAAGGGGCTGAAAAGGGCAGTGAATCCAATCCTTTTGAATGCTTATATCCCGATACATCAATTGAACATCCTAAGTCCCGGGATGATGGCTACTCTGGCCCTTCCAAGAGGACCCGGCCTGTGGACCTTGCTCCTCAGCGAGTGATTTCCAGGACCACAAAAGGGAAAGCGAAAACTTCTACTGGAGGGAAAGCTAGATCACAGGGGTCTTTCACTTTTCTAGCAACTGGTGACTCTTCCCGGGGGTCTCCTGACCTCTCTGGACCAGGGAATAAGAAGTCTCGTCATAAGGAAAGGCCAGGTCTGCCGTCTGATTCAGCTCTCTCCTTGCCAGTCCAGTTGGAAGCATCTAATCATGACTCCGCGGTCCTTTTGCTCAAGACGGCTATCCTTCGGGGGGAGGCTGTAGCCATGGAATCTTCTTGTGCTAAGGACCCCGCTCTACAGGATGTGGAAGTTGTATCCATGGACTCGTTCCATCTGAAGGATTGCAGGGGTAAGGAACCTGTGGGTTCTCCTCCAGCTAACGACCGCCTTGTTGATGAGATGATGGGAGATAGGGTGGGGATCCCCCCCTTTCATACCTCTGAATGAAGATTCTTGTATGGAATGTGCGCGGAGCCCAGAAACCATCGTTTCGCTCTGCGTTTGGGAGGCTTTTGCAGCTTCATGGTTTTGATATCTGTATTCTTCTAGAAACTCGGTTATCGGGGACCAGTCTTGATCGTTTTTGACGCATGGTCTCCAGATCTTGGGTTTCCTATGCTATTGACTCTGTTGGTCTCTCCGGAGGGATTGTGGTCTTGTGGAGAGCTTAAAATATCAAAGTGGATGCATTTCATTACCGTGGTCAACAAGTTGCTCTGGTAGTCTCTGACGGACATCTTGCTCCCTGGCTTCTTTCGGGTGCTTATGCTAGCACTGACTTCAGAGTGCGCCGGGTGCTATGGGCTGAGATTCATTCTTTGCTTTCCTAGGGTATTCCTTCTCTTATTGCGGGTGATTTCAACTGCATTATCGGGGCCAATGAGAAAAGAGGTGGCAGGCAGGCGGTTGATACAGTTGAAAGATCTGAGTTCAGAAACTTCATTGCTTCAGCTGGTCTTTTGGATTTGGGATTCTCTGGGCCTCAGTTTACCTGGTGTAACAATCGTCAGGGTTCTGCTAGAGTATGGGAAAGACTGGATAGAGCCTTGGCCAATTCTCAGTGGCTTCAGCTTTTTCCCTCAGCCAATGTTACCCATCTGTCTAGAATTGCTTCGGATCACTGTCCTATTCTGATTTCTACTGATGTGCCTTTCCAGCAGAGTAGGGTGTTCCGATTTGAAAAATTATGGACTTTCTATTCTTCTGCTAGAACTGTTATCTCACAGGTTTGGCGGTTTTCTGTCAGAGGAAGTGCCACCTACAGACTTTCTCGACGTCTGGTTCTTGCTAGACGTAGACTATGTAGTTGGAGTAAAAGGGAGGTGGGCGATATTGCTCGACAGGTTGAGCAGACTGAGTCTATTATTTCGTCTCTGCAGTCTAAGGAGGACCAAGAGGGATTTCTTCCTGATTCTGATCTTCTGACCCTTAGAACCAACCTGTCTCTTCATCACTCTCTTTTGTTACAACAGGAGACTTTTTGGAGGCAGAGATCCCGCATTCAGTGGATTCAGGAAGGGGACTCCAATACTAGATTCTTTCACCAGGCTACACTTAAACGCCGTGCTGCAAACCGCATTAGACGGCTTATTGATGAGGAGGGCAACCCTCAGGAGGAGTTCCATATGATCAGGGATCAGATGCTCAATTTCTTTCAGTCTAGATGGTCTGAGCACTCTGGTGAGGGGTCCCCTATTTTCCCGGTCCCCCCTCCTCTAGGGTTTCTGATGTGGAGAATGCTCTTCTCATCCGTCCGATTTCTGAGGATGATATTCGGCGGGCTTTATGGGATCTTGGTATTGACAAGGCTCCTGGACCTGATGGATTCCCGGCTGTCTTCTTTCGCCACTACTGGGATATTGTAGGACAGGAGGTGGTGCAAGCTATCCAGCTTGTTTTTCAATCTAAAGCAATTCCAGCAGATTGGAAGCGGACTCTTATCACCCTGGTGCCCAAACGGCCTGATGCATCCTCTCCTCAGCATTTCCGGCCTATTAGTCTCTGCACCACCTTATACAAAGTGTGTGCGCGCATCCTGGTTTCCCGAATGTGTTCTGTGATGGCTCGCATTATCTCTCCACAGCAGGGGGCTTTTCTTAGGGGGCGCAGTATCACTGACAATGCTCTGCTTGCTCAGGAATTCATGCATGACCTTCAGCGAGCTCCCAGCCGACAGGGTCTTATGGCTGTCAAGCTTGATATGGAGAGAGCTTATGATAGATTGAGCTGGGATTTCCTGCGCCTTACTCTTTCAGGGTTTGGATTTACGGAGCTCTTTGTTGACTGGGTGATGGCCTGTGTTTACCGGCCTTCCTTCTCTCTCCTTATCAATGGTGGTCAGACTGATTATTTTCACTCGGAGGTTGGGTTGAGACAGGGTTGCTCTCTTTCGCCTTTCCTATTCATTCTCTCGCCGATTCTTTCTCCCGGGCGCTATCTCAGGCTCAGGATAGCAACTCTCTGGTCCCTTATACTGCTGGTCCCCAAGGGCCCTCCCTTTCTCACCTTATGTTCGCTGATGATTGCATTCTTCTGGGAAAGGCTACTGTTTGCAATGCCATCACTTTTGCTACTATCATTCAGTCTTACTGTAGTGCTTCAGGGCAAAAAGTCAATATCACTAAATCTTTGATCTGTTTCAGCTCGAGGACGAAGCCTACTGTTAGAGGGGCTATTTCACAGATTATGGGTATTCCTAATCAGGCTGATCAGTTATCCTATCTTGGAATACCTATTACGGGGAGGCGGCCTCGCATCTCTGACTTCAGTAACTTAGTTAGCCGGGTCCGTGACAGATTGGATGGGTGGCAGGTCACTGGGCTCTCTATGATGGCGAGGCTTTCTCTATTACGCTCGGTGCTATCTTCCCTACCACTCTATCTGCTGGCCAATGCTGCTGTTCCCTTGTCTTGTTTGAGGAAGATCGAGAGACAGTTCCGGGATTTCCTTTGGGCTTCGATGCAGGATGGGCATGGTATTCACCTCCTGGCTTGGGATATTGTTTCTATGCCGATTAGTGAGGGTGGGCTCGGGATCCAGTCACTCATTGTTAGGAGGGAGGCTCTGATTGCGAGGCATGCTACGCGTTCTTGCTTGATCCGCACTGTTTGTGGAGCTCTTTTATACGGGCCAAATATGGAGACTGGAATTCTTCCTCTCCTCCCCAGCTCTTCCCTGGGCACTCCTTTTTCTGGAAAGAGGTCTGCCGGCACGCTCCGCCTATTTTGGACAGCATCTCTTGGTCGCTAGGCGATGGGGCTTCTGTTGATATTATTCATGACATCTGGATAGCTGACCTTCCTCTGTCTCGTTGGCCTACTTTTGTGAGTTCTGACATCCCGCAGGGTATGAGGGTGATTGACTTATTCGGTTCGGATCGCTCTGCTTGGTCTTCTTCTATGGTCTCCAGCTATTTTGGACCTGAGCTTTGCCGGCGCATTCTTGCCATTCCTCTTACTCCGGGTCCCACCCCTGATATGAGGGTTTGGAGGAGATCCTGTCTGTCCCGTGCTCCTATTAGAGATCTTGTTGAGATTTACAGCCCTCAGCCTCAGCATTCGATTGATTTGAAGTGGATCTGGCATCTCCCTATTCATCCCAGGGTGCGGCTCTTTATGTGGAAACTTGCTTGGAACACACTCCCTACTTGCTCCCTGCTCTCCACAAGAGGCATGACTATTCTGCCTACTTGCCCTTTATGTCGTAGGGAGGACGAGACTGTTGGTCATGCTATTTTCAGTTGCTCCCATGCACGACAGATATGGCAGATCTCAGATGCTGATCCTTGGGATCTGGGGTCTGAATCCCTGTGTAATCACTTTTTGAGTATCATCAGGGAGGATATGGGAAGAGGCCTTCACCTTCTGGTTTCGAGGAGAGCTTACACTGCTTATCAGATATGGTTATCTCGGAATCGGCTTCTGTTTGCTGATGAGACTATTCATCCTCGCAGGGTTGTTAGGGCTGCCTTCTCCTTAGCTGCTGAGTATACCTTCCACCAGAGATGTTGGTTTTCTGCTACCCCTGGCCACTGGGACTCCCCTGCTGCTTCGGCAGCGTACCGGCATACGGTTTTCATCTCTTGGGAGCCCCCACCTTCAGGGTTTGTTAAAATCAACTTCGATGGTAGTGTTCGCGGCAGATGTGCAGGCTCAGCGTTTGTGATTCGTGGGCCTGACGGTGAGATGCTGGCGTCTGGTGGATTTGGTCTTCTTGATTCCACAGTGCCCTTTACGGAGTTGTGTGCTGCTTGGGCTGGTATCTGTTGTGCTATTCGCTGTCTTGGAGCTCGCAGCATTATTGTTGAAGGGGACTCCATTACGGTTATCCGCTGGATTAGGCAGGACTCCCGCGCCCGAGTGCCTATCATCCCTTTGCTTCGTGATATTCATTCTACCCTTCAGGGTATCTCTTGTGCCAGGATTAGGCACATCTACCGGGAAGCTAACTCTGCAGCAGATTGGATTGCGGCTAGGATGACATCTTATGCTGATTCTTGGAGTTGGAAGCCGGGTGACCCTTGCCCCCTGTTCTTTTCCAAATTTTGTACTCTGATATCTCGGGTTTGACTCACCCTAGATTGGTGTGATCACCCGTTTGTACCAAAAAAAAAAAAATAAATAAAAATAAAAAAGAGATAAAAAATATGCATAATTTTTTGTTTGTCTTTTCTTCAATAGTAACAAGGAGTAGCATAACTAAAGCATAAAGAAATTAATCATTCAATAACAATCATCATTTATAATTCAGTTGATATCAAATAAAAAATATTAAATTTAGGATCAAAATATCACTTTTTCATATTAGAGCAAGGGTGCATGTTTTGTAGTTCAATACCAATAATAAAATATATTCAGATCATTGCATCATATAAGAGTTGATACCATATTCATACATTAAAGCACTTATCACAATAAGACATTTAATGCTCAATATATCAAAGTTTTTAATTATTCAAACAAATTTCTTCTCTTCCTTACTAATTTAAAAACATATTGAGATACAATGCTAACATATATCAAAAAAAAAAATTCATATATGCTTACATTGATCTATATGCAATAAGAGTTTCATGCAAGAAATGATACCAATATCACATAATCTAAACATTTTATAAATGTATCATGCTAATCTCAATATATAGATATTTTATAGCAATTACCACATATCAAATGCATATTTCATAAGATATTTTGTATCACCTCTATCAAATCCTTTTTATTTCATACATAAACAATTAATTATAAGATATGATTAAGAAATGATACCAATTAAAAATAGGCATTTAATGATCCAAGACTCACAATAGAATCACGTCAAGCAAGAAGTATGCAAATCAAACTAATACCAATAGTTGCTGATACCAATTATTGCACGTTCATGCTTCTATAAAATTTTAAATTAATAATTTAATCAGTACCATTAGCATTTAATCTACACAATAAGCTCATATGGTTACCGATACATTTGAATTTCTTCATGATAATTTTCTTCAAGATTTCCTTGATGTACTTGGATTGGCTTATGAAGATTTCCTTCTTTGATTGCTTGATTTGAAGTCCGAGAAAGTAATTTGTGTTCACCCACCATTCTCATCTCAAACTCCTCCTGCATGAACTTAGCAAAATCTTAGCACAAGGTATCATTAGTAGTACCGAATGTAATGTCATCTATATAAATTTGCACTATCAACATATTATCATTTTCTCTTTTAATAAATAATGATGCATCAATATTTTTACCAATAAATTTATTGCTAATCAAGAACTTAATAAGCCTATCATACCACGTCTAGGGTATATGTCTCAAACCATATAAAGCTTTATTCAATTTGAATACATGGTTTAGAGACACAAGATTTTCAAAACTGGATGGTTGATCAACAAACACTTGTTCAGTAATATATTCATTAAGGAAAGTGCGCTCAATAACCATTTAATATAATTTAAAGATCATACAAGATGTAAATGCAAAGAGTAATCTAATAGCCTCTAGTCTAGCAATCAGGAACATGTGTTCATCAAAATCAATATCTTTCTACTGATTATATCCTATAGCTACCAATCTTGCTTTATTTCTAATAAAATTACTATGCTCATCCAACTTGTTTCTAAATATTCATTTAGTTTCAATAATTGGATGATCATGTGGTCTACTAACTAGTGTCCATTATCATGCATGACATTTAGGCTCTATATAAGAAATAACAGCTAAATTATTATATGCATCCCTAAATGATAATCTAGTCTTAATATCATAAGATGGATCACTTAAAATTAACTCTTTAGGGTGATTATGGACATACCTTCATTCTCTTTCAAATTCAACATTACCTTAGAGTTCATCATGAATTTTTTCTTCATATATCGCTTGTATCGTTGAGTCCTCTTTCTCTTCTTCTAAGGTGAGCTCCTTGACTTGATCTTCAATTTTATCTGCATCATTCAAAACCTTTCTCTTTCTTGATGGAAGATCATTATACTCATCAAATATAACATAAATCTAAAGACCTATTATTTCTTTCTACTATGCTCATTACAAAATTTTTAAAGTGATGGTTTTCAAATTTCTTTTTATGAATACTTCTAATGGATAAAACAGGAAAACCTTTTTTATTTGAAATGCTTCTAAAGAATTTTTGAAATGCAGAAAATGTTTCATCTTTACTAGTCAAATATAAAATCCATGTAAACCGAGAAAATCATCATAAATCCATATGCAAAGATTCTAAAAGTCTAGAAGTTAAAATCATATTTTTAGACTTAAAAAAATTTATTTATTTATTTTAAAATCAACATGCATCACAAATCATATCTTTTTCAAAATTAAGTTTGGCAAACCTTTAACTAAATCCTTTTGAATAATTTAGAAAGCAAATCTATGCTGACATAAGCAAGTCTATGATGTCATAATCAATAAAATTCATCTATCATAGCATTTATGGCAACTAAACAATCGAAACTATGGTCATTCAAATTAACAATATAAATATTTCCAATCTTATGACCAATAAATTTCATACAATTATTAGCAGGTTTAATAACAATGCAAAGAGATGATTCAAAAGATAATTTTAAAACCTTTATCACTAAGCAAGTTAGTGCTAAGCAAGATATATTTCAATTCATTTACAAGCAATATATTGTCAATAAGAGTAGAGGGAGTGATACCAATTTTACAATGCCAGTAATTTTATTTTGGCCATTATATATTCCAAGATAACCACTCCTCCATCATTAGCAACCAAAGTGGTGAATTGAGATTCATCACCCATTATGTGTCTTGAACACCCGCTATCCAAGTATTATTTTCTTTTAACTCCACGGATTACAAGATACACCTGCATCCAAAATATCAAGTCTTACTTCTAGGTCCCTATGCTTTCTTGGATCTTTAAGGTTAGCTAAAATGGTTCGTTTTGAAACCCAAACTTTCTTAACACTATTACATGCATATGGCTTATGACCTTTCAAACTATATTTAAATCATCTAATATTAAAAAAATTATTTTAAGAAATAAAAATATTTTTCAAAAGCTTTTATTTTTTTAAAGGATTATATCCTAAGCCTGCTTTATTGAAAACTATTTTTTGATTTTCGAGAATCATGTTAAGTTAATTTGGTTGAGCTTAAGATAAATTTTTAACAATGGGTTTAAGCTTTTCAACTTTATTTTTAAATATTTATTTTCTTATTTTAAAGAATCATTTTCTTTGAAAATATTTTTTTAAAGTTAAGTTTTTAACTTGATTTTTTAATTCTTTATTCTTAGAACTAAGTTTTGAAAATCATCTATCAATTCATAAAATGCACCATGCAATTCATCAAAAGTAAAATCATCTAAAATACTAGGACTTACCTCATCGTTATCATCGGCCATCAATTTGCTTTTTATTTTTCTCTTCTTTTTCGGAACTTGACATGTCACTATCGCTCCAAGTGGCTACCATAGCTTTTTTCTTGAATTTCTTAGGACCTTTCTTTAGATATGGATAATCTTTTATTTTTGGACTCATCTTCATCAAGATGTTGACTTTGTTGAAGCTCATGAGTCATCAACGATCCAATCAATTCATTAAGATATAAAGTGTTGAGGTCCTTGGCCTCTTGTATTGCAGTGACTTTGGCCTTTCAAGACCTAGGCAAGGATCTTAATACCTTTCTCACAAGATCAACATTAGTATAGGATTTTTCAAGGCTTTTCATCCCATTAATAATGTTAGTGAATCTTGTAAACATATCAATAATACTTTCATAACATTCCATTTTAAACAATTTATATTCATGTCAAGTATATTGATTCTAGATTCTTTGACTTGGTTGGTACCCTCATGGGTAACCTCTAATCTATCCCAAATCTCTTTAGCAGATAAATAAGTAGATATGCGATTAAATTTATTTGCATCTAATGAACAATATAAAACATTTATGGCTTTAGCATTGACGTGAGCCATTTTCTTATCAATCATATCTCATTCCGTTTTTGGTTTGGGAATAACAATATCATTTGATCTACTAGTAGGTGTATGAGGTTCATTAACTATGATGCTCCATAAATTATAATTAAGTGCTTGAATAAAATTCTTTATTCGTGCTTCTAATAAATATAATTTGTGCCATTAAAAAGTGATGGTCTATTGGTAGATTGCCTCTCACTGAACTCATTTGGGTTATCATGATCATTAGCTCAAAGCTTTTTAAGGCTTAAAATCAAGAGCACCTCCTCTGATACCAATTATTGCCAATCTAGCAACCCAAGTGAAGGGATGAATTGGGTTTCTCAAAAATTAATTAACTAGTTAGCAAGTATGTGCACTTGAATTTTCTTTCACAAATAAATAATGTGTAGTGAAGTGAAACTAATATGTAAGCAATTACAGAAAATATCACACATAAATACAACAATATTTATAGTGGTTCGGTGCTAATCCAGCACCTACATCCACTCCCCAAGAACACCTTGGGTATTCCACTATCACTACTAGCCCACTTGGCTAGCAACTTGTTTATGGGCATAAGCAAGCCTTACACTAGCCCTCCAAGCTAGTCTTCTTTTTTAAGGTATAAGGAACCTTACACACTAGCCCTCCAAGCTAGTCTTCTTATTTACGGGTACAAGAAGATCTTTCACTCTAACCTTTCGGGCTAGCATACTTGTTTACGGCACAAACGAACCTTACAAG
Source organism: Calamus simplicifolius (assembly GCA_900491605.1). Classification (NCBI taxonomy): domain Eukaryota; kingdom Viridiplantae; phylum Streptophyta; class Magnoliopsida; order Arecales; family Arecaceae; genus Calamus; species Calamus simplicifolius. Next base: position 583,726 of record UESW01004593.1, read on the forward strand.
GTTAAACACAAGAATATCAAATTTAATATAATAAGCTCAGAAATGAGTAGATATTCAAGAATAAATACTTAGCAAATATTGAAGAACACTTCTCAAGATGGCTTCTTTCTTTAAGCACGCCGAGCAACAATGAAGCCTTTGATGAAGCTTGAATACTCTTCAAAGAAGGTTGTTGGAGCTTTAATCACCATTGCAAGAATCAAAAATAAATGAGCTCAAGTGGCTTTGAAACAATCAATGCAATACTTCAATATACCTTTCTTACAAACAATAAATCTCTCTTTCAAATGATTCTTCTCACAAAGATTTTCAATAAGATTTTCACTCTTTTTTTCATATGATTTTTCATACGATTTTTCTTCTCTTTTTTATTTCTTTTTCTTGTCTTTTTCTACTCTTTTTCTACTCTTTTTTTTTTGCTTTTGAATCACTATTCAACAGCCCAATATATAATCAAAACGAAAAATATGGCCGTTACATTACCGTTGTAAAATGGAATGAGAGAGAGAGAGAGCAAAGCTTGGAACAATAAAATAAATGGACTAAAAAAATTGAAACAAGAACAGGCCACGAAACCATTCAAATTTCAAATGAAAATAGCGTCCCAAACCTTAAATCAGCAAGCCAAAAAAAAAAAGCATGCCAATCCACAAAATTGGCATCCCAAAATCCATAAATTGGTAAGCCAAAAGAAAAGTAGCATGCCAATTTCAAAAACCGGCAACCTACCTTTAAATCCAGCAAGTAAAAATAAAAGATGGCATTCCAATCACCAAAAACCAAGCCCAATTTTAACATGGAAAAATTGTAGCCGTGAGCATCATGAAATCGGTATGCCAATTTGAAAAGTTGGCATTCTAACTTTGAACCAGGAAGTCACCAGCAGAGAGCAAGGAAACCGGTATGCCAAAAATTCCAATTAGAATGCCAACAATTGAAGCACTGGGAGCCAGACCGAACATCTTGGAGAATTAGCATGTCAATCCATCAACTGGCATGCCAAAATAAGGAGCATAGGGAGCTGGTAGAGAGCCAAACAAAATTAGCATGCCAACCCAAAAACTAGCATGCCAAAAACCAAAACCGGCAATCTATTTGGAGCAAAGAAAAACTTTCAGCTGTGGATAACAAAGTTCTGATAGCCCAAAAACAAATCTGCATGCCATAAGATCAAGTGCCAGGGAGACAATCCGAAGGCAACATAAGTCGACAGACCAATTTAGAAAATCAGCAAGCCACACTAAGCAGGTAGTTAATCCGAAAGGCAAACCGAAGGAACTGAAATTGGTATCCAATCCGAAGGCAACCGAAATTGTATCCAATCCGAAGAAAAATCGATAATCGATAGTTCAAAGATAGAATCCGGTATTGATTCAAAATAGCATAAAGTTTTAAATAAGAACTTGTAAGATGATTAAATCCAGTTCAAGACAATGCAAATATAATTAAACTTGAAAGTTATTTTGTCAAATGAACCGTTCAAATATAAAATATAAAAATCATCCAGTGATTACAAAATTCAAGTTTATTGAAGAATAATTTAATCACTACAAGCATATTTATACAATACTTGTAATACCTTTCATTTTAAATCATAATATACCTTGATTTGAAGTAACACCATCTTCTTAATGATTCATCTGAAATTTGTTTAACTCAACCACAAGATCATTAGTATCATACTTAATTATTTTATAGTCATCAAAATCAATATAAGGCTAACACTCATCATATCACTTTTGAAAGTCAAAATCATATTCTCATTATTATCAGTAATAATTAAACTGTCAACATAAAGAGACAATGAGAATATCGTTATCTTGCTTCTTCACATAAAGTGGTGGTTCACTTGGACTTCTTAAGAAACCTTTCTTATTGAAGTAGGTATCAATTTGAGAGTACCATGCTCGGGTGCTTACTTCAGCCCATACAATGCTTTCTTCAACTTGTATAATGCTTTCTTGACCTTTGATGATGAAGCCTTGAGGTTGTTCAACATATATTGCTTCTTCCAATACTCCATTCAAAAATGCTGACTTTGCATTTAGTTGGTATAGTTTCCAACTTTTATGTGCTATTATAGAAATAAGAGTTCTAATTGTATCATATCTAGCAATAGGTTCAAAAGTTTCTTGATAATCAATACCAGGTAGTTGGGAGTATCCTTTTGCTACCAATCTTGCTTTGTATCTTTGAATGGTCCAATCTGGATTGTGTTTTGTTTTGTAAATTCTCTTCAAGCCAATTGCTTCCTTATCACTTAATTTCTTGACTAACTCCCAAGTTTTATTTTTCTCAATCATATTAATTTCTTCTTGCATTGCCTTGTTTCATACTTCTTCATGCATAGCATTTTTATAAGTTTCAGGCTCAATCATGCAAAAATTACAAGATGCATAAATATCACTTAATCTTGTCATTCTTATAGGAGTAGAACTTGAAGATGAACTTGAACTTAAAATTGAAAATGGACTTACACTTGGAGAAGTTTGTAGTGAACCTTTAACCTCATTTTCTTCATTTTGAACATCATGAATTTTTTCATCAAGAGAAATAATATTTTCTTCAACTTTCTTTTACTTCCAATCCCAAGTAACTTTCTCATTGAAAATAACATCTCTTCTTATGATCACTTTATTTTGCTTCAAGCTAAAAAATTTATAATCTTTTGATTTAGAACTATATCAAACAAAGATGCATTTTTTACTTACTTTATCAAATTTATGTCTCATTTCCTTTGGAATATATATGTGCATACACTACAACAGAAAATAAATATTGCGATGCAAAAATGCGTCACTAATGTGTCGCTAAACTGGGTTTTGCGATGCATTTGCGACGCAATTGTAGCGTCGCTGTAAGTCTCGTCAAAGAATGAATTTAGCCGCAATAGTGTCGCTAAACAGCGACTCTTAGCGACACATTTATTGTGTCGCAATATTGCGACGCAATGTTTTTGCATCGCAATATTGCAACGCAAGGTCATTGTGTCATAATATTTAATAATAATATTTTAGAAATATTAGCGACGCAATTTCAGTCGCTAATGAGTCTCTAACTAAATTTTTATAAAAAATATTAAAAATTAAAAAGGTTAAATTTAATATTGCGATGCAACCAAGTGTGTCGCAATAGTGCAACGCAACCAAGTGCGTCGCAATATTGCTACGCTAAGACGTTGCATCGCAATATTTAATAATAATATTTTAAAAATATTAGCGACGTAATTTCAGTCGCTAATACGTCGCTAATTAAATTTTTTTAAAAAATAAAAAGATTAAAAATTAAAATGGTTAAATTTAATATTATGATGCATTAAATATTTAATAATAATATTTTAGATATATTAGCGATGCAATTTCAGTCGCTAATGCGTTGCTAATTAAATTTTAAAAAAATATATAAATATTATAAATTAAAATGGTTAAATTTACAAAAATTATGATCGAAACTGATATTGATCAAACATAATATTGATCGAAACATTCATCATTAAATTTTCAAAAATAATTAATATATTAAAATTTTGAAGTTTCCATGTACAACACATTAAAAGTAAAGAAAAAAATACATCAAGAATCTCCACTATCACGATCACATGGTGGCTGGAAACCCTATGACATGCGGCTAACTAAATCTCGTATGTGACGCATCTGCTCTCTTATGTCAGAGAGCTCGTGCTGCAGGACTTTCGTGCGCTGGTCGAACTCATGCTGAAGGACTTCCGTGCTGGTCAAACTCCTGCTGAATCTCCTGCCGAACGTCCTGGCGAACCTCATGCCGAACGTCCTCCATAATAGATCTCCGAATGTCTCTAAACGCTCGGCAGGAATATCGCCAGAATAGCGCGAACTGGAGGCCTGCTGGGGAAAATATGCAGAAGCTCTAGTGCCCAGACCATAGACCCTGCGGTCTCGCGGCTGGGCACCAACAGCCTCCAAAAACACACGTCGACTCTCATCTGCTGAGAGTTCGACGGGCGGTCCCCCATCAGTGGAGTCGACCTGTGATGCCTGGGACTGAAGCTCCTCGACTCGTGCCTTTGAATTATAAAATCAACAATAAATGAATCAATAAATTTCTCTAAATAAAATTTTAGAAATTAAACAGATACAATATAAAGCTAATTTCTTACCGCAACCTCCCATGATCGTGTATCGACCCAGGAACCGTCCCTCCTGGTGTGTGTCGCCCTGAATAGACGAAACTCACCAGGATCTCCGCCCTCCTGTTCAGACTACAACAACAGAAAGAAAAATTGATATAAATAAAAGTATTTGTAAATAACTAAATTAGTAATTAAAATATTTATGTTTTCTTACCATGCGGCGTCTGTGCTCCTGAATCGAAATGGACCCCGAAGTGTGGCGGGAGAGACCCGTGCCAGGACCGCCCCTCTCGGATCGGCGGTTCGTGCTGGCTGATGCGGACCTCCTGCGCCAGCCATCAGACTGCCACGCCTGCTGCCACTCGTGCCAAATACCCTCTGGCACATGGGCAGGACGCTCACCCGATGTCCTCCAACGATGAAGCATGTCGGAGTATCGGCGTGCTGTAAGAGCATTCCATGCTGCCCTAATGGCATCATGGATGGCAGGGTCCCACGTAAACTTTTTCTGCATTGAAATAAACAGTTAGTTTAAGAATTTATTAAGATTAAGAAATTTTATATCAGTGATAAATTGTATTTAATAAGTTTACCTGAAACTCTGAAAAATAAAACTCCCTCGTGGCTGCAGATACGTGGCGCCAATCGTAGCCACTGGGATCAGCACGCCTCTGAAATATGGAGCTGATCTGGCTCGATACATGATGCTGCTCAATAAATCTGTTAAAAAAATACATGTTTATAAGTAATTGACTTAAAAACATAAACGATATATTTACAATTAGTATATACTTACAGCCCATGAGCATCCAGTCCAAGTACGGTGCGGCCGATGGTGGAAGAACTCTCGGAGGTATGTGCCGATCGGCTGGATGATAATACTAATGCAGGATCACGCCGATGGCTGAAGATCGGAGGCTGTGCGATGTGTGGAGATCCGAACTCTCCATCTCCAAAGCTCATGGGATCTGATGCGGCAGGGCTACGTCTCTGCTCACTCCGTCTGTCGCCGGTAGATCTACCTCGGCCCGTCATACTGAAAATACTAAAGATTCATGAATTAAATTACGATTAATGATTGAATATGTAAAAATATAACATTTATAAAAATAAATTGAATTTAAAAAAACCTCTATGTTTAATCGGTTTCATTTGTTTCGTGAAATGTTGGTTCAACATCCGATGCCGTATCGGACTGCGATTCAGTTTCATTATCATCGGAAGGAAACCGAACATTTGCATCCGCAATTTCTTGGACATCACCATTTGGATCTCTAAGTGATGTTTCAGGAGCCCTTGTGTCGTCCTCAATTGCATGCATTTCCATCTCATCCTCTTGAAATGCAGGGCACTCGGCTGATTGACTTGATGAACTCTCCTCTAATACGATTGTTGAACGTGGGACGATTTTAGAAACAGCCCACCAATCTCGCTTGTCGTTGCGCAAACTTGGATATCCGCAGTAAAACACTTGCTGAGCTTGGGATGCAAGGATGAATGGGTCATATTTCTGCAATCTTCGTCGATGGTTCACTTCAACCAATTGTAGTCGTTATGAACCCTTTTGCCCACAGGAACTGTCGGATCGAACCAATCGCAACGAAACAATACGGTTCGTTTAATAGGCCAACCGGGATATTCAACTTCAACCACCTCTACTAACTTTCCGTAATAATCCTGCATATTTGCTCCAACACTTTCTCCTTTAACACACACGCCCCAGTTCTGCGTGCCTCTTGAAGCTGCTAGTCGTTCAATCTGAAATTTGTACCCATTAACAAAATAGCCAGTAGAGGTTGTTACGGTCTTCAATGGCCATTGCGATAGACATTTAATGAAAATATTATCGGTTGTGGACCATGGACCGTTTACCTATAAATTAATAAGCTATTCACAACCAATTCAAAAATAAAAGCCATTATTGAAATTGATTGAGTGATACTACTCACAAATTCATAAAACCAGTAAGCGAACTCCGTTTCTAATTTCTGCCCAATTGCAACTTGACTGATGTCGGGATTCATCTGTCGTTGTCTATCACAATACATCCTTATGGGATGATAAGGATTAAAACTCTGTTAGCAATTAAATATTGTGGTATATTACAATTTAAATTAGAAGTTCCAATTAAGCATTGAAGTATACACTTACTCAATATATGGATCGACTTCTCTACAGTTCATTAGGATGTAATAATGTGCTGCATTATACTCCATATCGCTAAGATTTCTTGACTTCTGCCCCAAATGAACGGCCGATACCTTTAAAAATTGATATTCTACCGTCATTAGGTTCTCCTTCGTCCACACATACGTCATCGTTACGACCAAGATTTCGGCTCCTCGTGTGGACGTGACCCTCAAAGTAATGCGAGGCAAAAGCTGAAACTTCTTCGACCAAGTGTGCATTGCATATAGAACCTTCAACCCTTGCCTTATTACGCACATTATTTTTTAACTTCTTAAGGTACCTATATGTAAAGTTGAAAAAAAAATTAACCAATTTCTCGCAATGAAATAATATTTGAAATGTCAACATGTCTTAATGATGTATATATTTACCTCTCGAAAGGATACATCCAGCGATACTGCACGGGACCAGCTATGCTCGCTTCGTATGGCAAGTGAACCGGTAAATGCTCCATTGAGTCAAAAAAACTGGGAGGAAATATTCGCTCCAGCTTGCATAAAATAATTGAATTTCCTCCTCAAGCCTTGCCATGGATGCAGAAGTAATGACTGCGCGAACAACTTCCATGATGACACCTACCGATATTTGAGGCATAACCATCTGGAAATTTTAACCCTCTAAGCCAGTTACATAAAACTTCTCGTGAATTTCTGTCAAGAGTGTAACAGGCTTTAGGATAGGTCCCGGCACTCCTTCTCAAATCACCTCTTCTGCAATACTGATTAAGTTCTTCTCTTGACTTTGCAGTGTCTTTGGTTTTTCCCGGGATGTTTAGCACCGTGTTAAATATGTTATCAAAGAAATTTTTCTCGATATGCATAACATCCAAGTTGTGCCGGATGAGATTTGTGCTCCAATAAGGCAAATCCCAAAATATACTCCTCTTCTTCCAGTTATGTTCTTTACATATACGGCCATTTATTCTATCTGCATCTGGTTCCCAAGCATACCTCAACCCCAAATGCTCTATAGTATCAAATATATCCGTGCCGGACCTAACCGGTTCGGCAATTTTGTGACTGCTTTGTTCTTCCGGAAGGCGATCAAGTTACGCCTGTAAGGATGATTTGGAGGCAAGAACTTCCTATGATTATCAAACCATGACTGCTTACCACTCTTCTGCAATGTAAATGCATCCGAATCATACATGCAATGAGGGCATGCCAGACGTCCAGCAGTGCTCCAACCAGACAACATTGCATATGCCGGGAAGTCACTTATTGTCCACATCAAAGCAGCTCTCATGATGAAATTCTGTTTCATAGAAATGTCGTAGGCTACGACTCCTGTTTCCCACAACATTTTCAATTCGGCCACCAACGGTTGCAGGAAGACATCAATCTTTTCCTTTGGATTTGATGGTCCTGGAACCAAAACTGTCAAAAACATTGCAGAATCTTTCATGCACTTCCATGGAGGAAGGTTATATACAGTCAGTATCACAGGCCAACATGAATACTGTTGCCCCGCTTGACCAAATGGTTGGAAGCCATCGGTACAAAGACCTAATCTCACATTCCTTATATCTTCAGCGAAATCAGGATGATTTTCATTGAAATGCTTCCAAGCTTTTGAATCTGATGGATGCCGCATTTCATCCTCTTTAGATTCATGTTCGGCATGCCATCTCATATCAGCAGCTGTAGCCTCAGATCTGTATAATCTCTGCAGGCGTGGAGTAAGAGGAAAGTAATGCATCCTCTTGTAAGGCACACTTTTCCTCCTACTTGTACTAGCTCCCCTTCGCCATTTTTGTACCTCGATTGCCCACAAATCTTACACCATCTCAGCTCTGAGTCTTCACCCCAATATATCATACAATTGTTCAAGCAACAATCGATCTTATTAACTGGGAGCCCAAGCCCACGCAACAACTTCTTCGTTGAGTAAAAACTGTCTGCTACAACATTATCATTTGGCAAAATTTCCTTGATTAACCCAGCTACAGAATTGAACGCCTTTTCTGATAATCGATGTTCTGCCTTAATATTCAACAACCGAGCAGCCGTAGACAACTGGGAATGACCCTCACAACCAGGATACAATTCTTGATTTGGCAGCACGCAACATATCATAAAATTGTGTGCATCTGGATTTGGTTCTTCCATAAATGTATTCTGATTGAATTCATTACCCGATGCATTCATCACCATTTCTTCATATGTGTTTAAATTCACAAATGGTTCATCTACGGGAATTGACACTTGTTGGCTTGTAACAACTGCTGGAATTTCCTCTGGTTCACCATGACAGTACCAAACATCGTAATCAGGAACAAACCCCTTTTTACACAAATGCACCTTAACAGTTTCAACATCTCTGTAGGCTTTATTCTGACACCTGTGGAAGTTGCATGGGCACCTAATCCTAGGCCCATCCATCCATTCAGGTTGGCTACATGCAAATGCGATAAATTCTTCCAATCCATTCAGAAAATCTGGATTAAGCAAGCCATCTTTTATCCTTGCATACATCCACGAGCGAGCCCCGCTCATTTTTGACCGACTTATACAATTTCTGGTAAACCATTAAAGGAAACCACATTATAAAACTATATTAGCATTACTAATATATAACTAAATTATTTCTTTTACACAACTAAGGTTAATACAACCATTTAAATCATTTATAACTAAACCAATTTTCTTTTACACAACTAAGGTCCCTACCCTGCAAGGCCGGGCCACGGCTACGATCCTTGGCGTGCTAGCAAGGACCGAGGCACAGGTTCATGCCAGGCTAATGCTAGGGCTTGAGTTCGGGTCGGGCCGCAAGGCGGTCCGTTCAATCATGAGACTTCACAAGCATTCAAGTGTCCTAAATTAATTCCACCTTCACTCCATGTCTAAAAGGTAAGGCCCTATCCCATTCAAGAATATTTTTTGTGATATGTTATTCTGCTATTAATTATCATCGATCGGTTACGTTGAAATTTCAGCAGCATTTCCCCATATGTTCTCCTAAATGTGTGGCATATATGCCACACTAGGAGAACGTATGAGCAAATACAAACCGCAATCTCAACCAACGATGATTAATAGCAGACTAACATATCGCAAAAAATATTCTCAAACTGTCCACCAGGACAATTTGAGAATTTGCAAGACTAAGTCTTACAAATTCTCAAACGGGTCTAAAGGTTATAGTGCTGTGATATGAAAATCCGAAGACAATCGAACTTATGCTTGTTATTCAAAATTCTTGTCAATTATAATACATTACAATTATATGTGAAGACTAAAATATAAATCATTGAAACTACTAATTTGTTGCTGAAAATTAAATAAACTACAACAAGACTTTCATTCTAGCATTACATAATTTAATGCATCATTCAATTTGAAGCAGGATGTAAATAATCAAGACATAATATGATATTATAAAATCATATTATAATATGATATTATAAAATTATTATAATATCATATTATAATATCAATAAAATTAGAACTCATATATGTTAAATGTTCACCAATAAACTGTCATGCATAGTTTAATAGACTGAGAAATTGAACAATGACTATATAAAAATCACTAATCAATTATGACTGAATTAATTTAAAACATAATAAGCACTAAATAATCGTAAAGCAATTTCTTTAATTAATTTACTATCGATCAGAATCAGTAATTAGCAAATACTATATTGATGTTATAGAATCATTATATTATTATATTATAATAAACATAATATAATATTTTATATAATATTAAAATAATACTATACTGTATTCTAATATTATTGTAAAATATTATTTATTTAATAATATTACTGTAGGGGTTTTCTAAATTTGGAAAAATATAATATTTTTAAATAAACTATTAAAATTAAAATATTAAAACATCTTAGTAATAATATTTGTAATAAATTTATTTTTTATATTAATTTAATAAAAAACCCATCCCTATTTTTTTAATTTTTATTTTTTTGGTGGCCTGGCCATAGGCCATCGTGGCTAGGCCACAGACAGCCATGGCCGAGGCCGTGGCCGGAGAAGACGGGAGGAGGGGGGGATTTCCTCCACCCCTGTTAAATTTTTTTTTTCGTGGCCTGGCCACTGTGGCCAGGCCACGACCGGCCATGGCCGCAGCATGGCCATAGAAGACGGGAGGGGGGGAGGGGTTCCCCCCTTGTAAAATTAATTTTTTTCCTGTGGCCTGGCCACTGTGGCCAGGCCACTATGGCCAGGCCACGACCGGCCACGACAGCGACCGTGGCCGAAGAATACGGGAGGGGGGGGGGATTTCCCCCCCCACTGTAAAATATATTTTTTTCCCGTGGCTTGACCACTATGGCCAGGCCACGATTGGCCACGGCCGTGGCCGTGGCCGGAGAAGACGGGAGGAGGGGGAGGGGGTCCCCCCTTGTAAAATTAATTTTTTCCCGTGGCCTGGCCACGACCGACCACGGCCGCGGCCGTGGCCGGAGAAGACAGGAGGGGGGGGATTTCCCCCGCACCCCCCACTGTAAAATAATTTTTTTTCCCATGGCCTGGCCACTGTGGCCAGGCCAGACCGGCCACGGCCACGGCCGTGGCCGGAGAAGATGGGAGGGGGGGGGCACATCCCCCCACTATTAAATTTTTTTTCCGTGGCCTGGCCATTGTGGCCAAGCAACGACCGGCCACGGCCGCAGCCATGGCCGGAGAAGATGGGAGGGGGGGAGGGTTCCCCCCTGTTAAATTAATTTTTCCCGTGGCTTGGCCACTGTGGCCAAGCCACGACCGCAGCCGTGGCTGGAGAAGACGGAGGGGGGGCACCCCCACTGTTAATTTTTTTTTCCCGTGGCCTTGCCACGACCGGCCACGGCTGCGGCCGTGGCCGGAGAAGACGGGAAGGGGGAGGTGTTCCCCCTGTAAAATCAATATTTTCCCATGGCCTGGCCACTGTGGCCAGGCCACGACCGGCGCGGCCGTGGCCGGAGAAGACGGGAAGGGAGGGGGGATTCCCCCCCCCCGACTGTTAAATTTTTTTTTTTAGAGGAGGGAGAGGAGTACATGGACAGTGATTCGGATGCCGGAGAGCCACCGGAGAGCCGCCGGAGATCCGTCGGACGTGGGGAAGATGGAGGACGAGAAAGGAGAAGGCTGGAGGGGGGGGGGGGTTCAGGTTCGTGAGGAGGAAGAAGAAAAGGGCGATCCGCACGGATTTATGAATCAGGCTTAGCGATGAAAGATTGCATCGCTAATATGTCGCTAATCCGCGACGCTAATTATACATCGCTGATTGCGACGCTAAGTTGCTGCCATTAGGCATTTAGGCGAAAAATTAGCCACGCATTTGATTTGCGTCGTAATATTTTAATATTACAAATATTGCAACGCAGTCATTATGCATCGCAATATTGCGACGCAACTGCGATGCGTCGCAATATTTTTATTATTAAATTAATAAACTAATATCAATATTGCGACGTATTATGAGTGCATCGCAATATTGCGATGCAAAATGGATGCGTCGCAATATTATTTCTTAATTTAAAACTAATATTGCGACGCATCCATTATGCATCGCAATATTATGATGCAATCATAATGCGTCGCAATATTATTTGTTAATTTAAAACTAATATTGCGACGCATCTATTATGCGTCGCAATATTGCGACGCACTCATAATGCATCACAATATTATTTGTTAATTTAAAACTAATATTGCGACGCATCCATTATGCATCGCAATATTGCGACGCATAGTGGATGCATCACAATATTAGTTTGTTAATTTGAAACTAATATCGCGACGCATTATGAGTGCATCGCAATATTAGTTTATAAATTAACAAACTAATATTGCGATGCATCCACTATGCGTCGCAATATTGCGACACAATTATGATGCGTCGCAATATTGATATTAGTTTATTAATTTAATATTACAAATATTGATATTAGTTTATTAATTTAAAACTAATATTGCGACGCAAATACGTTGGGTCGCAATATTAGTTTATTAATTTGTAAACTAATATTGCGATGCATTATAGCTTGGATCTGACCGTTGCAATCCATCCGATCGGCGACGATATCCGATGGTTGCGAGTGATCCAAGCCATGATCCTGATCGGCGATGATCGATCCGATCGTTTCAATCCATCCGATCGGCGATGATCCGATGGTTGCGATCGATCCAAGCCATGATCCCGATCGGCGATGCTCGATCCGACCGTTTTGATCCATCCGATCGGCTACGATATCCGACGGTTGCGAGTGATCCAAGCCATGATCCCGATCGGCGATGATCGATCCGACCGTTGCGATCCAACCGATCGGCGACGATTTGCGATCGATCCAAGCCATGATCCCGATCGGTGATGATCGATCCGACCATTTCGATCCATCCGATCGGCTACGATATCCAACGGTTGCGAGTGATCCAAGCCATGATCCGGATCGGCGATGATCGATCCGACCGCTACGATCCATCCGATTGGCGATGATCCGATGGTTGCGATCGATCCAAGCCATGATCCCGATCGGCGATGATCGATCCGATCGTTGCCATCCATCCGATCGGCGACGATATCCGATGGTTGTGATCGATTGAACCCATGATCCCGATCGGCGATGATTGATCCAACGGTTGCGATCCAACTAATCGGCGATGATCCGATGGTTGCGATCGATCCAGGCCATGATCCAATCGGTGATGATCGATCCAACCATTGCGATCCAACCGATCGACGATGATCCGACGGTTGCGATCGATCCAAGCCATGATCCCGATCGGCGATGATTGATCCGACCATTTCGATCCATCCAATCGGCTACGATATCGACGGTTGCGAGTGATCCAAGCCATGATCATGATCGGCGATGATCGATCCGACGCTGCGATCCATCCGATCGGCGATGATCCGACGGTTGCAATCGATCCAAGCCATGATCCCGATCGGCAATGATCGATCCGACCATTGTCATCCATCCGATCGGCGACGATCCGACGGTTGCAATCGATTAAAGCCATGATCCTGATCGGCGATGATCGATCCGACCGCTGCGATATATCCGATCGACAACGATGTCCGATAGTTGCAGTGATCCAAGCCATGATCCTGATCGGCGATGATCGATCCGACCGTTTCGATCCATCCAATCGGTGACGATCCGATGGTTGCGATCGATCCAAGCCATGATCCTGATCGGCGATGATTGATCCGACCATTTCGATCCATTCGATAGGCTATGATATCCGACGGTTGCGAGTGATCCAAGCCATGATCCCGATTGGCGATGATCGATCCGACCGTTTCGATCCATCCGATCGGCGATGATCCGACGGTTGCGATCGATCCAAGCCATGATCCTGATCGCGATGATCGATCCGACCATTTCGATCCATCCGATCGGCTACGATATCCGACAGTTGCGAGTGATCCAAGCCATGATCCCGATCGGCGATGATCGATCCGACCATTGCGATCCAACCGATCGGCGATGATCGACGGTTGCGATCGATCCAAGCCATGATCCCGATCGGCGATGATCGATCCGACCATTTCGATCCATCTGATCGGTACGATATCCGATGGTTGCGAGTGATCCAAGCCATGATCCTGATTGGCGATGATCGATCCGACCGCTGCGATCCATCTGATCGGCGACGATCCGACAGTTGCGATCGATCCAAGCCATGATCCCGATCAGCGATGATCGATCCGACCATTGCCATCCATCCGATCGGCGACGATCCGATCGGCGACGATCCGATAGGCGACGATATCGACGGTTGTGATCGATTGAACCCATGATAATGATCGGCGATGATCGATCTGACGGTTGTGATCCAACTAATCGGCGACGATCAGACGATTGTGATCGATCTAGGCCATGATCCCAATCGGTGATGATCGATCCGACCATTGCGATCCAACCGTTTGGCGATGATCCAATGGTTACGATCGATCCAAGCCATGATCCCGATCGGCGATGATCGATCTGACCATTTCGATATATCTGATCGGCTACGATATTCGACGGTTGCGAGTGATCCAAGCCATGATCCCGATCGGCGATGATCGATCCGACCGCTGCGATCCATCCGATCGGCGACGATCCGATGGTTGTGATCAATCCAAGCCATGATCCCGATCGGCGATGATCGATCCGACCGTTGCCATCCATCCGATCGGTGATGATCCGACGGTTGTGATCGATTAAAGCCATGATCCCGATCGGCGATGATCGATCCTACTATTTCGATCCATCCGATCAGCTACGATATCCGATGGTTGCGAGTGATCCAAGACATGATCCCGATCAGCGATGATCGATCTGACCGTTTCGATCCATCTGATCGGCAACGATATCCGACGATTGCGAGTGATCCAAGCCATGATCCGGATCGGCGATGATCGATCAGACTGCTGCGATCCATCCAATCGGCGACGATCGACGGTTGCGATCGATCCAAGCCATGATCCCAATCGGCGATGATCGATCCGACCGTTTCGATCCATCCGATCGGCTACGATATCCGACGGTTGCGAGTGATTAAAGCTATGATCCCGATCGGCGATGATTGATCTGATCATTGCAATCCAATCGATCGGCGACAATCCGACGGTTGCGATCGATCCAAGCTATGATCCCGATCGCGATGATCGATCCGACCATTTCGATCCATCCGATCGGCTACATATCCGACGGTTGCGAGTGATCCAAGCCATGATCCTGATCGGCATTGATCGATCCGACCGCTGCGATCCATCCGATCGGCGATGATCCGACGGTTGCAATCGATCCAAGCATGATACCGATCGCGATGATCGATCCGACCTTTACCATCCATCCGATCGGCGATGATCCGACGGTTGCGATCCATCCGATCGGCGATGATATCCAACGGTTGCGATCGATTGAACCAATGATCTCGATCGGCGATGATCAATCCAACGATTGCGATCCAACTAATTGGCGACGATCCGACGTTTGCGATCGATCCAGGCCATGATCCCAATCGGCGATGATCGATCCGACCATTGCGATATAACCGATCGGCAATGATCTGACGGTTGTGATCGATCCAAGCCATGATCCCGATCGACGATGATCGATCCGACCATTTCGATCCATCCGATCGGCTACGATATCCGACGGTTGCGAGTGATCCAAGCCATGATCCCGATCGGCGATGATCGATCCGACCGTTGCAATCCATCTGATCGGCGACGATCCGATGGTTGCGATCGATCCAAGCCATGATCCCGATCGGCGATGATCGATCCGACCGTTGCCATCCATCCGATCGGCGACGATCCGACGGTTGTGATCGATCAAAGCCATGATCCCGATCGGCGATGATCGATCCGACCATTGCGATCCATCTGATCGGTGATGATATCGACAGTTGCGATCGATTGAACCCATGATCCGATCGGCGATGATCGATCCGACCATTACGATCCATCCGATCGGCGACGATATCCGATGGTTGTGATCGATTGAACCCATGATCCCGATCGGCGATGATCGATCCGACGATTGCGATCCAACTGATCGGCGATGATCCGACGGTTGCGATCGATCCAAGCCATGATCTCGATTGGCGATGATCAATCCGACCGCTGCGATTCATCCGATCAGCGATGATCCGACGGTTGCGATCGATCTAAGCCAAGATCCCGATCGGCGATGATCGATCCGACTATTTCGATCCATCCGATCGGCGATGATATCCGACGGTTGCGAGTGATCCAAGCCATGATCCCGATCAGCGATGATCGACGACGGACACTACCATGGCCGGCAAGAAAGGGGGGAACCACTTTATATTTTTTGTTATTTTTTTTTCATGGGAGGGGTTGTGGAAAAAAACCCCTTTTTTTAAATTTTATCGCCGGCCTAGCGGTGGCCAGGCCACGGCCTTGGTTGCCGACCATGGCCACGATAAAAATTATTTTTTTGTTATATGCGTCGCTAAATTAACGAGTTTTTTTTTTTATTTTCTAGGTTTTTGTGTTGTTATATTAAAAATTAATTTTATTTTATTTTTTTGGTATATGCGTCGCTATTGCGTCGCTAAATAGCGATGCAATCATTGCATCGCTATATTAACAATTTTTTTTAATTTTTTGGGCTTTTGCGTCGCTAATGTGTTGCTATATTACGATGCAAAATGTGTCGCAATGTAGCGACTCAATGTAGCGTCGCTATATTAAAAATTAATTTTTTTTTAATTTTTTGGTATTTGCGTCGCTATTAAGTCGCTAAATAGCGACGCAATCACTGCGTCGCTATATTAACGAATTTTTATAAATTTTCTGAGTTTTAGCAACGTAATAATGCGTCGCTATATTGAAAATTAAATATTTTTTTTAAATGCATCGTTATTGCGTCGCTAAATAGTGACGCAATCACTACGTCGCTATATTAACGATTTTTTTAAATTAAAATGGTTTTTGCATCGCTAATGCGTCGCTATATTGTGACACACATTTGCGTCGCAATATAGCGACTAATAATTGCATCGCTATATTAAAAATTATATTTTTTTATTTATTTTTTTTGTTATATGCATCGCTATTGCGTCGCTAAATAGCGACGCAATCTCTGCGTCGTTATATTAACGATTTTTTTATTTTCTGATTTTTGCGTCGCTAATGTCGCTATATTGCGACGCATTATTATTGCATCGCTAATTGAGTTGCTATTTTTTTTTCTCGCTGAGTTATCGCAATTTGGTCACAATTTAGTAACGCAAAAATGCGTCGCTAAATTGGCGTCGCTATTTCTGATTTTTCTTATAGTGATAGCACACACATCCAAAGATTTTAAAATGCTTCACAAAAGGCTTTCTACCAAACCAGGCTTCAAATGATGTCATATTTTGAAGAGCTTTTGTTGGACATCTATTCATCCTATATTCATTGCTTCTTCCTAATAAGAATTTGAAAGACCTTTGTTTTAGAGCATAGATCTAGCTATTTCAACAATAGTACAGTTCTTTCTTTCTGCAACTCCAATTTTCTCTGGTGCATAACCAACAGTTAATCATCTATGTACACTAATATCTTCACAAAACTTCTTAAATTCATTTGAATTGTATTTACTATCTCTATCACTTCTTAGCACCTTAATATAATGCCAACTTTGTCTTTCCACAAGATTTTTGAACTTGTTGAAGATAAGAAATGCCTCTGATTTATGTCTCATAAAATACACTTATGTCATCCTTGAATAGTCATCAATAAAAATAATGAAATAGATGTTACCTGTATAAAGTTTTTATAGGTCCACATATGTCAGTATGAATAAGCTTCAATGGTGCTTTGGCCCTCCATACAAGCTCTTTTAAAAATGCTCTCTATGTTATTTTTTAAGTGCACATCCTTCACAAGGTTCTTCCTTATCATGTACTGCTGGTAGACCATACACTATATTTTTTTGATGTAAACTTCTCAAGCTTTCAAAGTTCAAGTGTCAAAACCTTTTGTGCCATAACCATGACTCATCATTTTTTTTCATTTTTCATGCAACATCCTTTACATAATGTAAAATAAAAGAAAAACTTCTATTTTTTTCGTTTTGATATTTTCTATAAGTTGCCTTTTCATTTCTTTGTCATATAACTTGTAAACATTATCTTCAAAGTGTACCATATGTCCATGCTCAATCAATTGTTTAACACTCAAGAGATTCCGCTTCAAGTCCGAAACAAGTAAAACATCATAAATAAACTTTCTTCCTTTCTTGGTATTAATTACAATTGTACATTTTTCTCTTTGTTGGACTAGAATCAATTGTATTTTATTTTTTTCTTTTTTTTTTCATGGCCTTTTTTATTTTTTCTATGCTCCAAGGACCCACTTGCTGCCAAAAAAGGCTTGGAGGTCATTTTCCTAACACCAAAGAATCTTCTTTGCTTTCCTCCAAACAGGTGATAGACTCTCACCATGAGTTATTGGCTTCTACTCTTGCACCAGGCACATCAATGGCTTCGTGAGTTATTGGCTTCTACTCTTACACCAGGCACATCAATGGCTTCGTGGCATATCTCGAAGACGAGGAGGCACTGGAGATCTCAACCTGAAGTCGCCTCGGTGTTTCCAAACAGAGGTACAAGCTTCACACAAGATGATGGAATTTTTGTTGGTCTTCGCCTTGGATCCGCGGAATTCCTGGGCGGCGGTGTCGTTTGCCCTGGCGGCCTCCTCCGCCGCGTACCTCCCCGACGGCCTCTTCCTCGCTGATCCGTCCGGAGGAAACGTCCCACCAATCCAGCTCTGATATTAAATATAACCGAAGTCGAAGGAACCGGGCTCTGATATTAATTTTTTATTAAAATTATTTTCATAGATTATTTTTAAAAGAAAATCTGGATAGAGAAATTTTTTCTGTCAAAAAAAAAAAAACTAAGTTTTATAAGCACAACACCACGGCAATAGTTTCTAGTTATACGTATAAGCGTAATGCCTCATATGAGACTATTATACCAAAGAATAATAAAATAGACCTAACTTAGACTAAAAATAATAAATAAAATAAAATAAAATACTAAAAATTAATAATCAGTATATTTTAACACTTACAAAGCTAAGTGGGGGATTGGAGTTCATGTATGAATCCTTGGCATATGATTAGAATTTCAAAGTTTAAGCATGCATAATATTTCTTCCTCTCTAAATATATATAGAAGAGAGAGAGAGAGAGAGAGAGAGAGAGAGAGAGGAGGAAGTGAGGGAGAAGACCTTAATGGGTCTGGAGCATCATGGGATCAAAGAAAAAAAAACACCTTCGGGACCCATCCAGCAGAGGCTTCCCAAATAGTCTTCTAATGTGATTTTTATTTTATTTTTTTAATTCAAACTAGAAGGAGTCATGTGATCAAGGCATATATGACCCCTAGAGCTAGCGATTTTAACGGATTGAAGATGCACCAAAACTTTTAGGTCCTGTTTGATTCGTGATTCAGTAATTTTGCATCAAGAGGGGGTTTTGAATGTGATGCAAAAAATATGGAGACACCAACCCATATTCTCTTATGCTAAGTCAAGTTCAGGAATTTTTTTTCCTTATTTTCTGCTGAACAAACTCCATATTCCCATCCTCTTATGTTGCTGTCATGAGTTTTTTACTTCATTCCTCTGTAGTAATGTTATAATGGCTATAAATAGTGGACAACTAACAGTTAAAAAAGTATGTAAAAGTTTATTTTAGCCTCATATTCCTCTGTTTTTAATAGTATTCTTATCTATTTCCAGTAGTGAAAAAGAATAGCATGCAAGAGAAGAACAAACAATTTTGGCTCTAGATTTCGGTAATGTTGCCTCGGTTATTCGGTCCTACCATCTCCATTTGAGCTTCAATCAGGAAAATTCAAGAGGTACTGGAAAGCATATTTGTTGTGCAATGAACATTTTAATCTTCAAAAGAAATTGTATTGATTAAGGTCAAGAGTCATCTTTTTGTTTGATGTGTGTTTAGTTCGATGCGTGTTAAGCTGAGTCTATCACTGCAACTTGATCTAATTTATAAAACATTAAATCTTTTAGACAATTATGACTCAACTGTCACCCTATACTCTTCTTAGCTCGATCAAGAGTGGTTCAGAGATCACCAAAGAGTCCTGTGTCCCATTGCATTACAGTTTCACCTACTTCACTAAGTTCATGAAGAAAGATACGAGAGTTATCACGGTGAAGGAAGAAGCGAGACAAGATATTTCAAATATGGAAGTCGGGAGACTACTTCTAAAGGACTGTGAGACTATGATCGATCTAATCAACTAATATATAGTCAGATTCTATCATTCACAGTCCAGCTGTATTCCTCTAGCAAATGGCTGAGGTCCGTAAGTCTCAAGCTAGTCTGATAAACATGTTTCACATTTCCTCTAATACACTGTAAATACGTCCAAATTAGGATGCTAATGGGAACTTTAAAAATGGCCAATAATTAATCCCTGATGGTTTTAGCAAGCGGGTTCTTGAGAAGAAGGAGATTGATATTTTCTGCTATACTGGGGCAAAAAGGAGAATAAATGTGGGTCTGTCAACCAATTTTGGGGAGCTTCTAAATACACACAAAAATTACTCTGTGCATCCTTAATTTTTTTAAAAAATATTAATTTTTTAAACTATCCTTAAATCCTCATTCCCGGTTCACTTCAATGGCCCCCTTGCTTCCCCGTGCCCCCCTTCCATTCGCTCCGACAACTCCCTATCCCCCGTTCGCTCCAACACCCCCTTCCTTCGGCTTCCTCTCCTCTCCTCCGTTCGCTCCAATGGCCCCTCTGGTTTCCTCTTTCTTCGTTCGCTCCGATGGCCTCCTCCGACTTTTTTTTCTCTTTCGTTCGCTCCAGTGGCCTCACTGTTTGCTTCGACGATTCCTTCGACGCTGACTTTCCTTCTTGGCTCGATCGCTTCAACCCCTCTCCCCTTCAATGCCAGAGGGACCATCGAAGCAAATAGAAGGAGGAGGGGTCGGTGCCCGAGAGGGGCTACCGAAGGGAGGGGGGCAGGCTGAAGCGATCGAAGAAAAAGAAGGGGGGGGGGGGGGTTGAGGGTTTTAAGGGTAGTTTATTATTATTTTTTCTTGATCAGCCATAAAAAGAAGTGAAAAAAAGGGATTTTTTGGGAGACCTAGGCCTTCTAAAGTGCTGAAAAAAAGACATATGATGTACCACCCCTCTTTAGTCTTTTAAAACCTTATAAAAGGATTTAACAGGAAATGGCCATGGGGAATCCCGTCACCAAAGAAGGATGGTGTTTCTTTCGGAAGGTTCGATGGTGACCGACATGTTTGCTAGCGTCTGAAACTGTCATGAAGCATACTTCTGGGGTGGTAGATCGAGGGTATAATAAGAGAGGAAGCCACGGGTTGTACGTAGGCAATCACATGACCAAAAACAATGCGTCCTTTGTTTCCAAAGGGGCATGAGAAGACTCTTGCTTATTAGCGTCATCTAAGCGCTAGCTAGGCTCAAATGAAATGCCAGACGCCGACAGTCCCTTTTAGTAGAGAGATACCATCATCAGCTTAATTGTCTCCCGCGAGGAATTTCTTCGTTTTGCTTGGAATAAAGCTTTGAAGCTAACTGCAACAAGAAAGTATCCTCAGCTGCATCAGTTTCACATAAAATTTTCGTAGAAGGTGGAAAATCAACTGACCAACACTTGGATTTCTCAATATCACAAGCCATGTCTACCAAATAGTCTTGAAATATTTGCGTATAGGTTCTCTCAAATTTCAGGGGAGGGCAGGCTTCACGCAAAAGTGTTATTAGTAGGCCTATCCTTGTTTAAAGCAAGGGTTGATGGAGTGAATGAGTTTATCTTTCTCTGTAGGAAAATTTTTTAAACGAATTGGCTCTCTAGTAAAACAAATTGATTATATATATATATATATATATATATTTGAGTAGGTTGATAAAAGGAATATATGTTGAAAATTAAATCTAAATCTTGATGAAAATCATCACCATGAAGCCCAAAATCATTCATGTTCAATCATGAAGAATTAATAAACATAAACGGAAGCATACCTAAATCCATGTTGCAGGATTGCTCTCCAGAGTTCTACGGTTGGCCTTCGAGATCAACACGTACTCCCAAAAAGCCTTTTAGAATTATTTTTATACTTTTCTTTTTGCTGATGAGATTCAGAGAAAAGATCATACGTGCGATATAGAAACCATAACCGATATATATAGATAACTTCATCGTTATATTTTGGTATTTCTATTTTAGCTCATCAAAAAAATAGAAATAACCCCTTAGATCTCTTCTCTACACATTAAAGGATCATACTTTATCAGATACATTAAAGTCCAAATTACTGAAACCTTATCACTTTTAATTGGGCTTAACCTTATTTGATAGTCCTTAATACATAATTATTTCATATATATAGCCTAATATTAGATTAAAAATCCAACAATATACTCTTTGTTTCTTTTGAAAGAGTTCTTGTTGGCATGTTGGCTCTCCCAGAGCAAACCAACCACTTATTCCTTAACAAAAATAATCTTTTAAGTATGTTCGTAAGAGTGTTCAATACTTTTTTTAAAAAATAAAAAAAAATTATTGACAAGTCAACTCTTTGATAGAACAAACTCTCTTTATCTTTTATCGTAAGAAAGTTTCTCGAAGTAGTTCTCCTTGTTTAGGTAGCTTTTTTTTTTTTGAAAAAGTTTTTTTTAAATAAACCAACTTTCTAATAGATTTAAAATACATAAAAATTAAAAAGTTTATTTATTTAGGTGGATGATCAACAACAGCAACTTTAAGAAGAATGTATATCAAGGGATTTCTAATGACATAAATATCTAACATAAGGTCTTACACATCATCAAATAAATGATGAAAATGATGGTATAAAAATAAAATCATCAGTGATGACGCCAAGTCACCTTCCTCAAACGTCGGAAAAAATGGACGTCCTTCTTCTCGAAGCCCTGCAAGAAAGTTTCCGGGGACCGACGATACCAGTAGGGACCTTCCGACGATCAAGTCAGTCGCTTGGGCTCAGACAAAGAACCGCTCAGCGAAAAAGAACTGAGGCGGTTAGGGTTTTGCTGGGAGGAAGAAAGCTCAGAAAACCAGAGTTCAGATCCCTACTTACAGCGCGAGCACGTGCTTTTACCTGTCCGAATGTCCTATTTTACTGTTTCGAAAGATCACCATCGTATCATCGCTGCGCGTGCCGGAGGCATCCCGTACCGCTTGCCGACGTGATGTCATACGTATCCAACAGCCGCGAAGGCACTCAGTGCGCGCCGTCGGATGATATGACCGAGCACAGTCGTAAGTGGTAGCGAATCGTACGCCGTAGTGAGGCATGGCCATGCACAGGGACATGCAATGCACCATACGCCGTTATGAGGTATGGCCCTCCATAACGGGGTGCAATTACGGGCGTACTGAGAGTCACGTGGGTGCGCCGTGCGGCCTGAAGTCGTCATTTCTTTCGACGATTGAACTACATGCCAATCGCTGATGACCCCACCCTGAGACCGAAAGGGGTCCCGGGGTCAAGAGATGATGACCCCACCCCGAGACCGAAAGGGGTCCCGAGGTGGGGAAATGCCGGTGCACCCCGAGACCGGTGTGGGTCTCGGGGTCAAGAGATGATGACCCCACCCCCACCCCGAGACCGAAAGAGGTCCCGGGGGTGGGGAAATGCCGATGCACCCCGAGACCGGTGTGGGTCTCGGGTCAAGAGATGATGACCCCACCCCGAGACGGAAGGGATCCCGGGGGTGGGGAAATGCCAGTGCACCCGAGACCGGTGTGGGTCTCGGGGTCAAGAGATGATGACCCCACCCCGAGACCGAAAGGGTCCCGGGGGTGGGGAAATGCGAGTGCACCCCGAGACCGGTGGGGTCTCGGGGTCAAGAGATGATGACCCCACCCCGAGACCGGAAGGGGTCCCGGGGGTGGGGAAATGCCAATGCACCCCGAGACCGGTGGGGGTCTCGGGGTCAAGAGATGGTGACCCCACCCCGAGACCGGAAGGGGTCCCGGGGGTGGGAAAATGCCGGTGCACCCCGAGACTGGTGGGGGTCTCGGGGTCAAGAGATGATGACCTCACCCCGAGACCGGAAGGGGTCCCGGGGGTGGGGAATTGCCGATGCACCCCGAGACCGATGGGGGTCTCGGGGTCAAGAGATGATGACCCCACCCCGAGACTGGAAGGGGTCCCGGGGATGGGAAAAATGCCAGTGCACTCCGAGACCGGTATGGGTCTCGGGGTCAAGATGGTGACCCCACCCCGAGACCGGAAGGGGTCCCGGGAGTTGGAAAATGCCAGTGCACCCCGAGACCGGTGGGGGTCTCGAGGTCAAGAGATGATGACCCCACCCCGAGACCGGTGGGGGTCTCGGGGTCAAGAGATGATGACCCCACCCCGAGACCGGAAGGGGTCCCGGGGGTGGGGAAATGCTAGTGCACCCCGAGACCGGTGGGGGTCTCGGGGTCAAGAGATGATGACCCCACCCGAGACCGGAAGGGGTCCCGGGGTGGGGAAATGCCAGTGCACCCCGAGACCAGTGGGGGTCTCGGGGTCAAGAGATGATGACCCTACCCCGAGACCGGAAGGGGTCCCGGGGGTGGGGAAATGCCAGTGCACCCCGAGACCGGTGGGGGTCTCGGGGTCAAGAGATGGTGACCCCACCCCGAGACTGGAAGGGGTCCCGGGGGTGGAGAAATGCCGATGCACCCGAGACCGGTGGAGGTCTCGAGGTTGTTAGCCGCCGTTACCTTTTATCCTGACGACGCGGGATCAGTCATATCAGATGCCCCCTCACCCCTGGGGCGAAGCGGGTCCCACCGTTGAGGCGCAAGGGCTGTTCTCCATGTGGCTGATCCCGTCCTTGTCTTTTATGCGGACGGCCTGGGGAATGTAAGGAGGCGGCCCTCCGTACGCTGTGCCCGCCACGATCGACCTCGAGAGAGAGAACTGGCTGTTCGAAGTTTGCGTGAAAAGCCGCATCATCATTACCTTTCCTTACGGCGACGTCAGCGGGGTCCCACCACTGGCCGGGGGCGTGCCGCACCACGCGCTGGGGCGCTCCTCGAGGTGAGCCAGCCTATGGCAAGGGGCCATGTGGTCGACGAGACGTGGTGGGATGATTTGAAACCTGCTAAAGCTAAGCGAGGAGTTGAATTGACGCCATTCCACTCCTCTTGTCATCGTCTCCTTCTGCGCCTGCGCTCCGACCTCCCCTGCAACCTGCGGGCTTGCGTCTGGTTTCCTCCCTTCCAGGTTAGCTCTTCCCCATCCTAGACTTCTGTCCTTCTGCTCATGAGTTCTCCTTCCTGGACCTCGGAGGACGGTTCTGAGGATCATCCTCCTTCCGAGAGGTACTGTACCTCTCCTGTCCTTCCCCTTCGGTTGAGTGGTCCTCTGATTCAGAGGACCACGTCCCCCTGGCCCAGCGATGGGCCACCGGTGGAGCCCCATCGAGGGGCCGCCGACCGGAGGCTGGCGCCTCCTCGACGGCGGAGGGGTCCCCAGAGGGGACGGCCTCCACGATGACGCGGCTGGATTTGGAGAAAATCTGGGCTTGTTATCGGGTCCCCCGGGACGTTGAGCTCTTCTTGCCAACCCCTGACGATAGGGTCATTTCCTCCCGACCCGGTCGGGTGGCCCTCTATGAGATCTGCCTAAGGGCAGGTCTCCGCCCACCCTTTCCGCCCTTTTTTGTCAACCTCCTTAACTACTTTCCTTGGCCCCCTCCCAATTAGTTCCAAACTCCTATCGCGTCATCTGTGCCTTTGTCATCCTTTGTTATCGCCTGCACATTACCCCCCGAATCAGTCTTTTTCGATCTTTCTACACTCTTCGGGCTCAAAAGGGCTGGTGGCTATTCCTGCCCCGACCCAACCGGGTCCTAAAACTCCTCCTTCCTTCTTCAATTAAGGGATGGAAGTCCCGTTTCTTTTTTGCGAATGTCGACCAAGTCAGGCCCCAGTGGGGAGACCCCGACCTCCGGGGGAATGCCGTCGCCATCCACCCTGGGGACCGGGAGGCGTTGGGGCTATTGTTGGCCACCGAGATCCCCCGATACACCCTGTTGCTGTCGGAGGATAACCTGGAGTCGGCGTGCCTCATCTCCCACCGGGGTAAGTCCTCTCCATCCTTAGTCAAAAATTTTGTTTCTCTCCCGCTCTTTTTTTTTTTTAACTCAACTGATGTCGTGCAGCCATGAAGATACCGACGGCAAAACTGCTGAGGGCTACCTCCAAGAAGAGGGCCCGGGAAGGACATCCAAGGGTCAGCAGGCCCCTGCCCCGAAGCGTCCGATGGCCCGGGCCTCCCCACCGGCTCAAGTCTCCCCACCCCCAGCTCCGCAAGATGTCCCAGCTATTCCAGAGGTTGACCTCACGGCCGACACTCCACCAGTCGCCGTTGAGGAGCCCGCCGCGGAGGGGCCCATATTGACCGAAGAGCCCCCGGCTTCTGGGGGACCGACCTCGCCGGATGCCACCAGGGATTGGGGTGAGGGACCATATGATCCCGCGAGTCCACCCCCTGAGGGGTCGCCCAGGAGTGGCCCACGCACCGAACCAGGGACAGCTGAAACGACGGAGCAAGGTGGGGTGAGACTGGGCCACCCCGAGACTCCTTGAACGACGGTCGTTGGGCCGAGCGAGTCCTGGGCCCGATTTTTGTTCCTGAGGTCCTGGAGGACCTCAGTCACCAGAAAGTGAGCGCGTTCTTTCAGAACTCCTATGCTGCCGTCGTCAGGGTAAGTGATCTTTTTGCCCCTTACCTTTTATTCCCATCCTTCGGCTGACTTGGAGCTCACGCGTGCAGATTGCATACTCCCTAAGGGCCGCCAGGGAGGCAATGCGCGATGGGAAGGTCCTTCTGCGGGAGACAGAAGGAGGTCGAGGACGCTCGGTGCCACGCGGAGGCGGCCGAGAAGGCGCTGGAGTCGGCCAGAAGCGCCTGGGCGAGCGAGGTACAGGCTGCCGAGAGCCGGGTGGAGATTGAAGCCAACCGTGCGCGCTTAGCGCTCCTCCAAATGACAGAGGCTGAGAACGCTGTAATGGCTAGGGACATGCACATCTCTGAGCTAACCTCAGCCCTCCAGGAGGCCGAAGATTGAGCGGGCGCAGCGGCAGAAGAAGCGCAAGCGGCGAAAGAGGAAGTCAGTCGGTCCAAAGAAGAGGTGATCCGCGCCCGGGAGGCTGAAAGGATTGCAACAGAAGCCCTTGCTGCAGAGAAGGTCCGGGCCGCTGGACTCATAGAGGAGTACAAGACGTCCGGGTGCTTCACAGACGACCTGGCCGAAGCCTCGGCGGCTGTATTCCTCGATGGGTTCCAGCATGGCAAGGAGAAGGTGGCCAGGGACCTGAACTTCCCCCAGGCCCTGGAGGTTGAGCTGGAGCATTTGTGTGACTTGGCCCCTTCTGATGATGAGCCCGCACCGGCAGAGCCATGAGCTCGCACTCTTGTTATTTGTTTTTTCTTTTTTACAAGTCCAACAACGTCGGCATTTTGTAGTCCCTTCCAATTAATGAAAACATTCTTCAAGATGCATTTTGTCTTATCATGAACCTCGTCGAATGACAACACGTAGCCCTGTGATCCCACTAGTTCCAATAGCACCGGGGGACAACTCTCAACTCGACCTATTCTGCCCCAGCTATTTAGACCCGAAAGTTAGGACCAGGGAGGGTAGGTTTTTCGGAGCGGAAACGCCGACAGTCTGGTTAGGTAGATGGGCTCCCCGAGGCCATCGGCGCAATGCCCTGCCAAGTGTTGGACCTTGTACTAAATAGGCGCATGGCTTTTGGTGCCTACGGGAGTCAGCTTTTATCTGTCCGGCGGGACTTTAGGTGCCGACGGGTGTCGGGCTTTTGTTGCTGAGAGACGGTGGTACACCGCTCTGCCAGTGGTACACTGGGCTTTATGCCTGGCTGGTGCAGGGCTTTGGTGCCGACCAGGTTGGGCTTTTGTTGCTGAGAGCCGGTGGTACACCGCTCTGCCAGTGGTACACTGGGCTTTATGCCTGGCTGGTGCAGGGCTTTGGTGCCGACCAGGGTCGGGCTTTTGTTGCTGAGAGCCGGTGGTACACCGCTCTGCCAGTGGTACACTGGGCTTTATGCCTGGCTGGTGCAGGGCTTTGGTGCCGACCAGGGTTGGGCTTTTGTTGCTGAGAGCCGGTGGTACACCGCTCTGCCAGTGGTACACTGGGCTTTATGCCTGGCTGGTGTAGGGCTTTGGTGCCGACCAGGGTCGGGCTTTTGTCGCTGAGAGCCGGTGGTACACTGCTCTGCCAGTGGTACACTGGGCTTTATGCCTGGCTGGTGCAGGGCTTTTCTGTGAAAAGATTTCAGTAGCTAAAATTGAATTTCGTTAATATTAAATGAGGGGTGGAAACCCAAGTGAATACAGGGGTGATACTTGACATGAAAGGAGGAATACATTACTGATAATACCGACGAAGGTTATCTGCATTCCATGTTCTTGGGAGTGGCGTCCCATCAAGTTCTTCAATTTTATAAGCTCTGTGGTGGAGTGTTTCGATGATCCGGTAAGGCCCCTCCCAATTTGGGGCTAGCTTGCCTCCCTCAGCTGGCTTCGAGACCTCGGCCCGTTGAAGGACCAGATCTCCTGGCAGGAACGTCCGAGGGTGCACACGAGCGTTGTAATACTTTGCGGCCCATTGCTGGTAGGCCGCCATTCGAAGCCGCGCCCGGTCTCGCACCTCCTCCACTAGGTCGAGGTTGGCTCGCAGTTGGTCAGGGTTACTTTCCTCGCTGTATGCTTCCACCCGAGGGCTTGGTGCACCAACCTCTACGGAATAACAGCTCAGAGCCAAAGACTAAGCTGAACGGCGTTTCGCTGGTGGGGGCTCGCGGCGTTGTGTGGTAGGCCCATAGCACGTTAGGGAGCTCCTCCACCCATCGCCCCTTGCAGCCATCTAGCCGAGATTTCAGCCCCTGGAGAATGATCCGATTAGTCACCTCGGCTGCCCAGTTGGTTTGAGGATGCCCGACGGAAGTGAACCTCTGACGGATACCCAGCTCAGAGCAGAATTCCTGAAGGGCGCGTTGTCAAATTGTCGGCCGTTATCAGTGACTAATGTGTGCGGCAGTCCAAACCGACATATGATGGACTTCCAGAAGAAGGATCTCACTTTGCTTTCGGTAATCTTGGCCAAGGCCTCGGCTTTAACCCACTTGGTGAAGTGATCCACTGCTACCAAGAGGAACTTTCGCTGCGGAGGCCGGGGGAAATGGCCCCAGGATATCCATACCCCACTGGGCGAAGGGCCAAGGTGCCACCAAGGGGGTCAGGTGAGACGTCGGCTGTCGCTGGATATTAGCGTGACGTTGACAGCTATCACATTTCTTAACAAGCTCAGCTGCATCTTCCTTCATCGTCAGCCAGAAATACCCTTGGCGCAGGGCCTTGTAGGCTAGGGCTCTGCCCCCCAGGTGACTCCCGTATATACCTTCATGGATCTCTCTAAGGATGTAATCTGATTCAACCGACCCCATGCACCTGAGAACTGGGTATGAGAAGGATCTTCGATAAAGCTTCCCGTTCATCATCAAGAATCTCGGGGCCCTCCGCCTGAGCAGCTTGGCCTCAGCGGGTTCTCCGGGAGAGTACCGTCAGTCAAATACCGGATGTAGGCGTCCATCCAGGAGGGCTCTTGCTCCACCGGCAACGCTTCATCCACGCCTCGGTGCTTGGGACTTGTAGGTGCTCCACATATGTCCTCCCCAACGTCTGTCGGCGAAGTGGCCAGACGGGACAATGCATCAGCCCTGGCATTCTCCGCTCTGGGGATATAGCTGACGCGGAAGTAAGAGAAATGAGATGCCTGGGACTGCACCTTGCTCAAGTATGGGACATGGTTGGGTCCCTAGCCTCGTACTCCCCAGTGATCTGTCCGGAGACAAATTGAGAGTCCGTGAAGGCCCTCAAACGCCCAGCGCCTAGCCCTTCAGCTAACCTCATCCCCGCTAGCAAGGCTTCGTACTCCGCCTGATTATTAGTTGCTGGGAATTGGAATCTGAGAGCGTACTCCACTACGTCTCCCTCTGGGCTTGCAAGAATGAGTCTGGCTCCGCTTCCTTGAGAGTTTGCCGCTCCATCCACATGCAGGATCCAGTCCTCCGCCTCCTCAGATGAGGGAGAGTCCGCGCACCTTTCGGTCGCACCTCCTCCATATCCCTCTCGGTCCAGGAACACTCGACCAGGAAATCCGCCAACACCTGAGACTTCATGGCTGACCTTGGCCGGATGGACAATTCAAACTCACTCAGCTTAATGGCCCATTTGGCCAACCGACCGGAGGTGTCGGGATGAGACAAGATAGCTCGAAGGGGCTGGTCCGTAAGCACCACGATGGGATGGGCTTGGAAGTAAGGCCGGAGGCGCTGGTAGAGACCACCAGGGCGAAGATAATCTTCTCGGTTCTCGAATACCTGGTCTCGGCGTCATGGAGTACTTTGCTGGTGTAATAGATTGGCTTCTGAGTCCCGTCGGCATCCGTACGCACGAGTACGGAGCTGACAGCCTCGGGGAAGTGGCCAGATATAAAAAGAGCTTTTCCCATTTTCAGGCTTGGACAACAGCGGAGGAGTGGAGAGAAACTGCTTCAACTCCTCAAAGGAGCCTTGACACTCTTTCGTCCATTCGAAGCCGTTGACCTTGCGCAGCGCCTTAAAGAAGGGCAGTCACCTTTCTGCCGACCTTGACATGAAACGACTCAAGGCCGCCACCCTCCCCGTTAGGCGCTGCACTTCCTTCTTATTGGCCGGGGCCTCATCTCCAGGATAGCCCTAATCTTGTTGGGGTTAGCTTCAATCCCTTGCTGGGTCACCACAAAACCCAGGAACTTGCCTGCTGCTACTCCAAAGGCAATTTGTGGGGGTTGAGCTTCATCCGATACCGACGCAAGTTGTTGAAAGTCTCCTCGAGGTCAGCTACATGGTCTGCCGCACTGGTGCTCTTGGTCAGCATGTCATCCACATAAACCTCCATGTTGCGCCCTAGCTGGTCCTCAAAGACCTTGTTCATTAATCTTTGATAAGTGGCCCGGCATTTTTCAATCCAAAAGGCATCACCTGTAACAATAAATCCCCTTCTTGTGATAAAGGAGGTTGCTTCTTCATCCACCGGGCTCATCTTGATTTGGTTATATCCCAGAACGCATCCATGAAGCTGAGAGTCTCATGCCCGGAGGTGGCGTCCACCAGCTGGTCGATTCGGGGCAGCGGGAAGCTGTCCTTGGGGCATGCCTTGTTGAGGTCGGTGAAATCCACGCACATCCTCCAGCTTCCGCTGGCCTTACGAACCATTACGACGTTCGCTAGCCAGTCGGGTAACGCACCTCGCGGATGTGGCCCGCCGCCAGCAGCTTCCGCACCTCTCATCAATGGCCTTCTGTCGGTCAGGGGAAAAACTTCTTTTCTTCTGCCTGACGGGCCGGCACCCCGGCCAGATATTAAGCTGGTGTGTATTACCTCCTCCGAAATCCCCGGCATATCAGATGCTGACCATGCGAAGATGTCCACGTTGACCCGCAGGAAGGTAAGGAGTCGGTCGTGAGCTTCCTCCGGAAGTAATGCTCCAACCCGGACCATCCGCGGGGTCCTCCCCAAGGGGGAAAGTAAGCAGCCGCTCGGCTGGCTCCCCCCTTTTTTCCAAGTCTCGTGGGTCAAGCGCCTCAGGTGCCGGTGCAGGTGCCGTCTCTTGAGGGCTAGGGGCCAAGTGATAGCAAAGTGCCGGTAGACCCTGCTCTCCTCGCATCTCGCCGACCCCTCTGCTGGTTGGGAACCTCACGAGGAGCCGCTTGGTGGATATGACGGCATCCAAGAGGTTGAGCCCTGGCCTTCCGAGGATCGCATTGTACGCGAGGGGTACACGGACCACCAAGAACTTCATGAGAATAGTGCTTTGGCACGGAGCCGTACCAGCCGTTATGGGAAGAGTGATTTCTCCTTCAACCTTCACGGAATCTCCTGTGAACCCCATCAAAGGCGTGGTGACAGGTCGAAGCAGATCATGCGACAGGTTCATACGAACAAAGGCATCGTAGTTTAAAACATCTACGGAACTTCCACTGTCAACTAAGATTCTTTTTACAGGGTGCTTAGCGATCGTCATGGACACGATGACGCTATCATCATCCTTATTTACAACCCCGTCCAAGTCCTTTTCGAAAAAAAATTACAGTTTCTGCTCCCCCCCCCCCCTTTGTTTCTTCAACGGGCCTCCTGCCCCCCAGGAAATCATCGCCACCGTCTTCTCCGTCGGGGCATTGTTGATCACTGGCGGCGAGGGCACTGATGGGCCAGGAGCTCCCGGGTTGCTCCTCTGAACGAACTTTCTCAGGTGGCCCCGCTGAATAAGGTCTTCAATAGCTTTCTTCAGCTGACGGCAATCGTCGGTGTCGTGGCCATGGTCCCGGTGGTAGCGCAGTAGAGGTTCTTGTTCCGGGGGATCTTCGGGTTGATGGGAGGAGGGCGCTGCAGATAAGACTCCCCTTCAATCTCGAGCAGGATCTGAGATATCGGGATGAGCAATGGGGTGTAGGTTCGTCTCTCGGTGCAGGGGGTCGAGGACGGTTGTCTGGCCGGCGAGGAGGCTCGGGCCTCCGGGGGCGGACTTCTGCGGGCTCCGGCTGGATCGGCTTCCTGGGGACACTCCCGCCAGCTTCGCGCCGGGAAAAGTTGGCCTCGTCCGCCCGGATGTACTTCTGGGCCCGGATCAGGAGTTCGGAGTAGAGCCCGGCGGCTTCTTGTCAAGAGAATACGCGAAGCGTGAAGGGCAGCCCCCGCTTCAAAGCCAGGGTAGCCACCGAGTCTTCCAGGTTGTAGACCTCCAAAGCTGCTTCTTTGAACCGGGCAACATAATCCCGCAAAGACTCTCCATTCTTCTGCTGAACGACAAAGAGACTGTCCGCCACCCTCGGGATCTTCGGCAGGCGTCAAAATGGGCCAGGAAAGCCCTCTCCAACTGGCGGAAGGAGTCGATGCTTCGTGGCGGCAGACGAGAATACCAAGCTCGAGCAGCCTTCTTCAGAGTGGCCGGGAAAGCAACGCACATAAGTGAATCAGTGGCCCCCTGGACTTGCATGAGTACCTTATAGCTCTCCAAATGGTCCAGGGGGTCCGTAGTCCCGTCATATGGATCTAGTTGAGGAAGGCGGAACCTGGTAGAGATGGGCTCCTCCATGATGCGGCGAGACAAGGGAGGCCGACTGTCGTAGTCTGTCTCCGGCAGGTGGGTGATCGACGGCTAAGCTCCTCCAGCTTCTGATTACTCCTCGAGTCGACGCTCGGCTCGACGAGGCATCCGGCCATCAAAAGAGCCCTCCCCCGAAGATTCGGAAGAAGAACGAGGGGGTGATGCCGGCGCGGGCGCTCCGCCTCCTTCCCGTGCCCGCTTAGGAGAAATACTAGCATGGCGAGAGGGAGACCGGGGTCTTTTGGAGGCTTCATGGTGGTGAGGTCTTGCCGGGGATCGGTGGCGACGATCCACAGGAACGGCGATCTCCGGTGGGAGGAATGCTGGCTGGGTTGCACTACCCCCGGGACAGACGGGTTCGGCTCCGGCTTGAAAGGCCGCCTGCTGGTGCTGCAGGCCCTGAACCATCGCCACCAAAGACTGGACCTGCGTGGCCAGGGCAGTGAGTGATCTTCCTGGAGTTGCTGCGGAGCAGGCGCGCGTCATTCTGTGGAGTAGAAGGCTCTGCTCCCCGGAGATGCAGAGGCTCCGAATACTGGATGCGAGAGCTGGGGGGGCCTCCGCGGGTGGACCGGCCCCGCAGCGCGACCGGCTGAAACTCCCTTCGTCCGAGTCGTCACCATGACTCCGAGATCTTGAGAAAGGAGCAAAAGGTAAGTTGCTGGCTCGATGTCTTTCTTACACCCCCCTTCCTGGCGCGCCAATCTGATGACGCCAAGTCACCTTCCTCAAACGTCGGGGAAACGGACGTCCTTCTCTCGGAGCCCTGCAAGAAAAGTCCCCGGAGACCGGCGATACCGGTGGGACCCTCCGACGATCAAGTCAGTCGCTTGGGCTCAGACAAAGAACCGCTCAGCGAAAAGAACTGAGGCGGTTAGGGTTTTGCTGGGAGGAAGAAAGCTCAGAAAACCAGAGTTCAGATCCCTACTTACAGCGCGAGCACGTGCTTTTATACCTATCCGAATGTCCTATCTTACTGTTTCGGAAGATCACCATCGTACCATCGTTGCGCGTGCCGGAGGCATCCCGTACCGCTTGCCGACGTGATGTCATACGTGTCCAACAGCCGCGAAGGCACTCAGTGCGCGCCGTCGGATGATATGACCGAGCACAGTCGCAAGTGGTAGCGAATCGTACGCCGTAGTGAGGCATGGCCATGCACAGGGACATGCAATGCACCATACGCCGTTATGAGGTATGGCCCTCCGTAACGGGGTGCAATCATGGGCGTACTGAGAGTCACGTGGGTGCGCCGTGCGGCCTGAAGTCGTCATTTCTTTCGACGATTAAACTATATGCCAATCACTGATGACCCCACCCTGAGACTGGAAAGGGTCCCGGGGTCAAGAGATGGTGACCCCACCCCGAGACCGGAAGGGGTCCCGAGGGTGGGAAAATGCCGGTGCACCCCGAGACCGGTGTGGGTCTCGAGGTCAAGAGATGATGACCCCACCCCGAGACCGGAAGGGGTCCCGGGGATGGGGAAATGCCAGTGCACCCGAGACCGGTGTGGGTCTCGAGGTCAAGAGATGATGACCCCACCCCGAGACCGAAGGGGTCCCGGGGGTGGGAAAATGCCAGTGCACCCCGAGACCGGTGTGGGTCTCGGGGTCAAGAGATGATGACCCCACCCCGAGACCGGAAGGGGTCCCGGGGGTG
Source organism: Calamus simplicifolius (assembly GCA_900491605.1). Taxonomy (NCBI): domain Eukaryota; kingdom Viridiplantae; phylum Streptophyta; class Magnoliopsida; order Arecales; family Arecaceae; genus Calamus; species Calamus simplicifolius. Next base: position 618,339 of record UESW01004593.1, read on the forward strand.
GGGAAATGCCAGTGCACCCCGAGACCGGTGGGGGTCTCGGGGTCAAGAGATGATGACCCCACCCCGAGATCGAAAGGGGTCCCGGGGGTGGGGAAATGCCAGTGCACCCCAAGACCGGTGGGGGTCTCGGGGTCAAGAGATGGTGACCCTACCCCGAGACCGGAAGGGGTCCCGGGGGTGGGGAAATGCCGGTGCACCCCGAGACCGTGGGGGTCTTGGGGTCAAGAGATGATGACCCCACCCGAGACCGGAAGGGGTCCCGGGGGTGCGAAAATGCCGGTGCACCCCGAGACCGGTGGGGGTCTCGGGGTCAAGAGATGATGACCCCACCCCGAGACCGGAAGGGGTCCCGGGGTCGAGAAATGCCAGTGCACCCCGAGACCGGTGTGGGTCGCGGGGTCAAGAGATGGTGACCCCACCCCGAGACCGGAAGGGATCCAGGGAGTGGGGAAATGCCAGTGCACCCCGAGACCAGTGGGGGTCTCGGAGTCAAGAGATGATGACCACATCCCGAGACCGAAAGGGGTCCCGGGGGTGGGGAAATGCCAGTGCACCCCGAGACGGTAGGGGTCTCGGGGTCAAGAGATGATGACCCACCCCGAGACCGGAAGGGGTTCCGGGGGTCGAAAATGCCAGTGCACCCCGAGACCGGTGGGGGTCTCGGGTTCAAGAGATGGTGACCCCATCCCGAGACCGGAAGGGGTCCCGAGGGGGAAAATGCCGATGCACCTTGAGACCAGTGGGGGTCTCGAGGTTGTTAGCCACCGTTACCTTTTATCCTGACGATGCGGGATCAGTCATATCAATCAGTAAGCTCAATAGCAAAAGTTAATGTGTTTACTTAGGTAACTTATAACAATGGAGGAAGTATGCCAAAAGTTTCTTATCATAGGCTCTCTAATGCTCAAATCTATGGATAGGGATGGTGAGGATAAACAAAGATAGAGACAAAAGATATTCAAACAAAAGCTGTTGGGATAGAAACTAGGGCTTTCGTAATATATTAAATTATTATTAATTAGATTAATATTAAAATAATATATAAATAAATTAAGTATAACAGAAATATGCATAATAGAATAAATTTATTATAAAATTTTAAAAATAAAATTAAAAATAAAAATTTTAAAAATAAAATTAAAAATAAATATATAAAAAAATGATAGGAGCCTAATTAAAAATAAAATAAAAGAAAATCGATTAAGGTGTTTTAAACATACAATGAAGACTTTTAGGTGCTTCAATTAGAAAGAGTGATCTTTTAACAAGTCATAGTGATAGTGTTTGGATGTCAAAAAGTTATTACATGAATAGGAATATAAATTTATTAGAAATAGCTTATTTTCCTTGTTATTCCATATTTCTATTTGGTTTCAAATCTGGTATTTCACCTTATTCCAATATAATTAATGCAGTATTTTTCCAAATGATGTTGGATGACATGGGAATATGCTTGTATTCCATTAGGAATAGATGAGATTTTTTTAGAAATCCAAAAAATATCGCTGACCAAATGATAAGAAAAAATGAATTATCAATTTAGTTATTAGTACAATTAATAAATAAATTATTTTTAATTAATTAATTTATTATTATGATCTATTAAAAGTTTATATGTTATGTACATATATTGGTAACGGTTAGCAAGAAAAAAATGGAATATATCATTACCATTTTGTGATGGACATTATTATGTACATATATCAGCAACGATTAGCCAAGGTTATATTATTTTCTCCTTTATATTTAATATTATGAATTTTTTCTGATAGAGAAGGTAATAGTCAATTTTTTTTTTCAACCACTGCCCTTAAAATACGGTAAATAGGAATAGAGCTATTTCAGGGGAAGCATGTAATATGAATTCTAGAATAAGAAAATTTGACCTAAATATCAAATTTTAGGGGGGCCATCATCTTTTTATGCCTGTTTGAGGGAATAGCATGGAATAAGATTCTATTTCAATAAGAAATAGAGCATCCAAACACTATTAATAAGAATAAAGATAGAAATAAACTTAACTAATATGAATAAAAATAATTTAAAAAAATATAATTATTTATAATTTAAATATTAATTTAATTTTAAATAAAATAGAATAGAGAAAGCATGTAGTCGATCTTATGTGGTTGAAAAAAAAGACTTAGCTGAATTGAGTTTGAGTTGGGTTTATGCGGAAACAAACTACGATACCGCAGTTGGAACACTGTTTAAAAATATATGATGCAGAAATGTAGGTAACGAAACAGCTCTTCAATAAAGAATTGTTCAGTGGAGCCCTACACGTGTGAGACGGTGGGAGGGTGATCAGTACATAAAATATTAAATGCTAAACTACAATAACCTCTGTTTAAGCCTATGTTTGGACGAAGAAAAAAAAAATTATTTGTTTGAGTAAAAAAATTAGAGAGAAAAAAAATGTTAGAGAAGAAAATAGAAAAAAAAATGATGGATCTTATCTAATTTTTTTAAAAAATTAAATGTTTTTTTTATTATTTTCATTTCGATATTAATTTTTTTAAATAATTAATATATTTTTAATTATTTATAATAAAAATTATTATTATTATTATAAAATATTAATTTTTTATTTTAATTTCCTTCTCTTTCTGCTTTCTCTCTCCATTCAAACTGAGCATAAAAAAGACTGCATGCAACCAGCCTAGAATCCACCGGCTGCCCCAGGAGGCAACAAAACCTGAAGTGCTTCCAATCAATGCTTTTCCTCGATCGGCTCTGCATTGAATAAGCCCCAGTCGGCAGCTTGGTTTCCGTGTACCGTTGCCAGGAAAGGCACGGCCTGGACAACAGAACCCTGATAAGACCACACAGAACCAGAGTCCAGAAAGATGGCGAGAAATACAAGATCGAGTTCTCGAGATAAGAGTAGTGCTCAAAACAAGCAAGAGCTTTGAATGGCGTACAATATACAGGAGGAGAGATATATGGTGTACCTGGCCCTGGCCTGATTTCTCCTGTGTGTTGGGTTTCAAGGTAAATTTGCTCAGTGCCTCTGGGTCACGGTGCGGCCTAGTCTATAGCTCCAGTCCCCCGTAGAGCCTTGGAAGACGAGAGAAGTAGAAGCGAAGAAAGAGTTTTATGGTGGGTGCGAAAGCAAAAGCTGCTGCTTTCCACCGTCCTGGCTCCCGAGCCTTTGGAGGGCATTCAGATCGATGATGGCCTCATTTTCTTTCCACACGTCCTCTCTTTTTTTTTTTTTTTGTCTCTTTATCTCACGGGAGCAGAGATGGTAATATCCCGGATCATTTCGCGTGCATCCGCTGCAGGGAGGTAGTACCTTGGGAGCTTAATTTTGACTCTCCGACCACCTCCTGCTTCTTTTTTAAATAAAAAAGTTTTATACGTTATCTTAGTAAGTTCTATATGACCTGTATCAATTTTTTTTATTAATATATATAAATTTTATATGATTATATGATTAAATAAAAATATTATTTAAAATTTTAATGTGACATATATTAATATTTATTTAATTTTTTAAAAAATTTATGTAGAAACTATCGTGCATATTTTTTTAATCGAAATTTTATAACTACGATTTTATAAATTTATAATTAAAATATTATAACTTTTTTAGCTTTCTGAATGAATATTTTAATTTTATAATTATGGTATCGTAAGTTTACAACTGACGTGCATTAATACTCGTTCAACATTTTTTTTTAAAATTTATGTACAAACACGTTTTCTAAGTAAGTATGGTAATTTTATAATTATGGTATCATAAATTTACAACTGAAATGTCATAATTATTTTTTTTGACTTTCTTAATGAATGTCTTAATTTTATAATTACGGTGTCATAAGTTTATAATTAGGGTGTCAATAAATTTTGACGTGCATTAATACCATTCAGCTTTTTTTTGGAATTTGTGTAAAAACATATTTCTGAATGGGTATCGTAATTTTATAAATTTACAACTAGGATAACCTTTTTTTTTTTTTAACTTTGTGAATGGATGTCATAGTTTATAACTATGGTGTCTTAATTTTAAAATTAGAATGTCATAATTTTTTCTGCTGAAATATCGTAAAGCTATCTTAATATTTTTTTAATGAATATCGTATGCACATGGATAAATAAGAAAGAACGATATAGCTGACGTAGAATTTACTGCACTTGGATACGATGTAAAAAGTCTTTTCCTTTTCAAATTAAAGTCATCAACAACTCGATATCCATCTATTATACTGGGGTGCGTCCCCATTGCATGAATGCAGAGGGAGGATGTCAATGGGCTGGGGCCTCAAAGTTAGTGAGCATAAAGAGTTGGAGGCAGACCAGACCTCATAATAGTGAAAAGGAACCGACTTTGTGCATCGCTCCCGGTGCACAAAGCCTCGCACCGGGGCGCGGCATTGGCCGTGCGCCCGTGCGGGCACGCATGCCAGGCCTCGCATGCGCACGTGAAAAAAACGAGGACAGATTTGGGCGATATCAGGGCTGAAAAGTTGTCAAGATTCTGGTCAGGCTCGGGCCTCCTTATGTTGGGTCTGGCCGAATTCACTCGCCAATTGATGCACATAATGTTTTCAACAAAAAAGAGGGATTCCTAACATCAAGCTGTTACCAAGGTTTCAGAAAATAAGCATTACTTATAAAGGTTTCAATGTACTCTCTTACTATAACAATTCAAGATTTCCATCCAAAATATATAGCCAAAAATTATTTAGATTCTTAAACTAACCTTAATACCCCCTTATATTCTTACCTCTTGTACATATATTATTAATAAAAGCCTAGGGGTTCTCTTTTCTTTCAATTACAGTAAAAATAAATAGATAAAATTAATATTAATCAGATAAAGACAAGTAATATAAAGAACTTTTTTCTAAATTCAATATATATATATATATATATATATATATATATATATGGCTCAAATACATGATTTATAGTATTTCAGCGGAGAAGAAGAAGGAAGAATGATTTACTCTGAATGAATTTCTATTTTTCGTTTATGTTGAGGGGTAGAATCATCATTGCATTGATAACCGTGCGAAGGGACTAAGATCAGCCCCATCCCTCCGCCCGCTACAATATGCCCCCGAGGAACAAGCTAAACTAATGTGGTCCAGCAGGCCATGCGACCCATGACTCGTTTTTTTCGGGTTTCCATAGCCCAACCTTTCCGAACTACTCATAACTCAACCTCCCCGAGCTACCTATAGCTCGGCCTCTCCGAGCTCCCATAGCTCGATTTTTCCGAGCTACCTATAGCTCGGCTTCCCCCGAGCCTCCCATGGCTCGGCTTTCCCGAGCTTCCCACAGCTTGTCTTCCCCGAGCCTCCCATGGCTCGGCTTCCCCGAGCTTCCCACAGCTCGTTTTCCCCGAGCCTCTCGTGGCTCGATTTCCCGAGCTTCCATAGCTCGGTTTTCTCAATTTACCGATGATCCATTTTTCTCCGAGCTACCTATAGCTCGGCTTCCCCCGAGCCTCCCATGGCTCGGCTTCCTCCGAGCTTCCCGTAGCTCGGCTTCCTCCGAGCTTCCCATAGCTCGGCTTTCCCCGAGCTTCCCATAGCTCGGCTTCCCCGAGCTTCCCGAAGCTCAGCTCCTATGAGCTCCCATAGCTCAGCTTTCCCGAGCTACCCATAGCTTGGACTTCCTGAGCTTCCACAGCTCGGTTTCCCCGAGCTACCTGTAACTCGGCTCACCTTCCCCCGAGCTTCCCATGGCTCGGCCTCCCCCAAGCTTCCCGAAGCTCGGTTTCCTCGAGCTTCCACAGCTCGACTCCCATGAGCAATCCGCAATTCGACACTCACCTCCGTGGAACCCGACGCGGGAGAGCCTAGTCCCATCATCATAGAATCCCAAACAAAGAATCATATTGAAGAGTGGTCTAGGACCTAATATAACTACCTAGGCCCTATGCATCTATCAGATCTCAGGCCATCAAAGAGCTCTCCCAGCCGTCGATCCCTCAACGAACAAGATACGGATCCCACCGGCCTTACAACTGCCTGATTCAATTCATTCCCATATCCTAACAACCTTCGAACCTTCCAGAAGGCGCTCAAGATCCAGGTCATTACCTATAAATATGATATTCCCAGATTCTCTCAGGTATGCGCTCACGGCCTCTAGCTTACTCCCACAACTCACTCACTCTCCTTCACCGCTCATGGCGCTCCCCCAGAGCTCTCGATTGGCCATCCTTGGAGGGACTCCCTAGAGGGATCCTTCTCTCTATTTTTGTTGATCGTCGATCCCCGCTGACTTGAGCGTCGGAGGGTCTTCCACGGAGGGCCACCCCCAATGCCTCTCGCGTGAGGACTTCTGTGCAGGTACACCCAGGAGGAAGCCCAGATCTGGAGACCAGACGCGCCCGAGTCGGAGGACAGATCCCGGCGGCAACAGATGGCACCCCCGGCGTCAATCAAAGAAGTCCAGCGCCTAACTGGGAGGATAGCGGCCCTTAACCGCTTTGTGGCACGTTCTGCCGAAAGAATCCTTCCATTCTTCAAAACTCTTCGGTCGGCCAAAAACTTCTAATGGACTTCTGAATGCCAAAGATCATTTGAGGACCTCAAGAAGTACCTCGGCTCTCCCCCGCTCCTCAGTAGCCCAAATCCTGGGGAGACATTGCTCCTATACCTGGCTGTTTCGGAGGGTGCCGTTTGTTCGGTGCTAGTCAGGGAAGAAAACAAAGCCCAGAAGCCGATTTATTATGTCAGTAGGCTACTCCGTGATGCGGAGACAAGGTATAGCCGGATTGAGAAGATGGTGTTGGCCTTAATCACCTCAGTTCGAAAGTTGCGGCCATACTTCCAGGCGCATTCTGTGACGGTCCTGACTGACCAACCCATCAAGGCGGTGGTCCACCGCCCGGAGACATCAGGGAGAATGACTAAATGGGCCATCGAGCTGAGTGAACACGACATCCAATTTCAGCCTCGTTTGACCATCAAAGCTCAGGTGCTTGCCGACTTCCTCCTTGAATGTACCATCCCGAAGGATGGCTCCACTCCTGACTCTTCCGGGGAGCCAAAACCTTGCGCCCGGTGGCTCCTCCATGTTGACGGGTCATCCAACGCTCATCGCTCTGGAGCGGGTTTGGTCCTCACTAACCTAGAGGGGGCAACTTTTGAGTATGGCGTCCGCTTCTCCTTCCCAGCCTCCAACAATGAAGCCGAGTACGAAGCCCTGTTGGCCGGCCTCCGATCGCCCGCAGCCTTAAGGTGGAAAAACTGAATGCCTTCACCGACTCCCAGCTAGTGGCAGGCCACGTCCGAGGGGAGTTTGAGGCTCGGGAACCAAACATGATCCGATATCTCTAAGAGGTGCGGAGCCTACTCTCTCATTTTCCCGAATTTAAGATTATTCAGATTCCTAGATCTGAAAACGCCGTGCCGACCTGCTATCTCGGCTCGCGACTGCGGAGTCAATGGACGCCGAACAGAAATTCCACCTGGAGACCTTGGAGAGACCCAGTATCGCGGAAGTCGGACGAGTGATGCAGGTTGAGGCCGAACCATCATGGTTCGACCCCATCCTAAGGTACCTCAAGGAAGGGTCGCTCCCGGCCGATCGAAGGGAAGCAAGAAGGTTAAAACTGCAGGCCACCCATTATGTGTTGATCGATGATCAGCTCTACAAACGGTCCTTCTCCATGCCATTGCTCAGGTGTCTTCGCCCGTCTGAAGCAGATTATGCCCTCCGCGAAGTGTATGAGGGGATTTGCGGCAACCATCTGGGAAGCCGGTCCCTATGTCACAAGGTGCTACGTCAAGGCTACTATTGGCCGACCATGCAGAAGGATGCAGACGACCTTGTCCGAGCTTGCGACCCATGCCAGAGGCACTCAAGCATTCAGAGGCTCCCCTCTGCCAACCTGTTCCCATATCCTCCGCTTGGCCCTTTTCCAAGTGGGGGATGGATATCCTCGGCCCGTTTCCGCTCGCCATGGGACAGCGGAAATTTCTATTCGTCGCCATCGATTATTTCATTAAATGGGTCGAGGCGGAGGCGGTTGCACAAATAACCGAAGCACGGGCCAAGGATTTCGTATGGAAGTCTATCATCTACCGCTTCGCCTCCCACACACTATTATTACCGACAACGGCAGGCAATTTGACAATTCAAAGTTTCGCAATTCTGCGAGGAGCACGAGATCCACCACCGTCTTACCTCGGTCAGGCACCCACAGACCAACGAAGCAGCCGAGGTAACCAATCGAACTCTGCTTCAAGGAATCAAAGCTCGACTTTCAGAGCCCGAGGAAGATGGGCGGATGAGTTGCACCACGTCCTGTGGGCCTACCGCACCACCCCGAGGTACCCACGGGCGAAACCCCTTTCCGAATGGCTTTCGGTACGGAGGCCGTCATCCCCATGGAGGTAGGGCTCCCTTCTCTGCGGGTGGAAAGCTACTCGGGGGAAGCCAGCGATGAGCAGCTCCGCACCAACCTCGACTTGGTAGAGGAGATCAGGGAAAAGGCTCAAATCAGAATGGCCGCCTACCAGCAAAGGGTGGCCCACTACCACGCCTCCAGAGTCAAAGGGAAAGCCTTCTCGCCGGCGACCTTGTTCTCCGGAAAGCGTCTGTCTCCAAACCGCTGGAGCAAGGAAAGTTGGCCCCAAACTAGGAAGGCCCTTACCAAGTAGCGGAGATCATCGGACCCGGACCTACAAGCTGCAAGATCTAGGCAGAAAATCCATCCCTCGGATGTGGAGTTTAGACAATCTCCGTAAGTATTATCAGTAGGGTATGCCCTTTATAGGCTCACCTTCTTAAATTTTTGTCGGCACATGTTTCATAATTTACAACATGAATCCCACACATTATGTCGCCAAAAATTGTGAAAAGAAACAGGTGCTGCTTACCGAACCTCGGCTGGGCCGAGCAATCTCTGAACCTCGCTGGGCCGAGCAACAAATCTCCGAACCTCGGCTGGCCGAGCAATAATTCTCCGAACCTCGGCTGGGCCGAGCAACAAATCTCTGAACCTTGGCTGGACTGAGCAACAAATCTCCGAACCTCGGCTGGGCCGAGCAACAAATCTCCGAACCTCGGCTGGGCCGAGCAACAATTCTCCGAACCTCGGCTGGGCCGAGCAACAATTCTTTGAACCTCGGCTGGGCCGAGCAATAATTCTCCGAACCTCGGCTGGGCTGAGCAACAATTCTCCGAACCTCGGCTGGAAGCAACAAACTCCGAACCTCGGCTATGCCGAGCAACAATCTCCGAACCTCGGCTGGCCGAGCAACAATTCTCGAACCTCGGCTGGGCCGAGCAATAATTCTCGAACCTCGGCTGGGCCGAGCAACAATTCTCCGAACCTCGGCAGGGCCGAGCAATAATTCTTCGAACTAAAGTCCCGGCAAAAAACCGAAGCACGCAAACCCCTATTAAAGCCGAAAGGACTTCCGAATAGTCCTAGAACTTCGGCGGGTTTGAAAAAATGCACGCTGTGCAAAACCACTGACAACACAAAGTATGTGCCTTTAGGCCTTGGCAGGCCCTACACGGTCGCCTGCGGGCCCCAGACGAAAGCCAGGGAATTCCCCCTGCTGCTAAATCTCCGGAATCTCACCAACCAAACGCCTGTCCACGGATGAGATCATGACTCAGCACGTAAACCAATGAAGCCACCCAGGCTCCCCGACTATTAAACAGAAACGAATGGTTTTTCTTTGAGCTAAATGATGATCTCGGAGAACAAGAGGTTGTCAAAAAAGGCCTTTTTCATTGATTGGAAAAGTAAATACAAAAAGAGAAGGAGAAAAAACAAAAAGAAAGAAAGTGGCCCTCGCAGGGACCTAACGTCTCCCGCCAGGTGCAGCCGAGTCTTCCAAACGCCGGGACAGCTCGGCGACTCGTTGGTGGAGGGACGCTATCTCCTCCTTCTACTGGTCCACGACCCGGTGAAGGGCTTTAGCCTCCCTCACGAAACGGCAAGGTACTCCTCAACTGCCTTCTCGAGCCGCTCATGGCTTGCGAAGGCGGACGCCAAGGACATAGCGTCGACCAGCATGGCAATGCGGTCCCCCTGAGAACCTCTATGACCGCCGTTGGACGATTGTCCCCCACCTTGAGAAGCCATATCGGAAGTTATTTAAAGACTAACCAAAGGATGGTAAACACCAGCACCCACTCGCCCGTATTTATACCCCTCGGCGGGTATCTCGATCCGTCGGTCATAAATACCGACCCATAAGGATTCGCCACGTGTCGTCGCTCTGACGGGCGCCTACAGGACGCGAGGGGTCGCGCCCCTTCCGAGCAAGATCGGTAAACGTCGACGAACTGTTCGGAACCCCCCTCCTTCTCTAGAAACGGGGTTCCTCCCAATCTGCCGGGCCCTCGCAGTAAATGCCCTCAATACTCCTCCAAGCTACCTTAAATTGGCCGCCTTTGGAAAATGTGAAAAAGAAAGAGCACGGCACTGACAATAATTCACTCCCTCGGAGTGGCCAAATCATAAATGATGGGCGTACCCATGCGCCGCCCGTTCTGCCTTGACACTCCTCACCGAGTCTCACAGGGACCAGGTATCATGACTCACGGTGGCGACTAAGTCATCTCCAAGCCCTAAATCTCCGAACCTTGGCTCTCCGAACCTCGGCTGGGCCGAGTGGCTATTCTCCGAACCTTGGCTGGGCCGAGTAACCATTCTCCGAACCTCGGCTGGGCCGAGTAACCATTCTCCAAACCTCGGCAGGGCCGAGCCACAAATCTCCGAACCCCAACAAGGTCGAGTAATAAATCTCCGAGCTTCTGCCAAAGTCAAGGAATATGTTCTACCGCCGAACAATCTCCAAATTTCCGTATGGATTTGGGCGACTTACGAGCCCCGACTAGGTCGATAGCGCGGAATCCTCGTCCAAAAACGAACGAGATGTCCTTACGCCTCGTTTCATTGCCAACAACAACAACTCCTGGCGCAAAAGAGACAGAAATTAAGAAAAAGAATAAAATTTCTTTATTTCATCGCCATCAAAACCGATTACAACCGCCTGAGAGGCATTACAAGAGTATTAAAATGCATAAAATAAAGACGGATACAAAACTCGGGCAAACTGCTCCAAAGCAGCTCCGGGCGACTGTGATGCTCCGGCGTCCGGTCCAACAAATCAGACAAACCACGAACCAGTCAGCCTGAGCCGATAATGGGCGGATGACATGGCCCAACCGTTGCGACCAGCTTCGGTTAATAATGATATCTCGGCGACCCAACCGGGATATCAGAATAATCGGAAAGGGTGAACGGGACATTACCCCAAACCACCAACGAGGGGCCCTCCGACGAGTAGGAAGGAAGCTCGCAGGCCCTAGCACCAGGCGCTCCCCCAAATCGGGTGTGTACCGCTCCACCTTGCCCAAACTCAAAGGCAAGGTACCTGCGGGCGACACACCATCACCCCCTCCCCATGTGGCAAAGATTCCCCAGGCGGGTGAGCCTAGGAATCCGGGCCAGGGGAGGAGGAGAAATTCATGCGAGTCATGGGGAGCCCGCGTACACTTCCTTCCGTAGTCCCAAGGGGGAACCACAAAGGTCGCACAGGAAGCGTATATGTGCGCTTCCATGCGATCTCTGCGGATCTTCTGTGCGCTCTCCATACGATCTCCGGAGTTTCTTCCTTGAGGGCAAGCCGCCCCCCGACGGCTCCTTCGTCACCCCAACTGTCCGAGGACAACGACAACTCGCAGGAGAAAAGCTCGGTCCTCCCGCTCTAAACCCTAAATAAACAGCATTGTGTGCACCTCCACGGTTTACAGTAAACAAGAACTTTGGGATGGCCCAACACAGCCCTCTTTTCCCCTTTTTATAGGCAAAGACGGACCGGAATAGCTATAAGAGTGGAAAACCCCGGGACTTAAAACGCCAAGCCTACGCCACCACATGGCCTCCTGAAATGAAAACAGCCCCCCAATGCGCCAGGCACATCGCCGAACCATGACGCATGCCAAAAGATTACTTCTGACCCGGATCACGAGCTTTTAATGCATAAAACGTCCGCCACCTTGCAGATACTGGCAGATCCGGGAGATCGTCCTGCGAAAATGACATCCTCCAATGGCAAACGAGCACTAACATCGCACGCCAAAGCAACCTACGTTGGAAAAGGTCAACATAATAAAAGCTCGCCGAAAATTGCCAGGCGACCTTTTGCTGGCCGCAGAGCCGTACCACCTACTTCGGTGAAACGAGAACCGGCCCGCCTTGGAAAAGACAAAGTATTGGCAGGGATGATAAATAGATGTGAAGGCGAAACCCTCTCTTCACCAAAAAAGAATAAGGAGATAACAGCGATGATTCAGCGAACCCCCAGTTCGGGGACCAACTCCCCTCTTTTTGTCGAGGGTGCAACCTCAGTTTGATCACGATAAAACGGACTACCTCGGTCCCAGCCGAGCTACTTTGTCCCTCGGCCCTAGCCGAGCTACTTGTCCCTCGCCCTAGCCGAGCTACCTTGTCCCTCGGCCCTTGCAAAACTATTTCATTCTTCGGACTTGGTCGAACCACCGCGTCATTCGGCCTAAGCCGAGTTAAATGTCTCTCAACCTCCTTTTATACCAGGCTACGTTGTCGCCCGACCTTTTCATCGAGACAATCCCTATGCCTTAGCCTCTACTAGGATGTTCCTCCAAAACTCGAGACAGGAAACCACCCAGGGAAGACAAACAAATAAAAAATGGTTGACCCATTTATTGATTTCCAGTCGAACTACAAGACAAAAGAAAGGAAAAATACACATAACCCTCTACGAGTCACGACTTGGGATCAATCCCAGCATCTCCTGTAGCGGCACCAGCAGGGGCGTCACTTGGCCCTCCTTCTCGAAGGTGTCACGCCGGGGTACCTCGGTAGCCGCATCGACTCCCAGAATAGCTTCAAGGTCGACATCAGATATTTCTTCATACTCGTCCTCCTCGACTCCCGGTGCACGCTTCATAATGCTCGGCCTCCAGGCAAGACAGGTCCAGGTCAGGATAAGCCTGGGCAACCTTAGCCCGCGCCTCATCTTCGCCAAGCTAAAATGCATCGGCACAGGCCGCCCTGCGTTCGTCGGTAAATTCGGTAGATTTCTTGTACTCCTCCACCGCCAAAGAGGCCCGCGCATTTGCCTCAGCTAATTGCTTCTCCAGTTCGGAGATCCTTCGGTGCCTCGAGGCCGCCTCTTCTCCGAACGCCGCTAACCGCCCCTGAAATTCCTGGCTCACCCTGTCCAACTGCGGCAAAAAGCCAAGTAAAATGAAAGTCGAAAGACTAGGATGAGTAAAACAAATAGCGCCCTACCTGTTCGCCCCACCGGGCTAGCTCGCCCTCCAGCGCGTGGACCCTATTGAGAGCCCTAGACTTGGCCGATTGGTTTTGACGAAGGCTCTCTTCTAGCTTGTCCACCCGAGACTGAGCATCCCCGGTCTCTTGATGAGCGTAATCGGGCTCATTAGGCAGGTGAGGTGGTCCTACTGCCGCCGGCACTTATGCTCTTCCTCCTCGAGCCTTTTGCTCCAGCTGACTTTATCTTCGGCGTGACTGGCTTTCAGCTGGTCCACCTCTTATCAAAGAATAGTTGCATGGTTTTAACCTTGCTCTCGTGCTCCGCCCTGGCCTGAGAAAGCTCCAGACTAGCCTTCTCGGATTGCTCACGGAAGCCTTGGAGCTCACCAATCTGTATGGTGAGTTGAGAGGCTCTTTCCCTCTCAACCGCAAGAATCCTGTGGGTCTCCCCAAGCTCCCACTGGAGTTCACCAACCTGTACGGCGAGTCGAGGGGCTCTCTCCCTCTCAACCGCAAGAATCCTGCGAGCCTCCCGAGCTCCCTCTGGAGGACCACCAGGGCTCGAGAGAGTTTATCAGTAGAACCTGCCCTCTCCTTGAAGTGATCAGCCTCGTAGCGGGCCCGAGCCCAAGCTCCAATAGCCAGATGCAAGCGCCATTTCAGTGCCTCATAATCAGGGCACTCTGCAAAAAAGGATCACACGCATAAAAGACATAGTCAAACTAATCGACTAAAGACCCAACTTCGGTGCGACAACCTACCCGAGACGCGTAGTCTATGGCGATCCTTGTGAGAGCAAGATCGTCAATCTCGGAAGAAGAAAAGCCTCACTCGGCACCCCGGAGCGGAAGGCTATCTCAACAAGGTCCTCCGAATGACCCCCTCCTGTTGAGGAACTCTCCTCCCCTTGGAACATGGACCGCATCAGAGCGGAGAACCTGGCGCTCACTTCCGGGTCGCGTGAGTGGAAGTCTGCCAGGGAGCCAGCCAGAACACCCGCGACCCATGAACTTCTCGATAGGCTAGCTTCTGCGCAGGGCCCTCGCTTGAGAAGCTTCGGGCGTTTCGACTCCGGCAAGGAGAGCCCCAGCCAGAGCATCTCCTTCACTCGCCGGCTCCCCTCCTTCTCCTTCTTCCTCTTCTTCTTCTTCTGCTTCTATCTCCTCAGGAATCCCCCTGTCCACAACAGACTTTTCAGGAACTTCTGCTCCCCCCGGAGCCTCCGGTGCCTCGGCGGAAGGCCCTTCACCAGAAAGCCCCCGTGAATTTCGGTCGTTGGTTCGATGGTTCGACCATCTCCTCGTCGCCCGCTGGCTCTCCTACCAGCGACCCAGGCCGAACCTCAGTAGCCACAACCGCTTCTCCCCCTCGATGGAAGTGGAAATAGCTCCCACCTCTGCCTGTAACCTCTCCGAACCACTAGCCTCCAATGAGGGAGACCGAACCGCCCCGTCTGCGGGGGCCCCCAAACCAACCGGCGTCTCTCCCTCGCCGTCGTCGGACAGAAAAGACGGGAGGGGAGGAAACCTCAGCAGCCTCCTCCGAAACCCCCGCAACATCCCGGTCTTCACCCCGGACAGACCCTCCTCTGGCACCGAAAGATCGTGCGCCACCGGAACTTCGGTAGTTTCAGCCCGCGGCGACGAGGAGCGCCGACTATCACCGTCTCCCCCGATCCCCCTAGAGCGGGAGCCGGAAGGGCGAGACCTCTTCTCGGACCGATGCTTGCTGCTGGAGCCAGATCTCCTGCGGCGCTTTCCCAGCTCCTCCCTCATCTGGTCTGCGAGCGCCGACCTTTCGGCTGTAGGGGCAATATGATTCGCCCTTAGTTCGCACAGAAATCAAAGATGGAGCCATGCTAAACTATCAACTACGGAGTAATACTCACCGTGAGGATCGACGGGCTCAATCCGGCCGCAAAGAGAGTGTCCTCTGATAGGAGAACGCTGGCTGGGAGCGCTCACTGCCGCGCAGCACAATCAAATCCCTTTTCTCCGAATCGGTCAGCTCCGGGTGCACCTTCGGATCCTTCACGTATTGCCCCCATACCCGAGGGAAATCCGAGCCAATATTCCCCTCAACAATGAAGAATCGCGACTTCCACTCCTTTATCGACGACGGGTTATCCGATATCATCTTGAAGGATCTCCGGGGACCGATAAGGCCATTCTGAGGCCCTCTCGGAAACCAGATTGAAACACACCCTAAATATCGAAAGGGTCGCAGTCACTCCGAGGCGTTTGCACAACGAGTAAACCCGATGAGGTTGCGCCAACTGTTGGGAGCCACCATGGTGAAGCATATGTTATAGAACTTCATCACCTCCCACACCAACGGATGGAGAGGAAACCGGAGACCTGCCCTCAAACTCTCCTCATAGCAGAACGCCCCATCCCCTAATCCGGATGTCACCCTATCCTCAGCCGTCGGAAGCAACAAGACAACGTCCTGGGGGATCTTGTACAAACGGCGTATCCGCTCCAGGTCCGCCAAGGTCACCTCCGAAGCCTGGTCGCTTGGGCTCACCATATCCTCGATCGCAAGAAATGCTGAGCAAGATCGCAGCGAAAATGGGAAGACGAAGTTCTTTAAAGGAAAGCGAAAAGGGCACTATAAATAAGGATAGCGCCACGACTCCATTTTTCCAATTGAAACCGCCTCAGGGTGAGGGTGAGGCGTCCCAACCTAGGCATCCGGAACTGCCACTACGGGCGCCGTGAAAATTGAGATTTCCCATGCGGCGCTTCCCCAGCCGTTACCTTTGCCCCTAAGGAATGACAGATCCACCTCGGAAAGGCAAGACGGCCCCACGGCATTAATTAGGGCATCATTGCGCAGGCTATCAAATATGCATCCCAAATGCAGATCGCGCCACTTAAGCCTATACTCCCTACGCCCAACCTACGCTTCGAACTAGGGAGTGGGGGGCATGTGTTGAGGGGTAGAATCATCATTGCATTGATAACCGTGTGAAGGGGCTAAGATCAGCCCCATCCCTCCCCGCTACGATATGCCCCCGAGGAACAAGCTAAACTAATGTGGTCCGGCAGGCCATGCGACCCATGACTCATTTTTTCGGGTTTCCATAGCCCAACCTTTCCGAACTACCCATAACTCAACCTTCCCCGAGCTACCTATAGCTCGGCCTCTCCGAGCTCCCATAGCTCGGTTTTTCCGAGCTACCTATAGCTCGGCTTCCCCAGCCTCCCATGGCTCGGCTTCCCCGAGCTTCCCACAGCTCGTCTTCCCCGAGCCTCCCATGGCTCGGATTCCCCGAGCTTCACAGCTCTTTTTCCCCGAGCCTCCCGTGGCTCGATTTCCCCGAGCTTCCCATAGCTCGGTTTCCTCGATTTACCGATGATCCGTTTTTCTCCGAGCTACCTATAGCTCGGCTTCCCCCGAGCCTCCCATGCTCGGCTTCCTCCGAGCTTCCCGTAGCTCGGCTTTCTTCGAGCTCCCGTAGCTCGGCTTTCCCGAGCTTCCCGAAGCTCGGCTCCTATGAGCTCCCATAGCTCGGCTTCCCCGAGCTACCCATAGCTTGGACTTCCTGAGCTTCCACAGCTCGGTTTCCCGAGCTACCTGTAACTCGGCTCACCTTCCCCCGAGCTTCCCATGGCTCGGCCTCCCCCGAGCTTCCCGAAGCTCGGTTTTCTCGAGCTTCCACAGCTCGACTCCCATGAGCAATCCGCGATTCGACACTCACCTCCGTGGAACCCGACACGGAAGAGCCTAGGCCCATCATCACAGAATCCCAAACAAAAAATCATATTGAAGAGTGGTCTAGGACCTAATATAACTACCTGGGACCTACGCATCTATCAGATCTCAGGCCATCAAAGAGCTCTCCCAGCCGTCGATCCCTCAACGAACAAGATACGGATCCCACCGGCCTTACAACGGCCTGATTCGATTCATTCCCGTATCCTAACAGCCTTCGAACCTTCCAGAAGGCGCTCAAGATCCAGGTCATTACCTATAAATACGATATCCCTAGATTCTCTCAGGTATGCGCTCACGGCCCCTAGCTTACTCCCACAACTCACTCACTCTCCTTCACCGCTTATCGGCGCTCCCCAGAGCTCTCGATTGGCCATCCTTGGAGGGACTCATCAGAGGGATCCTTCTCCCCATTTCTGTTGATCGTCGATCCCCGCTGATTTGAACGTCGGAGGGTCTTCCGCGGAGGGCCACCCCCAACGCCTCTCGCGTGAGGACTTCTGTGCAGGTACGCCCAGGAGGAAGCCCAGATCTGGAGACCGAATGCGCCCGAGTCGGAGGATAGATCCCGGCGGCAACAGTTTATAAATTTTTTTAATTAACTTAAATCTTTTGATTAGATAAAATTATTTTTTTTTATAAAATAATTAATAGATGGTCTTCACCTACAAATGTAGCCGCTCGGAATCAATGAAACGATGATGCTTAAGATTAATGGCTCTGTAAGGTCATGAGAGGCATCCAACCATCCATAAAATCATGCAAATACTTTGAAGAAAAATACATTTTAATAGATCAAAAAGCACTTTGTGCACTGCACATGATGCAAGTCGTATGCATCATGCGCAATAATTAATCGTACATGCATGCAATTATGTATAACTAAAAATATATTTTTTATTTATCGTATACGTGCATAATACGTGTGCTTCTGCATCATGGCGCTATCAAAAATGAATTTTTTCATCCTAATAAGGATGCCATTAATTACCTCTTTAAACTAATAAACTAATACATTTGTTTATTGACTTGACTCAATCCAGAGGGGAAGACGTTCGCCGGTACGCCCACCTCTCCCTCAAACCATGATCCCAAACACGATAGCTCAAAAGAAGGAAGATAAACAAACTAGTCCGGTATGTTGTGCTTCTTAGTATTGAAATTAAAGAATGAAAATACTATAGCTGATAACTTGCCAACAACACAATAGTCTTGTGATTGGCACCCACCTAGCAGGGTTTTCCACCACCTTTTCCCTTCTCTAATTAAAAAAAAAAAAAAATCAAATATTCGGTGGCCCTTTCAACCAGCCACTGTCGAGCTAGAGGTAACGGTTGCTAAATTCTGCTCAGTCTTTACATTTCTACATTATCTCGTTGGATATATATTAATGTTCATCCTTTTGTTACTAGCATGAGCTTTTGCAATTGATTAGTTCCTTAACATGGTATCAGAGATTAGATTTATTGGAAGACATAAGTTTGAATACCTCACTTCAACTATTTAATTATTTTCAATTATCTATTATTCTAATCCTAATCTGGCTTGGCTTAATTATCTTTCCACGTGCGTGCTTCATCCAATATGATAAAGTTTGATAAGATTCTTAGCTCTTCTCTTATTACTTTAAGTTGTCACATTACCTATGTTAATGCTAATTAGATAGCAGATAAAAGGACCCACCAAACTTTTCTTTGGTTTACCATCGCGAGTAATTAAGAAGGGATTACTAAGAAGATTTATGGCAATCCAACAGAATTCATAGGATTACTATGTGGAAAAAAAAAGATATACGGCACATTAGACCTATATTCATAGGATTAATTAGAATACGTTTGGAATGGATCCATGTAAATCCCACAAGAGAAGAAATAAAGAACTCAGATTTTTTTTCTTCCATAACAAATAGACTAGCAGAAATTTAATTGACATGGGCCAAACTAGGCCTTATATTTTATAGTTTTAGAAATCTCATTTTCTAATCTCAAAGATCTAGCAAAATTTTCTAGATAGGTCCTAGGTTGGAACATGCTGGTTTTAACTTCATGGCGAAGAATTTGAATATTGAGAAATAATTCTTTTTTTTAAAGGTGCGTGGAGGCCAGCAATCCCTATTATCTACTACTCAAGATGAAAATTATTGAAAGGAATGTGTTTTAATTTTATGTTATCTAAATAATCTAATATTTAGGCCATTTGATGCACAATTTTTTAAGTCATATAATTTTTAAAGTATGTACAAGTATTTTAGAAATAGTAACTTATTTTTACAGCTCAAATCATCAATGTAAAACTCAATCATCTAAATATGTTTGGACAAATTTGAGTAAAGATTTTTTTAAAATATAGTCAAGTAAAGGTCTAGTATATGTTAGTTTTATGACATTTATTAGATGTAATGAATTACCAGATATCTCATCCATACATAAGGACATAAAGAAACTGAAGTTCCACATTAAAAATACTAGAATACATGAGAGTTCTTTGGCTATTACAATAAAATATTATTTCCCAGATAGAGGGCAAAAAGAAAAGAAAAAAGAAATCCATAAGAGATCTAGTCTCAAATCCTGGTCTTGGAAGCCCTCCTGATCAATAGAATCCAGCAGAGAATTCGGTAGATCAAGAAGAAGGCACACATAATCCCAATATTAATCCACCTTGTATCCTTGTCCAGACCTCTGCCCTTGAGAACATCTCCACCTGTAAGAGTGCACATGGAATGATCATTCCCTTGCCAAGAGAAGCATTCCCCTCTCTTGGTCCAGTACTCATTGAGAAGCAGAGAATCCAAGGGATACCTATAGAGGGAGACATAGTACATGAAGAGCCAATACTTAGGGATGCTCTCTTTTGGAATGAAGTAACCTGAGAAAAGGAAGAAAATCCCCAAAACACACATATAAGCGAATTCCCCAGTATAAAGTCTGGTGAGAATGCACTAAGGAAGAGCACCAGGGAGCTGGCCATCAACACAATCATCCACACCACCAAGACAAAGAACATGAAGGCACTGAAGGAGGGGTTAAGTCCCACAAGCCAATACACTGGAATGGCGAAGAGTAGAGCCACCACAAGCAGGAACGGGACGAAAATTAAAGTGTTAGCCAACATGTAGGAAGAAAGCCGATACATCCTCCTCGAAGTCTCCCTCATGAGAACACGCCGCTCCTGAAGGAATATTGGGAGAGCTTCCACCGTCGAAGAAAGAAGAAAGCTAAGGCTGAACGCGAAGAGGCCAAGCCTCTCGGCGATGCCATCCTTGTCCATCTTCACATGAAAGTAGACACTACCCAGTCCCAGCCCACCAACAATGGCTTGCATTGTCCTCGCAGCAAAGAGCTGCTTCGTTCTGTAGATGGTCTTCCAAAACCTCCAACAAAGTGAGACTATCTCCTCTAATCTTGAACCATAACTAGAATATATCTCGCCATCACATTCAAGTTCTTCTACGTTACATTGGCCTCCGGCCGCCGGGGACTCGGTGTGCCCGATGAACATAGAGCATTTGGCACTGTAATCCCCTAATTGTTTCATAATCTCCATGGCGTATTCTAACGGGTTAAGTTGGACTGGAATTTTGAGTCCCAACCGGGATATGGTCTCCTCGAGAGATTCGAGGCTACCAAATGAGCTACCGTGCCGTGTGAGAGGAGCAAGAAAGATGATACGGACCGAAGAATCCGATAGCTAGGCTGGTGAATGGTTAGAATTAAGGTCTGTTGTCTTGCCTGAGCCATGGATGCGAGGAGCTCGATAACTTGCAGTGCTGATCTGCTGTCGAGGCCCGACGTGGGCTCGTCAAGGAGAAGAATCGGAGGATCATGGATCACATCGATGGCAATGGCCACCCGCTTCCTTTCTCCTCCTGATATCCCTCTCGTCTCCTCATCTCCAACGTAGCTATCAGCAACGTTCTCGAGTCCCAACTCTTGCATGAGCCTCTTGACCCTCTCTTCCTTCTCCCTTGCGCTCATCCCTCTCAGCCGGAATTTGGCAGTGAACATCAGTGTTTCCTTCACGGTGAGTAGAGGAAGTAGATTGTCTTCCTGAGTGACAAATCCACAGATCTTGCGGAGCTGGCCGGGGCTCGTAATGAATCTTTCGTTGAGAGAGATGCATCTTGGATTGAAGTTTGAAGCTTTGACCCTGCCGGAGATGATGCGAAGAAGCGTGGACTTCCCAGCTCCGCTCGGTCCAACAATGGCAAGGATCTCTGTGCTGTTTGCTATGAACGAGACTGATTGAGCACCTCAACCACCTTAGGCTTGGGCTCCGTATAGAGGCATGAGGAAACTGGATTGCTCTTGGGGTGAATGGAGTAGGAAAGATTTGTTACAGCGAGTCGGTAGGCCGGAGTTGCGGATTTGATCGAGGTAGGGGGAGAAGAGTGGTGGAAGGAAGAGGAAGGGGAGGTGGATTCATGGGGGGTGGAGTTGGAGGACGTTGTTGATTGTAAGGTGGAATCGAGATGGAGGCAGACGTCCTCCATGGCTTCGAAAAGAAAGAAGTGGGGAGAGGACTGGGATCGATGGGTTTGGATTTGCATGGTAAAGGGTGGGGAAGAAGGTTTGGGAAGAGTGATTGATGAGCGGGAGATGGAGGTGGGTTTGATTGCGTTTGATGGGGGTTGGACCTAACTAGAACCATAGGAATGTTTCAGTGGCATGGTCTGTTGTGGTGTAGAGAGAGTTTGGCAGGGTTAGGCGATCAAAACAATTTGACCAATGTTATATTATAAAATTATTTGACGTGCATGGCTGGGTTATAGATTAAGCACCCAATCAAACTAGGCCTACATTTTATTCAAAGGCATGACCATGCACATGGTTGTTGCTATGTATATTTCTCTCATGTATTTATTTATTTATTTATTTTTTTTTGGGACTGAAGTATGTCCATTTCTCTCCCGTCAATTGCCTTTTTTTTTTTTCGCACATTAACGAAAAGGTCCTCTATTATTTACGTAAAACTTTTAATCCCACATGATTTGTTTTTTTTAACTTGCGGTTCCTAGCTTATTTCATTCAAACAACCATTCTGCCCTTCGAAGACTTCACTGCCTGTTGAAACGATGCAACACCGGATGCCAGCGGGAGAAGACAATTTTGCTTCGAAGGCCTTATAATATCGCACCAATTTTTCCACCCACTTATGGTTGTGATTTTTTTTTTTTTTTGGAAAAGTAAAATGCTCATGCTATCTTCTAATAACTTTCCTCTTCCTTCCATACCATCATCACTTAATATAAAACTTTCCAAGCTCCAACCATTAATTGAAACTTCCCAAGCTTCATACGGTTGGACCTCCCATCTATCCCATCTACTTAATGTCCTAGGCTCCCTCCCATCTCATTCTTCATGGTACGTAGCTGGACTTCATATCTGGCAGTGTTTTTCCCATCCGTGGTTCAACATATATTAAACTCCAACATTGAAGAAGAGATGCCCATTGAATATTTTAAGGGAACCAAACCACTCTTTAGACATGTTAAATGCGACAAGAGATGCCCTTCACAAATTTTGTACGATTCTAAACCTTTAAGTAATTATTGTTGGAAAGAGGAAGAGGTTGACACACACACATATATACAAGAAATAAGAAAAATAATTAGAAATTTAGTAACTTTTCCTATGCTTGATATTGATTGCTAGTAATTACTTATATTAGGTGTGCTTTTTCATTTGAAATCTTGTTTATGTAGATAATGGGATTGAAAGTGCCTTTGGCATAATGAATCCAATATATAGCTCTATGCTCTTATAGAAACGAAGCTCATGTAATATCTGTTTTGAAAAAATGACCCTTGGTAATATTTACTTTCAGATAGTTAAAAGATGGAAATATGTAATTGCTGCAGCATTTAATATTAAATGTTACACTTCAAACGCATCTAAAATGCTCATTGCACGCTTAATAAATAGAGATGTGCCTAATATATTTGAAATTCATATTAAATTAAATGCTAAGATTATTGAGATTGTTATTAACCATTTTGTAAGCTCATTCGATGGAGCAAATATGACTATTAAGATGAGGCCAGATGGAAAGCTCAATATCCTTTCCTAGTTTATTTATTTTTTATTTGTATCCTTTATTAGTTAGTGCTTGGTCTCTATTAATATGGGATATAAGATAATATGTAATTAATATTGCTTTTTGGTAAATGTAGCTCATATTTTACATAGCTACTAGTTTGCTTTATACCTTTCTAATTATCGAATATCAAACACCAATTCATATACCTAATTTATCACTTTTTTATTTGTGGTATCATTGAAAGGATTCAGTATTAATGATGCAAGTATAGTAAGTCATTAGATTATTCTAAACCTACATGCTGTTGCAAACAAATTTCTAAGGAATGTTCATCCCATCATAGCTCAAACAAAGTGCATCTAATTTTAACCAATTGGTTCTTGACATAAGTGCTACAGATTTACTAAAAGCAAGTAAAGAAATTTTTTCAGACACTTGGAAGTCTTGTATAGAAGGTATTGGTCAAGAATTAAAAAATGTGAAAACCCTTTGCGATACTATTTATAACTTTTGCGCATTGCAAATTGTTATGATTTTATATTTATGAAGAACGATCATCGGTGTGTAAAAGTATGAGGGATGTGGACGGCTAATTCATGCCTTTTATATATATTGGTAGCAGGGAATGCTTTACAATAAAATGATGAACCCACACATACTTACAGGGGTTTATATGAGAGGTCACATTCGAAAGTTTTCAAACAATGGGTTTCAAATATTATGAAAGAAAGACTTTTAAGACATGCTATTATATAGGTCAATCGATATGGTAAAAGATATATATTTAGTGAGATTTTGATGTGGAATTGCCATATCATTAGGCCTAACATGAAAAGGAGATAGCTATAAGGAAAATTTATGATGATATATCACTTTCCTATGATCATTTACACCAATATTGTCATGCCATTGAAGAGACCAATCCTAAAAGCATAGTAAAATTTAAAACCATTGAAAGTTGATTTAATTAGTTATTTATTTTATTTCACGCATCAATCAAAGGTTTTATTAAAGGTTGTAAACCTTTGGTTTTCATGAATGAAACATTTACAAAGCATAGGGATAAGGAAATACTATTTAGTTGTACATTAAAGGATGGAAATAATGATATATTTCCCTCTAACATATGCCATAGTGGACACAAAGACAAATGACAATTACGAATGGTTTTGCCAATTATTAAAAGCAACATTGGATAATTGTAGGGATTATCATGGGCAATAATTTACTTTCATAATAGATAGACATTAAGGACTCTTAAAAGCTATGCCAAAGAAAATTTTCAACGGTTATCATTAATATTATATTTGTCATGTGAAGGATAACTTTAAAAATCAGTTTTGATACACTTATTTGCAAAAGTTCCATAGTTTGACAACCTTTGCTAGTCCTATCCACTCATATTTTTATCGAGAAGCTTATTTTCATTAACATTGCATCTAAAACTCATTGATGACCCTTATTTGCTATGCAGATTCTTATTCATTATCTTGCAAAAAATAGAAAGAGATTATTAGACCTATTAAGTGCTATTGCATATACCTTTAGGGCTCATGTTTTTAAAAAGCTAATGAACAAATTATTGTAAGAAGCTCCTCTGAGCAAAAACTTTTTTGCCCATGCAAAATTGGAGTATTAGGCACGTACATGCAGTATTTCCATGGCCATGTTGGGGTACTATGATCTCTAGCATTGCCGAGTGTTTCAATAGTTGGATCCTAAAGGCTTGACACTTCCCTGTACGTCAGATGGTACATCATATAAGTTTTCAAATAATGAAAATGATACATGATTGGTAGATTCATGGATATGATATTAAAACTCACCTATAATTTGATTCTACAAAGATATTGCAAAGAAATATAAAAGAGAGCCATGCATTATTGGTGTATACGTTAGCCATAATGATATATCATGTGAAGGATAAAAATTTCTCATGTAAGGTTGAGCTTCAAAAGTGCACTTGCTCTTGTAGTGAGTAGCAAGTTTATCGCATGTCATGTAAGTATGCATGTACATGGATTTAAAAAGCTAGACGTTCACTGTACTGCTTGACCAATAATAGCATCGAAGCTAATATATAGAGAGCATCATGTGCTAAATCAATTAATCCTATTGCCGATATTGAGAAGCCCTATAATAGTACAAAGGATATCCATATTTGTCCTCCTATTAAGAATTGTTGACTCAAGTATTGATTTTGATGATTAATAAAAGACATGAGTATATTTACTATGTTTCTAATAGATTTAACAAGTGTTACAGGGATTAAAAATGTTTGATCAATCAAAAGGAATAAAGAAATAAGTTTTGAATCAAAATGTCAAAAGAATTTTTCAAAGTTCAGAGCTTGGAGTCGACACTCAAATGGTCAAGAGCCGACCCCAAGGCGTATCAGAAGCTTTTTGAAATTTTGGCACGGTCTGGAGTCGACACCCAGAGTTTCAGAGCCGACTCCAACATGAGATACAGAGAAGCGCATTCTGTTTCAATTTTCGGAGCCGACACCCAGTATTTGGGAGCCAACACCTGAAAGTTCGGGAGCCGACACCTGATTTTCTGGAGCCGACTCTAACATGAGAATAGAGAGCGTATTTTTATGAGCATTTCTGGAGCTGACACCTTTGGATTGCGAAGCCGACCCTCGAAAGCGGCGAGCCGACACTTAACTTTCTCAGAGCTGACTCCTCAACAACTTTTTATTTTCTATTTTTGGATACTCGACTTGGAGCCGACACCTGAAAAGTTGGAGCCAACTCCAACCTATCAGGAACAGATTTTTATCTATCAGAACAGACTCCAACGGTAAGATTTATTTTTACCTAACATCTAACGGCTATTTTCTTTGTGTGTAGAGAGATCCAAACAACTCACAACGGCTATATTTCCAGCCTAAACCTGGATTAAGAAATCTATAAAAAGGGAAAATCGTCCATTCGAAAAAGAGAGGATATACAAGATACAAGAGGAGAAAAATCGAGAAAAATACTCTGTGAAAAAGAGAGAAATCAAGAGGAAAGACTTAGAGCTCAAATCCATCAACCTCAGAAAGCTCAAAGAGAAATCCACAAGCTTCTCAAGTTCAAATCAAGGAGATTTTCATCCTTAGAAGAAAGATAGCAAAAGCCCAAATCCTCAACTTCTCAACTGTAAATTTCTGAAGAATCTGAGCTGAGGCCCTGATTCAATCTTTCAAAGGAGAAGAGGAAAAGAAGAAAAGAAGAAAAGAAGAAAAAAAGAAAAGCACACATTCAAAGAGATTCAAACAGGCTTTTCTTATCCTTGTTTAGTTTATTGTTTATTTGCTCATTTGAGGAGCTGCTGTGTACTTAAACTCTATTTTTCATTAGTATTTGCTAATTCAATCGGGGGATTGAATTAGTGGAGGTAGTATACCTTGGTACAAGCTAAGGATAGCTTGTTGTTGGGTTGTGTGCTGGTGAGGCCGAAAAACTAGCTGGGTTCGTTGTGATCCCAAGGGAAACAACAAGTTTTGAGTTGTGAGCTTGTAAAACAACTCGATTGTAATCAAAAGGATTATAGTGTGGACCCAAGTGAAGCTTGGGAGTGGACGTAGGTGTTGGATACACCGAACCACTATAAAATCTTTGTGTTTGTCGTGCTTTGTTTCTTAGTCTCCCTCTATCTCATTTATTTGTGATTAGCATTTATCTACTTTACACTTAAGCTCTTTCATATCAAAGCAAAAAAGTTTTTTTTTGAGTTAAATTTTTTTTTAAGAACCCAATTCACCCCCCCTCTTGGGTTGCCATCTGGGCCAATAATTGGTATCAGAGTTTGTGCTCATTTCTTGTTTGATCCAACGATCAAGAGTTAAAGATCCAAATAGAGATGGGCACTGGGCCGTGCCGTGCAAGGCACGGCCTAGGCCCGTCGTGCCTAAAAATTTACCGTATCGTGCCTGGCACGGCCCATTAACAAATGGGTCGTGCTAGGCACGGCATATTAAAAAAAATTTAAATTTGGCACGGCCCGTGGCCCATTTTAAAATGGGCCACGACCCATTTTAAAATGGGCCACGGGCCGTGCCAGCATGGCCCATCACGGGCCGTGCTAGGGGGCCGAGCCATGGCACGGCCCACCACGACTGTGCTATAGGCACGGCAGCGCAGGTGGTGCCTAGGCAGGCACCATGTGTAGGCACCACCTGCAAGTAGGCAGGTGGTGCCTACCTAGGCACCACGTGGTGCCTGCAGGTGGTGCCTAGGCACACCAGGTGGCACCTGGTGTGCCTAGGTACCAGTACATGGTGCCCAGGCACCACCTTGGTGCCTAGGCACCGCACCAAGTATTTTAGCCATTTTTAACGGCTATATAGCCATTAAAAACGACTATATCCGTTTTAATGGCTATATAGCCGTTAAAGGCTGTTGGAAGGGGTTTGACCATTTTACCCCTCCCAACAATCATATAACGGCTATATCAAAGGGTAATTTTAAAAAAAAAATTAAAATTCTATAAATAGATGAACTCTCCCTCATTCTTACCACACCAAATCAATTCCTCTAATACTACCATTTCTCTCTTCCAGCAAGTGCTCTAATAGATTAGCAATTTAATTTTTAGTTTGTAAGTGTTCTTACAAGTGGCAAGTGCTCAAGCAAGTAATCAAGTGCTACAAGATCAATTCTTGTTGAGAGGCGAGAGCGCAAGAGGAAGCTCACAAATCTCGGCTCCACACCTCCACCTCTAATCTTTTCTCAATTCCTTTTTGTGGGTTAGTTTTTATTTTTTTACATTTATTAATTAAAAATTTTAGATATGACATCTTTTAACGAAAGTAATTTTAACATGCACGCTTTTTCTAAGGGTGAGAAAACTAATCCCCAAGGACCCCAACCCCAATCCCAACTCCAAGTTCCATCTAGAGCTAGTGTCAGTGAGTGTCAAACCTCTTCTCGTAAGAGGACTGGTAATGTTTGGATTGATTTCGATAGAATTATGGTTGATGGAGTCTATAAAGCAAAATGTAAAAATTATGCAAAACTTTACAGTTGTTCTAGTACTGGGGGAATAGGGCATCTAAGAAGACATCAAGAGAGTCATATGATGCATGATTTCAGTCAGCAAGGACTCCTTAATATACAAGAGGGATTACTTGTAGGCAATTTTGCATATAACCACGAAAATCAAAGAAAATTACTGGTAAGATGGATAGTTCAAGATGAATTACCTTTTAGTTTATCTGAATCTTATAATTTTGAAAGATATGTTCAATTAGGCCTACAACCTGCTTATAAAAGAACTAGTAGGCGTACCTTTAGAAGAGTGGCTATGATAAACTTTTTAGCAATGAAACAAAGTTTAACGGAAAGCCTCTCAAATTTAAATGCTAAAATTTCTTTAACTTCTGATATTTGGACGGCATCTGTAAGTAGTAATTGTTTTATTTCTGTTACGGCTCATTATATTGATAATGATTGACAATTAAATAAATGAATTATTGCTTTTCGTGCTTTTGATTTTCCGCATTCAGGACAACAAATTTTAAATATTATTTATCAAACCGCATGCTCATATAATATTAATAATAAAATAATATTAATTACTTTTGATAATGCATCTAATAATAATTCTGTTGTTGCATTATTAAACGACTCTTTACATCCCATTTTAGATGGACAATTATTTCATATTACATGTGCATGTCATATATTAAATCTTTCTGCTCAATTTGGCATGAACATAATTCAAGAGGTTATTTCAAAAATTAGAAATGCAATTTCTTTTATTCATGCTTCAAGGTCAAGACTTCAAGAATTTAAACAATTATGTGTAGATCATGGTAAACGTTTTAAAAATTTAAACTTGATATAATAACTCGTTGGAATAGTACCTATGCCATGATACATGATGCATACCCATATAAGAACTTATTAAGTTCTTATATTAATGAGCGTGGATTAGGATTTACATTGACTAAAGCTGATTGGAATCAAGGTAAAATTTTAGAAGATTTTTTGGTTACTTTTTATGATGCTACAAATGTTCTTTCAGGTATTTATTATCCAACTTCTTGTTCATTTTTACAAAAAGCATATGTAATTAGTGAAAAATTTAAAGAATATAGATATCATGAAGTTTTAATGCCTATTATACATATATGGAAACTAAATGGAATGAATATTGGAATAGGATATGTCCATTGCATAACTTAGCTGCTGTTTTTGATCCTAGAGTTAAATTAAATGGTGTAATTTTTTTAATTGATCAATATTATGAAAATATGAATCAAAATCCTGAACCTGCTAAAGATAAGGTAACACGACTTCTTAATGATATTTTTATTTATATAATGATAAAATTTGTGGATCTAGAATACCTGTTCAAAGCTCTGCTTCTTCTTCTAGATCTCGTTCGTCATCTATTTTTTCATTCATTAGAAGACACGCACATGCTTCATCATCTTCATCATCTTCTTCATCTTTAAGTAATGAATTGAAATTTTATTTACGAAACGATCTTCATTCTGCATATGATGAAGATCAAATAGAAAGTCTAGATGTATTAGCTTGGTGGAAGAGTGTTAAAAATCAATATCCTGTTATGTCTGCCATTGGACGAGATGTTTTAGCTGTGCTGATGTCCACAGTAGCATCGAAATCCGCTTTCAGTGCAGGTCGACGTATTTTAGACGAAAAGAGAAGTAGGATGACTTGCGAGATAGTTGAGATGCTTATTTGCTTTAAAGATTGGTTGGATGCTGAGGCGAGGCTTCAAGATAAAGGTGGACATGACTTAACCAGCGAAGATGATGATGACACAAATACTACTGATGACTGATGAGTGATGAGTGAGTCATTTCTACTTTTATAATTGTATATTTTTATTTTTAAAATTGTTAAAAACTTAAAGTAAGTCATCTTTATTTTTTTTCTTTCTATTTTTTCTCTTTGCTTATTGTATTATGTTCTGGAGGTCAGGCCTAGCCCCCCTCCCTTCTGTACCATTTTGATTTTAAATTAATAAACTGGTAGGGTCTATGCCAAACCCCCCACATGTAAGGTGGCTTTATATTAATAAAATTTTTTTATGCCTAATAATTTTTTAATTTATCAAAAAAATATTTTTTTTATAATTTTTTTTATTTGAGTCATGCATGGGCCAGGCCCCAGGTGGGCCGTGCCAGCCCAGGCCCGTCATGGGCCGTGCCGTGTTGGGCCAATAGAAAAAATTTTCTGCGCCCGGCACGGCACGGTTCACTGGGCCGTGCCGGCACGGCCCGGTACTGTAGCAGTACGGGGCCGTGCCAGGCACGGCCCATGTGGGCCTGGGCCGTGCTGTGCCATGGGCGGCACGGCAGTGCCCACCTTTAGATCCAAATGGCAGCTCAAGCTAGATCTTCATATGCTGAAGGTTATTCTACCAATAGACCTCCTTTATTCAATGGTTCTAATTATTCTTATTGGAAAGCTAGAATGAGAATTTTATTCAAGCTTTAGATTATGAGCTTTGGAGTGTAATCACTAATGGACCTAGCACACCCATACACTTAGTAGATGGTTCAATAGTTCCTAAACCCAAAAGGGATTGAAATGAGAACGATAGGAAAATGGCTCAGCTCAATGCTAAGGCCATGAATGTTCTATATTATGCTTTAGATGCTAATGAGTTTAATAGAATTTCTACATGTATTTCCACAAAAGAAATTTAGGATAGACTAGAAGTTACCTATGAGGGTACTAATCAAGTCAAAGAATCTAAGATTAATATTCTTGTTCATAAGTATGAATTATTTAGCATGGAACAAAATGAAACTATCACATGCATGTACACTAGATTTACTGATATTGTAAATGGTCTAAAAAGTCTTGGTAAGACCTATACTAACTCTGAATTGGTTCGTAAAATCCTTAGGTCTCTTCCAAGATCATGGGAAGCGAAAGTAACTGCATCCAAGAAGCCAAAGATTTAAATACATTACCTTTGGAAGAGCTACTTGGATCATTAATGACCCATGAACTGACCATGAAGTAACATCAAGAGGAAGAGGTCAAAAAGAAGAGAACAATTGCCCTCAAAGCTACAGAAATCGAGAAGAGCAACAGTGATGATGAAAAAAATGATGATGATGAGGAGACTGCACTTCTAGCTAAGAAATTCAAAAGATTTATGTAAAGAAGGAGACCCTTCCACAAGAAAAAATTTGAAACAAAGATGGATGGTGAAAAAGAAAAAGAAAAGGACAAGGATAAAGAGAAAGACCCCCTCATATGTTATGAATATAAGAAATCGGGGCACTTTAGATATGATTATCCTTAATTAAAAAAGGGATACAAGAAAAAGAAAAAGGCATACGTTGCAACATGGAGCGACAGCGAAGAATCCTCATCCGAGAAGGAACAAAAAAAAAGTTGCAACATTTTCTTTATGGCAAAAGAAGACGATGAGGTATGTACCGAAACTCATGACTTTACCTTTGATGAATTGCTTGATGCATTTAATGAATTAGTTAGTGATTTTAAAATTCTGAAAAAGAAAAGCAAAGTTTTAAAAAATGATAATTCAAATCTTGTCAAGGAAAAGGATAAACTAACACATAAAGTTGAAGAATTGAAATCTGAAAATAAGAATTTGTTAAAAGGTAAAGAGTTAATTTCTAATGAAAATGTTAGCTTAAAGAAAGAAGTTGATAAATATAAAAATATAGTTGATAAATTTAAATATAGCTCAGAAAAACTTAATTTGTTATTGAGTAATCAAAGAGTTGTATTTGATAAAGCTGATTAGGTTATAGGCCTAACAAGAAGCAAAAATATGTTAAAAATTTCTTTAGAAAAGAACAGGATAAAAATGATGTTTGATGTTATTGTTGTAACAAAAAGGGACATAAATCTTATGAATGTAATTTTAGAAAAATTAACAAGAATTTAAGTAGTAAAGGAAAGAAAATATGGGTTCTGAAAGGAACAATCTTTGTTGCTACTAACCATGAAGGACCCAAGAAAGGTTGGGTACCTAAACAGAAAGTTTGATTATTTGCAGGAGTGTCTTGCAGCCAAAAGATCAAAACGAAAGTGGTATCTTGATAGTGGATGCTCAAGACACATGGCGGGTGACAATGAGCAATTCATCACCTTGAGGATAAAAGAGGAGGAGTTGTCACATTTGGTAATAATGGTAAAGGCCAGATTATGGGATTTGGTAAAATTCAGATAACTCCCTCACTTTCATTGAAAATGTTCTTTATGTAGATGGTTTAAAGCATAACTTAATTAGTATTAGCCAATTGTGCGATAAGAGTTTCAAAGTTTCATTTGAAGCTTCTATATGCACCGTCTCTAATCCTATTAACAATAGCATTATATTTACTGGATATAGAAATGGCAATGTATACTTAATTGATTTGGACAATTTGTTTACTAGTAATCATTTCCTAGTTGCTGATAATGCTAATGTAAATAAGATTGGATGGATATGAATTGTAGATTAGGTCATGCAAGCACACACTTGATTTCAAAATTGATTAGAATGGACTTAGTTAAAGGACTTCCAAAGTTAGATTTTGAAAATAATCAAATTTGTGATGCATGTCAATTTGGAAAACAAACTAGAAACTCTTTCAAATCTAAAAATATTGTTTCCACTTCTAGGCCACTAGAGCTACTTCACATGGACCTTTTTGGACCTACTAGAACAACAAGTCTAGGAGGAAAGAAATATGGCCTTGTGATAGTAGATGATTATTCTAGATTCACTTGGGTATTATTTTTGGCTCATAAGGATGAGACTTTCTCAATATTTTTGAAATTCTTCAAGAAAGTCACTAATGAGAAAAACAACACCATAGTGTCTCTTAGAAGTGATCATGGTACTGAATTTGAAAATCATTTGTTTGAAAGTTTCTGCATTGAACATGGCATTCATCATAATTTTCTGCACCTAGAACACCTCAGCAAAATGGAGTTGTAGAAAGAAAAAATAGGACGTTAGAAGACATGGCCCGTACCATGCTATGTGAAAGCAACCTACCAAAATACTTTTGGGCGGAAGCTATAAACACGGCATGTTACATCCTTAACATAGCCCTAATTAGCCAATTCTTAAGAAAACTCTCTATGAATTATGGAATAATAGGAAACCAAACATTAGTTATTTTCATGCATTTGGCTGTAAATGTTTTATTCATAATAATGGAAAAGATAATCTTGATAAATTTGATGCAAAATCTGATGAAGGCATATTTTAGGATATTCAACAACTAGTAAAGCCTATAGAATATTTAACAAGAAATATTTAATTGTAGAAGAATCTATTCATGTAGTTTTTGATGAGTCTTTAGCATCAAGTTCAGAAAAGATTGATGATGAGGAAGATACAAATATTCTAGAAAGAGATATTGAAAAATTAAATATAGATGTATCTTCAGATCATGAACAAGAAGCTAAAGATGATGATTCACCTAGAGTTGATGTTATTGATACTAATCATAATGAAGTAGATCTTCCTAGAGATGGAGATATGCCTATGGTCATCCAAAGGAATTGATTATAGGTGATCCATCTCAAGGAGTAAGAACTAGATCATCTATGAGGAATATCAATAATCATCTTGCATTTGTATCTCAAATTGAACCTAAAACTATTGAAGAAGCTGAAAAAGATAGTAATTGGATGCTAGCTATGCAAGAAGAATTAAATCAATTTACTAGCTTAATGTATGGTCCTTAGTTGATAGACCTAAAAGTCATTTAGTTATAGGATCTAAATGGGTATTTAGGAATAAATTGGATGAAAATGGCATAGTAATCAAAAATAAAGCTAGATTAGTTGCAAAAGGATATAATCAAGAAGAAGGAATTGATTTTGATGAAACTTTTGCACCTGTAGCTAGATTAGAGGCAATTAGATTACTACTTGCATTTGCATGTCATATGAACATCAATCTATTTCAAATGGATGTTAAAAGTACATTTTTAAATGGTTTTATAAATGAGAAAGTTTTTGTGGAACAACCACCTGGTTTTGAAGATCATGAATTTTCAAATCATGTTTTTAAATTACACAAAGCACTATATGGTTTAAAACAAGCACCTAGAGCTTGGTATGATAGGTTAAGCAAATTTCTAATTGAAAATGGTTTTTCTAGAGGAAATGTAGATAAAACCTATTTTTGAAAAGAAAAGAAAAGACTTATTAGTAGCACAAATATATGTAGATGATATTGTATTCGGTGCTACTAACAATCATTTGTGTCAAGAATTTGCTAAGCTAATGCAGGGTGAATTCGAGATGAGCATGATGGGAGAACTCAACTTCTTCCTAGGACTCCAAATCAAGCAAAGCAAAGAAGGGATTTTCATCAACCAAACAAAGTACACAAAGGAAATACTCAAGAAGTTTGGAATGGAATCAATCAAACCCCTTGGAACACCTATGAGTCCTTCATGCAAGTTGGATAAAGATGAAGATGGTAAGAAAGTTGATCAAAATCACTATAGAGGTATGATCGGATCTCTACTTTACTTAACTGCAAGTAGACCTGATATCATGTTTGCTGTTTGTTTATGTGCTAGATTTCAATCAGAACCTAAAGAATCTCACTTAATTGCTGTAAAAAGAATACTAAGATATCTAAGTGGAACAAAAATGTAGGATTATGGTATTCTAGAGATTCAACACTTAATTTGATTGCTTATTCAGATTCTGATTATGCTGGATGCAAACTAGATAGAAAAAGTACAAGTGGTGCATGTCAATTTTTAGGAAGTAACTTAATCTCTTGGTTTAGCAAAAAGCAAAATTCGGTTGCATTATCTACTGCTGAAGCAGAATATGTTGCAGCTGGAAGTTGCTGTGCTCAAATCCTTTGGATTAAGCGACAACTTGAAGATTATGGCATAACACTTGATAAAACTCCTATTAGATGTGATAATACAAGTGCAATCAATTTAACTAAGAATCCAATACAACATTCAAGAACTAAGCACATTGAAATTAGATATCACTTTATAAGAGAACATGTAGCTAACAATGAAATTTGCCTTGATTATGTTAATACTGAAGAACAGTTAGCTGATATATTTACAAAACCTTTGAGTGAAGAGAGATTTTGTTATCTTAGAGGAGAATTAGGAATTTGTGATCCTTTGGAATGATTTTGAAACACTAAGGAATGATTATCTAGAATTCAATCAATTCTGTGATTTCTTTCATGACTTTAAGGACAATTTATCTAGACTTTTGAGCAATTTGATTCTCCACATTCTAAAGATTTTTTCAAAAATTTATTGACCTTATTTTGACAAGTTTGGGCTGCTTGAAACTCATTTATTTTTCTCTGAAACTGTCAGTGGAGTCGACACCTTAATCTGTGGAGTCGACACCTTGTCTGTGTCGCTCTCGGTCTCTGACCTTGGAGCCGACACCCGCTTAAGCGGAGCCGACTCCAGCTCGGGCGCTAACAGTGTTAGCGACTTGGAGTCGACACCCGACTTTGCGGAGTCGACACCTGGTGGACCCAAATTGATTATATTAGGGCAGAGTCGACACTTTCTCATTTTCTATCTTCTCCAAATCTTCTCCAAAACTCCTCCAAACCTCCCAAAGCCAAATACTCCTCAAATCAACATTCCCTAAGATTCCAATGGCACCTAAGCGTAGGGGATCGGTCTTTGATGCTCCCGTGGCTACAAGGAAGCGCACGGCTCGGCGTCCCGTCCGTGAACCTTCCCCAAGTGATGATTCCTCTTCAACTCACTCGGATAATCCTAGCCCTTCCTCTCCTCAAGTAGATATCCTTGCTGGGCGAGTCATAACCATGGAAGAAAGGTGGATTTCGATTTCTTTGAAGCCAAGGGTTTTGCAATCGTAGATAAATTAAAGAGCTCGGCTGGGATAAGGTATGTTCTTTGGATGTTCCCACTTATCCAGCCCTAGTTAAGGAATTTTATCTCAATTTATCAAGGGGAGATGGTGGAATAGTCAGTTCTGTAAGAGGAAGAGAATTCATCTCACATTTCAGATCTTAGAAAATCTTTTAGGCATCCCTGTCACTGGGCTTGCGGAGGCATTCACATTGAGAGATCAGATGCTTTGTCAAGGATGTTAGGAAGAGAAATATCAGAGTTTGAGGAAGTTAGGGCAAATCAATTGCCACTTGAACTTAGATTGCTGCATAACATTTGTGGTAGGATCTTATTTCCCAAGACTGGCTATTTGAGTATGTCTCAGAGCGAGAATAGTGATTATGATAGTATCTTGACGGGTCAGCCAATTAATCTTGCTGGAATGATGATATGGTATATGGCTGAGGCCGGAGGCAAGAGAAGATCTTCATTGCCTTATGGGATGATCCTAACCATGTTTTTAGAAGTCAAGGAGTTATGATTTCTAACAATGAGCCATCAAAGAACCTTAGATACACAGATTACTACAGCTTGGCTACTATGCACAGAATGGGGTTTGTAAAAGTGGATGGTAGATGGGAAAGGAAAGGCCATCTGGATGAGAGAGCAGCTGATATTAGGGCTACTGCACCATCTGAGGCAGGTCCATCAGCGAGACATCCATCACCAGAGCCTAGTATCTTCACCACCACTGGTACCTACTCTAGCTCCTGCACATGTACCACCGCCTATGTCATCTATTGGTTTTTCTGATATCCAGTTAGAACAGCTTAAAAGTTTATTTTCTACTCACAAGGAAGAAATGAAAACAGAAATTGACAACAGTTTAATGAATTTAAGAGAAATGTATTATTCTTTGGATGAAAGAATTGGTAAAATTGAATCTACACTTGGAGCCTCCGCAGAATCTTTGAAGAATGATCTCAAGAATATTTTTGAAGAACTTAAAGATATTGGTGGAGATTCAGAGACTTACTCCAAATGCAATGCTGAGCTTCAGGACAAAATTATGACTGCATGTGCATTTGTTGATAGAAGACTAAAGGAATTTGTAAGAACTCAAAGTGAAGGAATGGAAAATATATTAGAAGATTTGCAAAGACTTCTTAGAACTAATCTTTGATTACATTGTAATGAAGTTCTTTGATGTAATTAAAAGATGATGTTTAGTTTAGTTTGATTTTGATTTACTTTTCACTAAAGTCTTGATGTAATGTGTAGTTTAGTTTGAAATTTTGATGTAATGAAGTTTCTTTTTGCAATATGATGTAATACTTGACTTTATGTAATGAACTTATTTGATACTTAATGAATATCATTTGATCTTTGAAGCATCTCTCAATTTTATCATTTACTTGAAACTTCTTAACCTTTTTGTTGATTACAAAAAAAGAGGAGAAGTAATTTGATAGTCGTATATGCATCAAAAGTTAAAAAGAGGGAAAAGTTTTGTATATGTATTGGAATAAATAAGCTTAATTAATTGGTATTACATATAAGAGAAGTAATTTGACATATGTGCACTTAATTTGATATAATTTGATATGCATTGTTTAATAGTATCAAACATTAAAAGTTTATTGTTAAATTGAGTATCATAGGGGGAGCTACTTCATTCAGGGGGAGCTTACCTATGAGAACTAAATATTTGAGAAATTTGAGTTGAAAATCTTATTGTCTAACTCATGCATATACTCAATGTTTTTATAATCATAAAAAGGGAAGATTGTTGACTCAAGTATTGATTTTGATGATTAATAAAAGACATGAGTATATTTACTATGTTTCTAATAGATTTAACAAGTGTTACAGGGATTAAAAATGTTTGATCAATCAAAAGGAATAAAGAAACAAGTTTTGAATCAAAATGTCAAAAGAATTTTTCAAAGTTCAGAGCTTGGAGTCGACACCCAAATGTCAGGAGCCAACCCCAAGGCGTATCAGAAGTTTTCTAAATTTTGGCACGGTCTGGAGTCGACACCCAGAGTTTCAGAGCCGACTCCAACCTGAGATACAGAGAAGCGTATTCTGTTTTAGTTTCTGGAGCCGACACCCAGTATTCGGGAGCCGACACCTAATTTTCTGGAGCCGACTTTAACCTGAGAACAGAGAGCATGTTTTTATGAGCATTTCTGAGCCGACACCTTCGGATTAAGGAGCCAACCCTCGAAAGTGGCGAGCTGGCACTTAACTTTCTTAAAGCCGACTCCTCAATAACTTTTTATTTTCTATTTTTGGATACCCGACTTGGAGCCGACACCTTAAAAGTTGGAGCCGACTCTAACCTGTCAGGAACGGATTTTTTATCTGTCAGAACGGACTCCAACGGTAAGATTTCTTTTTTCCTAACCTCTAACGGCTATTTTCTTTGTGTGTAGAGAGATCCAAACAACTCACAATGGCTATATTTCCTACCTAAATCCGGATTAAGAAATCTATAAAAAGGAAAAATCGTCCGTTCGAAAAAGAGAGGATATACAAGATACAAGAGGAGAAAAATCGAGAAAAATACTCTGTGAAAAAGATAGAGAAATCAAGAGGAAAGACTTGGAGCTCAAATCCATCAACCTCAGAAAGCTCAAAGAGAAATCCACAAGCTTCTCAAGTTCAAATCAAGGAGATTTTCATCCTTAGAAGAAAGATAGCAAAAGCCCCAAATCCTCAACTTCTCAACTGCAAATTTCTGACGAATCTGAGCTGAGGCCTTGATTCAATCTTTCAAAGGATAAGAGGAAAAGAAGAAAAGAAGAAAACCACACATTCAAAGAGCTTCAAACAGGCTTTTCTTATCCTTGTTTAGTTTATTGTTTATTTGCTCATTTGAGGAGCTGCGATGTACTTAAACTCTATTTTTCATTAGTGTTTGCTAATTCAATCGGGGGATTGAATTAGTGGAGGTAGTATACCTCGGTACAAGCTAAGGAAAGCTTATTGTTGGGTTGTGTGCTGGTGAGCCTGGAAAACCAGCTGTGTTCGTTGTGATCCCGGGGGAAATAACAAGTTTTGAGTTGTGAGCTTGTAAAACAACTCGACTGTAATCAAAAGATTATAGTGTGGACCCAAGTGAAGCTTGGGAGTGGACGTAGGTGTTGGATACACCGAACCACTATAAAATCTTTGTGTTTGTTGTGCTTTGTTTCTTAGTCTTCCTCTATCTTATTTATTTATGATTAGCATTTATCTACTTTGCACTTAAGCTCTTTCATATCAAAGAAAAAAAAAATTGAGTTAATTTTTTTTTAAGAACCCAATTCACCCCCTCTCTTGGGTTACCATCTGGGCCAACAGACCCGACTAGGAAGGATGAGAAGAAAAGAAGGGTTTTCATAAGTTGAGCTTGCATGATCCATTAAAAGTGAATGATGCGGGAAGAAAACACATAGCAGATGGAGTTGCAATGAGACTAATGTAAACATAAGTATATTTTTTTTATAGAAGCACTCCAATGCATTATGCGCAATAGTAGTTGACTTATCAGTTGAATAGTCAGCTAAATCCTTAGATTTTCTTTTGTAGTGAATTATGTATAGAATGCTGCACTATCCATTATCGATCAATGAAACTTGAGGATACTACAGTCCTTTTGTATAGGATTTTGTAAAGCCTTGTAATCTAATATGCAAATTTTTTTTATAGAAATTAGGGACTCTGTAAAGTTCCTGTTATATAAGCGGTTAGTGCAA
Organism: Calamus simplicifolius; assembly: GCA_900491605.1. Taxonomy (NCBI): domain Eukaryota; kingdom Viridiplantae; phylum Streptophyta; class Magnoliopsida; order Arecales; family Arecaceae; genus Calamus; species Calamus simplicifolius. The sequence goes on from UESW01004593.1 coordinate 657,895, forward strand.
TATTGATCATTTCTTATACTTTGGCCTCTTAAATTTTAGATAATATTGTAACCATGTACAAATGCAATGTATATTTACTACTTTGAATGACAAATGTACTTAACTAATTTAGGATGAACTACATAATAAATGGCTACAATCCCATCGACCTCTCACCTATTTTGTTGGAGATAGAAAAAATGGATTTTAGGACTATGCATGATCACAAATAGGTTGAAATGGTTGCTTGCATAAAGAGATGCACTTAACTATTTCAAAAAAGATTCGATGACAAAATTTTTAAATCGCATCCACTTGTAACCTGCATGATTGTAAAGAAAAACATGTGATATCGGTAAACAAGGAGCACAAGATGTGACCAGTAAACAAGAAGCAAAACATATGACTGCAAAAATAATTCACATGCTTCTCTTCTTTAGTTCTTACGAGTTGAAAATATTTGGCAGAGGCCATATATTTCTCTCAATTTCTTTTATAGTTCAAACAATCTCATCATGCATGCTTTAAAAATATTTTTGCGGTACTTGTTGCCGGTGGTTTGGATTTCTTCAATTCACTTGAAATAGCTTTTTTGTATCCATAGTTTTAGTGCATAACTAAGACATAATGATAAAGCATATTGGAGGCAAAATATTTGTAAGAGAGAGCAATATTTCTATAAAAAGACACTGCTTAAGATGAAGTTAAAAATTTCTACATTGCTATTGAAGTACATTATAATACTTCAAGCCTATCTGCTAGTCTAATTAGCCTATTCATGGCTGAAATCATATGGCCTTAAAAATTCAAGTGCAAGTTAATTGGTTACGGATAAACTTGAGTTATAAGTTGTCACGCCTCAGACCCAATATTAGATCCAAGGGTGACAATCCGTTGCATACCAGGCATGCAAGGCGTTCTGAAACATAACACTTAATACAAGAAAGGATAATACCTCTATATCATTCAAAATTAATAACCTTAATACAAGAAGGGGTAATAACTATATATCATCCAAATTCAAAGCATTCTTAATACAAAGCATAATCATATGTTTTATGCTACATGCCAAAATACATAAATTAATGGGGTTACAATAAAATGTTAAATCTAAGTTATTTTAGGAGAAGCTCCAACTACCCTATATTCCTTCTTTAGTCTTGTGGCTCTAAAAAAATATTGTGAGATTTAAATAAGCTCACACTCAATAAATAAGCCTACTATAACATAATATAATCATTTCAAGCTTTATCAAATCAGATTTTTATGTAAAACATATAAAGCTTCCAAATATCAAATACATTTTGCCATGTTATCAAAACATGCATACCATATGCTTAAAGTAATTTTGAAAGAAAATACTATATACTATATATAATTTCAGAACAAAACTACTATACAACTGTAAATAGCATATAAAAAAATTTATTTTATACCAATGTCCCACGGCCATACACTATGTCCTCATAAACATAACATCCCCTCGGGGGTAACACCCCCCTCGGGTGTAACCTCCATAAATATTCCCTAGGAGTCAGGGTCCTGGAATCAGCATCATGAACTCACATCATATCATATTCTGCTATAGCACACCTTAAGAGTGTGTGTCCTCCACATATTCCTTCTATGGAGATAGGTCCCGATGCCATGTGGTATAATATTGCCATATCCTGTCACAGCACACCTCATGGGTGTGTGTTCTCCATATACCCCCTATGGAGTTGGATCCCGATGTCAAGTGAGTCATGCAACATATCACATCACATTATATCATATTATAGCGGACCATGGTGGGACATATTATCATATGCACAAAGTATAATTTTTATGTCATATTTACCAAATAACATGTATCGTTGCAAAAATGCAATCCATATACTTTTCATAATCACAGTGATTTAAACATGTCAAATACACATGTTTATTTATAAAATCTTTGGCAATTTCAAATACCATACCAATTGATCAGTTGTCCGCATAGCTATCAAATTATTTGCAAAATATAATAAAATGATCATAGTCAATGCTCACTTGAAAATAAGAGTACCAAATTCATTTTCTCATTTTCTAAATAATGCATTATGTATCAGTATAGCATTTAAATACATAATTTTATATTTTAATAATTCATAAAAATTATGTTAAATGGCTTACTTACTCATAAAAATCATGATAATTGACTTACTTATCTTCTGGCGCTAATCCAAAAATGTAATTCACTTATTTAGGCATCTGGGTACCTACAGCATCAATTTTTCAATTTTTAGTCTCCAGAATCAGCATATGAAAATAACTTCTGAACTCTACCCAGTCTAGTCTTGGGGCCAACTTGGGGCTTGAATATCTCCAAATATATAAGCCCAAACGAGAAAATAAAAATATCATAAAAAAATTAGGATCCATACTGATCCAAACCCTAGCTTCCTTTTATCAGATCTGGTCCGATTTGGAGCCCAAAAAAATTAGCCCAATAGGGCAAATTGAGTTGGGCCGAACCTAGGCCCAGCTCCTCCCTTCTTTTCTCCCCCCTCCCCCCCACTCTCTCTGTTTCTCTGTTTCTTTCCTCCTCCCCTAGTTCACCCAAACTAGGAGGAGCAGAGGATGGCCAGCGACCTAGGGCCATCGCCGACCCCTCCCGGGGTTTCGGCCAGCCACCGGCGATCGGCCCTGTGCCAATCGTCACCGGCGACCGCCTCCCCCCTCTCTCTTTCCCTCTCCTCCTTTCTTTCTTTCTTTCTTTCTTTCTTTGGTAGTGGTGAGGATGGCTGAGGGAGGTCAGCCGAACCCCACCGGACGCCTCCCTAGCACCGGTGGGGGGCCGCTGCTTGCTACTCAGGCCCAGCGAGCCAGCGAGCACACCATCGGGCCTGAACCAAGCCATGGGCCGGCTTGGTCCAACTGTGAAGGAAGGGTTGCCCAGCGGCCCTCAACCGCTCCTCCAGCTGCCTTGAGCGATCGGGCATTCCTCCACCGGGCTTCTCCTCTGCTGCGGTGAAGGGGCCCTGGCCTCTAGTGCCCTCTCTCTCTCTCTCTCTCTCTCTCTCTCTCTCTCTCATTGAGGTAGTGAAAGAGAGGGGGCTTACCTGGCCGACGCAAGGGGGAGTGAAGAAGGTAGCATGGGTGGAGGGGGTATGGCACGGTGGAGAGGGGGGGAGGGGGGGGGGGGGGGGGGGTTCCTCCCCCCCATTTATAGTGGCAAGAGGAGGACCAGCCCTTCCCTGTGCTCATGTGAAGAGGGGAGCCGACATGCCCTCCTTCTTTGATCGACGAAAGCTGGCGTACCGCCCGTGTTTTGCACGCGGGTGGCGCTACAGGGAAAACAGGGGTTTCACATAAGTACTTCAAACTTTTCTTTCCATCAATGTGAAACTATTCTTGAGATATTGCAATTTCTTCCTATTAAGCGATGTCTCATCGCACACCATAAGCTAGCTAAAATTTATAATGAGCTAGGCTATTGGTGCTATATGGTTAGTTCCACGCTATGGTGGGATTCCATCACTATCCCATGGATAGCCTTTTTCTTTTGCTCATCAACTTTTGCATACTTAGATCGGCTCTGATAGCATTTATAACGCCTAAAGCTCATATGCTGGTTCAATTAACCTGCTTGAATCCATGTAGCCTAAAAAATTTGAGTACAAGTTAATTGGTAGCACGTAAACTTGAGTTAGACACACTTCAAACTTTTCTTTCCCATCTGATGCGAGACCATTTTTGGAGTATTATATACATTAACATAGGTATAATCGATTTCTTGTCTAAAATATAAAATACAAAGGTAATAGCAAGGTCATTCAATCACCACATAGTCTAGCATACATGCCAATTGATGCCAATATAAAGCTACAGTATTCAAGGTAAACTTTGGAACAATTAAAGAAATACATTGAGAAATTTTGCCAAATGTATTTGCATGGCAATTACCAAGCACAACATTGCATTTCTGGTTGACACAACTAACTGGACCGCAAAATCACATAACATTACAAATTTTGGTGCAACCTTATGTATTCCAGCGTGCCTTATAAGTTCTTTAGAAAGTGGTATATATCTCAAATTAAAAAAAAAGGGTATATTAAATATATTTGATGGACGCTAAGATGCCACTTAAATCGTTTTCTACCTGACAACCTATTTATGATTTCTTGTTGCACATTTTTACGTAGGTATATGGTTAGTTAAAGTGATATAAATGATTGATATTTAACAATCCCAAAGGTATAATAGCTCATACCTCGCAGCTGATTTGATGAGGTTGCTGCATTAAAGTCCCTTTATGTTGAGTTCTTTATAAAATAGGTAGTATGCTTTACACTCTTTTAGTCGAATAACAAAAGGTCTAATATACATGAGAAGCTGAATGAGTATATGTAATTTAGCTGAATCGGTATGGTATTAAGCTGAATAACTAAGGAATTTAGTGTGGAAACTAGTGGATTTATATTCATTTTTACAAGTTAATAATTTATCCAAAAATTAATTTTGCATTGATCTAGATATTAAGAAATTTGATTCTTACTTTCTATATTATTAATATTTAAAATTGTAGCAAAGTGAAAATGAGAAAGATGAGACAATTTAAGCTTTCTAGGCCAATGGATCGATGAGACGAGGAAGAGATTCGGATGGTTAGGGCTTTGGGGCACATAATTTGTCTTTCTAGGGGATGGGGGCAAGAGTAAGACGATCAATTTCATGAAGAGGGGCAATCGCGTCGTTTAGAGATTAGACTTTTTCTTTTGAAGGGATTGGGAGTTCTAAGCTCGATCGACGAGGACTGGACGTCACCTATGGCGACAAAGTTGGGGAGGCGAATCGCGTTCAGATCGTACCATCATTTCCTAACCATGCTTGGGCCCACCAGTTTGGAACAAAGTGGTCATGGGTATTGCAAGTCATGCGTGGGTGAAAATTTAATGACAACCAAGCCCATGCCTAATAATCACCACAAATTAAGTCCATTCAGGCTATTACCCTGTTGTTGATCCTTTTAATTTTTTATGGTATTACAATATCAATATACCAATGACATGCATGATGCCTATAAACATTTGGAAGATTCTGTAAAGGTTGGTGAGAAATGATTTAATTTGTTTAGTTTTATGGTAAATAAATTCTTATATTTGTGTAATGATATAACAAATTTAATTAACATCCAAAATGATGCATGGAATATACTTTTTTTTTTAAAGATTACTTTTTTTTTTTTTGAAAAAAGTATGGGTTCTTCAATAGCTAACCCCATGTAATTAGAAAAAAGGCTTAGATGAGTTGAGTTGAGTTAAGTTGTTTATGGGTTGTCCAATAGATTCATGCCATGGGTAAGGAAATAGGAGGGGCAACAAAAAGCAGCCCAAGATAAATTAGCCATTTAAGTTCTCAATAAGTGTTTTTTTTGTTCAAACATGACAATATTTTGCCTAACAAAATTTAGAATCGAAAAGCAACAATAAAAGCAATCATATTTAGCTTGAAGAAGAAAAATAAATAGCATTTCGAGAAATCTTGATATATCATTGGCAAGTCAATAGTTAACGATTAACAACTAAGTCAATGAATGTTTTTGGATGGGTTCAGAATTCAAATTGCATTACAAGAAAATCAGCAATTTCTCTTTATTGATCCATCATTTGATCAATATGAAACTTAAATCGAAGAGATTTTCAAATAATTGTTTAAAACCTTCTTGTGATCTTGGAGAAAGCAATCTATATGGCAGTTAAGAAGTTTATAAAGGTGATGATTTTTTTTTTTTTTACGTCTAACATGGTCAATTGCCAACATGAATATCAAGCTGTCCTCTTTTTTAAGAAATAATTTGGAGGGAGATGTAAACCAGCTGAGCTAAGGCTCGTTGGCTTAATATTTAAGCCCATGAATGTCTTAATATCTTGTGAATGATATTTCATTAGCTTCTAAAGATTCTTTAACCAAATATCAGCTTAAATCTTCGCTGTCCCTATATTTGTGGAAATTTCATATTTCACTCTTGAATATCTCAAGAATAATGTTCCATCTTTACAATTATTGGGATTAATTTAAAATTTGAATCATATGAAGAATTTTGAAATTTTTCTAAATCCTCCTATAGTTACATTTATATTTGAGATGTGTATAGCATAGAAGTGGCAAATGTTACTAGCTACGGTTGTAGCACTTCGGATCCATTGGATCGCTCCCTAAACTTCTTCAGTTGAATTATCTTATTATGAGTTATCAATCCATACCACATTAATGGCTTGTGATGCTATGTTATTTGACATATGAGTGCAAGGTATGATTAATCAAGTTGATGGAATGACCAAGATGGCACAAATTTGAAGTCAATGGGTTGGATAATATGTTTTGGTTTGAGCTAAATCTTTTCATCAAGTAGATAACCCAGTCTTGTCATATGAAAAATTAGAGGCACAATCTCAAAGACCATAGGCTCAAATAATTCATTATGATGGTGCAAAAATAAGCTAGATAAATTAGACTTGTCATCCCTAAAGGCTCAATTTTTGAAGCTTGGACAGCTCAAAGTTTTCTATGAGGTATAGCCAATCAATTGATAAAATTTTGTATTATGCTAGAACTCACAGAGCACAAAGTTGAGCTAAATTATATAAAGAGTGATGACAGTTAAATCCCTTAGAATTCAAAGGGTTTATGCACCCATTATAGTTGAACTAGATCATTTAAAGAGTTGAATGTTGTGAGAGCCCATGCTCATGTATGTCTAGTCTCACATCGGCTATGCACTAGAGAGATCTTGATTACTTATAAAGGATCAAAATGAATTTTTGAGTAAATTTTTTAGATGAGATCTTGAATTGTTACAAATAATATTAAAGCAGATTTATCCTATGATTATGTAGAATAACGAGAATGCTAGGCTTAAATGAAAGAGAAAGAAATATGTGAGAGGCCATGCGAGCATATGTTTAGTCTCATATTCTTGATTAACATTTTTAGGTGATGACTAAAAATAAAAATTAAAGAGCCAAAAGTGAGACATTTTTTGAATGAAATCGTATATATGATGAGTACAATGATTCAAGTATGGAGCCCATAAAGTTCAAATCACATATTTAGTTGAAAAGTACTTGATTGAGCACAGTTTGCTCCTCCAGTAATTTGTTCCCTTCTTTTTATTTCCTAAATTATGTGAAAAGGGAAAACACAAGCAATAATGGGGTCAAGATTAGACCACGATGCAAGAGGAAGGCATTAACATGTGCTAAAGAAGAGAATTGGATTTTTTTTTTTTTTTTTTGAGGGAACCGAAGGAGAGTGCCACCTCCCCCATAGTAAAATTTATTAAAATCAAGAAGGTTACGAAGAATTTGCAATGAAAGTTAAAAGATTACATATATCTTCATAGGAGCGTGACAACTTTTGGGAGCAGAGGTTACCTCATAAGATGAAAATAGAAATAATTTGTGAATGATCAAGGTAAAGGGACAACACCTATTGTGAAGAAGTCTTGTATTTCTCTCATTCCACAGGACATAAAGGACAAAACCAATTGATCCCAACATTTTCTCCATTTGGCTTGCACTTTTTTCCTCCATTTCGTCCAAAGCTTAAAGAGAGAGGTAGGGGGCCTAACCAATCTGGGATAGTTGATGAAGTGGCCTAATATCAAATTAGAGAATGAGCTGCTAACAAATAAATGATTGCATAATTCCTGATTAGCTCTATAGAAGATGCAATCGGTCCTCACTGACCATTCTTTTCTTGCTAAATCATCTCCTGTGTAAAGCTTGTTGCGGAGGATCAACCAAAGGATTATCTTCACTTTCTTCGGTACAAACCTTTCTATATAATATTGAAGAAAGATAAGAGCACACCACGGTAATTCATAAATCTATAGAAAGAATCAATAGTTTATTTTGCATCATCGTAGGGCCTCCAAACCTATATATTCAAGTCTCTAATGGATGTGATGTGGTTGATCGAGCCATATCAGAGTTAACGAAAGAAGCAGCTGATGAAACCCTAGCCTCGGACTTCAAAGTCCCCTCGGTCTCGGCCCCAAGACCCTCTCGGCCTCCAAAACCCCCTCGGCCTTCGAGACCCCCTCGGCCTCGGACCTTATGTCCCTTCGGCTTCGGACCTTATGTCCCCTCGGCCTCAACCCAGATCCCCTCAGCCTCAGATTTCATGTCCCCTCGGTCTCGGACCTATGTCCCCTCGACCTCGGACCCAAGTCCCCTCGGCCTCGGACCTCATACCTCGGACCCAAGTCCCCTCGACCTCGGACCTCATGTTCCCTCGACCTCGGACTCCAGGCCTTCACTAACTCAAGCCACCTGATACTAACACGTGGCCCATCAATACCTACAGTTGCCACATGGCCCACTAATTGTCTGCAATTGTGCGTGACCACTATCTGTAACCACACCTGTCTGGCACGACTAGGCCACCTACCACCTATGGCGCCGCTCCTGAGGTGACTAGTGGGGCAAGACACCACTTACATGCGTAGTATCGGTTGCAACCTATTTATCAGCCTGGCCACCTGCTCCTATCGGACAAAAACGCCTAGGAATCAGTCACCTTCCGAGAGCGAAAAGGGGGATCTTTGAACAGGTATAAGAACCTACACTCACAATGAGGGAAGGGATCTGAACTCAAGCTCTCTACCTATTTTCCATTAGCTCTATTTTCTTCACTATTCCTGAGTTGCTTACTTGAGCATCGGAGGGTCCCACCGGTGCAGCCGATCTCCGGGGACTTTCTTGCAGGAGCTTCATCGAGGAGGAGAATCTTTGTTTCCCGGTGTTAGAGGAACGTGACTTGGTGGCAACATATTGGCGTGCCAGGAAGGGGGAGAAGGAGAAAAGTAAGCTTCGAACCAGCTAGCTACAAACTATTCTTCCTTGAGCGGTCAAGATGATGGTGGTGATACATGCACAGGTTTCCACCAGTTGTGCCGGGGGCATCGCCAAGAGCCGAGCCGTTGGAAGCCGATCCCCTGGCTCCCCAGGCCAGCGTTTCTGCACCGTCATCGCCACCGCCCCTGCAGCAAGACGATTGGATCGCTGCCCTGGCCATGCAGGTCAGTCGCTGGTGGTGGCAGTTTAGGTGCTGCAGTAGCAGCCGGCAGCCGTGCAGCAGCACCGGAACTGCTCTCGTCGGTCCCGGGGTTGGTTCAGCCTAGCCAGCAGTCCACCCGAGGGAGGTCTCCCCTCCAGAAGGCCCGCCATCGCCGCATTTTGCCAAGGCATCATCACTGGGAGGCCTCCAAGAGGCCCTAGTCCCCTTCCCACACGCCAGTACTTCTCCGAAGCGGTGACATGGGAAGGACACGGAGCGAACGTGTCCGCACCGACGCCACCCCTCCCCATCCTCGGATCTTCATGGGAGGGGTCCTTTGATGGCTGAATCGCTCGTCGGGTTAAGCAACGGCTAGACGAGTATAACCAGTGGCTGGAGGAGCTCAGCCGCAGGATCACCAACCCACGGAGATGGATTATGACAGCCGTCCTCCACTATCCCGTCGCATCATGGAGGAGCCAATCTCGACCCGATTCTGCCTCTTTCAACTGGACCCATAACGGCACCACTGATCCCCTAAACCACCTGAAAATTTAAAAGGTCCTCATGCAGGTCCAGGGGGTGACCGACTTCCTTCTCTGCATCCTTCCCCGCCACCCTGAGGAAGACGCTCGAGCTTGATACTCCCGCTTGCCGCCGCGCAGCATCAACTCCTTCCGACATCTGGAGAGGCCTTTCTAGCACACTTTGATGCATGCCGAAAGATCCCGGAGTGGCGGATAGCTATTCTCCGTCCAGTAGAGGAGAGCGAGTCACTGAGGGATTTCTTCACCTGGTTTAAGAAAGCTGCTCTTGAGGTCTACAACCTCAAGGACTCAGTGGCCACTCTGGCCTTGAAGCGTGGACTCCGCCCATCCCGCTTCGCCTACTCCCTCGACAAGAAGCCTTCCGGTTATTACGCTGAGCTGCTGAGCCAGGCGCAGAAGTAAATACGTGCCGATGAGGCCGAATCTTTCCTACGCGAGGTAATAAACGCACAAATAATCATCATAAACCTATTAATTAATAAATCAAAGGACATTATTATTTAATATTTAAATATTATATATATTTTAGGTAAAACTTATCAACTTAAAGAGCTCGATTTTAGGAGTCCAACGAAGCAAACGGCACTCAAATCGACTTAAAATGAGCTCAAAATTAAATTTACAAGGATTTATCTTTATCTGCATGCATCTTAAAGCAAACTCGGTAAACCAATTGCTGATTTCAATTGCAGATTTCATATTCATTTTTTCTTCGATTTTCTTCCCTTTCTATCCCATCACTCCACCAACCAATCAGGGAATAAATTGGATTGAAGACTTTCAAATTGGAAGGAAAATCGTCCATTATCTCTTCGAAATCTCTTCATGTTTCGTTCATGATGCCAAATCGGAAAGAATTCAAATTTGAAAGAAAATCAGCGTATTCATAAACACGCAAAGAAACTGAGCAGATATGAACATTCATGATTTCTCCGCGTCTCCTCCGCGTTAAATCGTCCGCATTCATTTGGGCTTCGAATCAGATCTGAAACAGTTAGGAAGCTGCGTCTGGTATGGAACGGATAGGCACGACCTCTCCGATTTATCTTTTCTTCGCATCCTCTCCCATATGAGCATCTATAAATAGCTCTGGCTGGGTAGATGTGAGATCAATCCTAAACAGAGAAAGAAGGAGAGACATTCGTGAGGCAGAAAGACGTTCCCGATCCTGGGGAGTTTGGTGGGTTGCGCTAATCTGATTCAGAAGCAAGGATCCTAGGGAGTTCGGTGCCTTCTTGATGCCTTCTTGATGCTGTTGCCGATGACAGGGAAGAAGATTTATTTTTTTAGTTTTAATCTTTATGTAATCGGATGCTTTACAATAAAATATTTATTTATGTTTAGTTCTTAGTAAATGAAAATAATTTTGACTAGTCTATTCTTAAAAGTGATGGGCCGTGATCTACGGGTACGGGCCGTGCTCTCATAAGATAGATCATATCTTAATTATTCTCATTATCTTTTATTTAAATTCTAATTACATAATTTTAATTCAAGATAACCACTAAAGTCTGTCGATTCGATCCCTTACTCTCGTATCTATTAGTGAAATTAAGGTATTTTAATCGTTGCGCTACGACACATCAGATTTTTGGCGCCGTTGCCGGGGCTTAAGTGCAGTTATTTTGAAAAAAAAAAAAAAAATTTAAAAAAAAAAAAAATTAAAATTTAAAAAAATTTAAATTTAAAATTTTAAAAAATTATCACGAATTTTCTATTGATTTTATTCTTATTTACCTTAATTGTTAAATTTTCTTATTTTTTTAACATAAAAAATTATTTCCTTCTTATCACAAACCCACTTTTAACCTAATCAACTTTTAATTAACGTAACTTAAAAAAAAAAACTTAAGAAAACCCTAAGACACTTTCATAAAACATAATTAATTTTTTTTAAAAATAAAATAATAAATAATTAAAAATTAAAAAAATTATTTTATTTTTTTTTATGCTTAGATTATTTATTTTTGCAAAACTTAAAATATTTTCATTGACATCTCATAATTTATTAGGGAATTAGAAACTTAACCACAAAATCTAAAAAAAAAGTAAGTAGATTAATTTTTTCAAGAGCTTGACATCTGTTTGTTGCATAGCATTTTCATAATTAATTTTAAGGGCACAAACCCCTAATCAAGATAAGGTGGGAGTTGATCACCCTTCCTTAGCCCATAAACCACATCCTTCATTTTGCATTAACCCAAGCCTTTAATTTTAAAATTAACTAGACGTCAGCCCCTAAGGAACTCGAGCTCAATAGGACAAGGCACCCAAAAGAGTTGGACCGGGTCGAGATTGACTGCTTAACTGGTGTCTAGAAAAGGAGAGAAAGTGGTTACTTAATTGGTTCGTCCTTACCTAGTAAGCGATGGGGGACCCCCACTGACCTTATTCTTAACTGGCTAGTTGATCAGCTAATTTTTGACTTGGAGGGCTCCAAGGCGGTCTTGGAAGTTAGGAGCTGTTAGATTTAGGTTAAGCCTAGGGTAGAGAGTTTAATCTTTGTTAACTTGATTGCTAATAATTATTAAATCCTAATTAAATTAGTCTTCATTCCTCTTAGTTTAGGAATCTCTTAGGATACTTCTTTTAGAATTATCTCCTTTTTCTTCTATTACATTAAAAAAAAATAAATTACTTTTGAATCGATAGGGTGTATGCTTGGTCGCCGATCGTTACAACCTAATCTTATACCCCTAGATCCTGAAATAGAAAGAATCTTTAGAGCAAACAGACTTAGAATTATGGACCATAATAACGAAAATGATCCACCACGATAGTTAAAAGAATTTCACTCCTTCAAGTATACCTACTCTCCCTGCATTCAAGTGCCTCCAGTGGAGGCCACTCAATATGAATCAAGTCAAGTGTGATTCAAATGTTACCTTCTTTTATGGACTTACAAATGAGGATCCATACAAACACTTAGATGAATTCTTGGAAATTTGTTCACTGTAAAAATTCAAAATTTTTCTGACGATGCTCTTAGACTTAAGTTGTTCCCATTCTCTCTTAAGGACAAAGCCAAATATTGGTTAAATTCATTAGATACTGTAACAATTTCAACTTGGGATCATCTTCAGAAGAGTTTCTTAAGAAATACTTTCCTATAGGAAAAACGAATCAAATTAGAAAAGCCATAACAAGTTTTTCTCAGACTAATGGCGAGATGTTTCATGAGACATGGGAGAGATTAAAAGAATTGATTAGAAATGTCTGCATCATGCCATACCGAAATGACAGTTAGTTCAATGTTTTTATGATGGACTATCAGAAAAGTAGGCAAATGGTTGATGCTTCATGTGGTGGGACATTTATGTTAAAGAATGAACATGAAGCTTGGCAACTCTTTGAGACATTGAGTGAGAATTCATTACATCACATGTCAGTCGCTCGTAGCGACACTCCCGTAGAACCTAAAAGAGGTGGAATATATGAAATAGGTCATTCTATAGATATCTATACTAAGGTAGATGAACTATCCCAAAACTTGACCGAATTCTACAAGTTGGAAACACTCTTCCCCATCTATTCAAAATCATGATGTTTGTATAATCTGCTCAAGTCCACTCATTCTACAGGTAAATGTCCAGCTGCATACCAATTTCCTGAGCTTGTTCAAGAGCAAGCCCACCAAGCCCAAACCCGATTGGCTCCTAGAATAGGAAATGATCCATATGCGAATACTTACAATCCTGGCTGGCAAATCACCCAAATTTTTCTTGGAAACCTCAACCTATAACCAATTCATCATCAATCAGACCTAATAATCAAGAAACCAATTTTAGAAGCATTCCATATTTACAATACCCAAACATCCCACAACCTCCACCGAATAATCATCCTACTTTTGAAGCATTGAAAGGGCTAGAAATGAATACTCAAATCCTTCACTCCACACACAATCTATTGCAAAACTAGAAACTCAGATAGGTCAATTAGCCAGCATTCAGTAGAAGGGAGGAGGGTAAGTTACCTAGTCAGCCTATCGATAACCCAAAAGGACAATTCATGGCTGAGGGTTCCAATAGTCCTGACAAATTCCAGAACATGCTAAATCAGTCATGACTCTAAGAAGTGGAAGAACGTTGAACCCACCAAACCAACCCAGAAATTAGAAGTGGCTGAACCGAAAAGAGAAGAAATGAAGAAGAAAAGGAATGCAATGATCAAGCAATCACACCTAAAGCCCCATTCCCTAGTGCTTTAGAATCTCCTTTATCTTTGGACAAGAAGAATATAAAATGAATGAGATGCTTGAGTTATTTAAGCAAGTCCAAATAAACTTACCTCTTCTCGATGCTATCAAGCAAGTTCCAGCTTATGGCAAGTTTCTGAAGGATCTATGCACACAAAAACGAAAGCCAAGACACAAATACCAAAAAAGATCCACTTGACTGAGCAAGTCAGCTCAGTTGTTCAGCAAATAACTCTACCCAAAGTAAAAGATCCTGGTACCCCGATTATATCATGTGTAATAGGGAACTTCACAATCAAGAAAGCATTACTAGATTTGGGTGCGAGTGTAAACCTTCTCCCAAGTTCAGTTTATGAGTTATTCGGATTTGGAGAGTTGAAACCCACGACAATAACACTACAATTGGCAGATAGATCAGTCAAAGTACCTCGTGGAATATTGGAAGATGTATTAGTAAAGGTAGATGAATTTTATTTTCCTATCACTTCTTGTGTTAGATATGGAATCTAGTGGTAATCCTAACCAAATTCCCATCATTCTTGGAAGACCTTTTTGGCTACTGCTAATGCATGTATAAATTGTAGAACGGGTGTGATGGATGTATCTTTTGAGAATAAGAAGATGAGATTAAATATTTTTAATGCTTTCCAAGGACCACCTGTGTATGATTTAAATGAAGTAAACATGATCGAAGAAGTTGTAGATAAGAAATTTCAAAGTTTGCTTGATTCGGATCCTTTACGAACATGTCTTACACATTTTGGAACAGATGACTTTGATATTGATGAGTACACCAAAGAGATAAACCTGTTATTAGAACCACCTAAGTTTGATACCATCCCTCCTTGGACTATAAAATATGAACCACTTCCAACTAAACCAAGCCCTTTAATACCATCCTTAGAAGAACCACCCAAACTAGAATTGAAACCTCTTCCTGCTGACTTAAAATATTCGTTCCTTGGACCCAATGATACCCTTCCGGTAATCATTGCATCTACCCTAACCTCTGAGCAGGAAGATAAATTGGTAGATGTACTTAAAGAACATAAAGAGGCAATTGGATGGACAATAGCTGATCTTAAGGGAATTGACCCTTCCGTTTGCATGCACACATTCATAGTGAAATTGAAGCCAAACCACATAGAGACATGCAACGGAGGCTAAATCTGAACATGAGGGATGTTGTTAAAAAAGAAGTAGTAAAATGGCTTGATGCTGGTATTATTTATCCAATTTCGGATAGTCAATGGGTTAGTCCAATCCAAGTAGTACCTAAAAAGTTGGGTATTACCGTGATTGAAAATGAAAAGGGCGAATCAATTCCTACTCGCACATCAACTAGTTGGAGAGTGTGTATAGATTATCGAAAGTTGAATGCATTAACTAGAAAAGACCACTTCCCTTTGCCTTTTATCAACCAAATTCTGGAACGGCTAGCGGGACAAAGTTTCTTTTATTTCTTAGATGGATATTTAGGATACAATCAGGTCCCAGTATTTCCTGCAGATCAAAAAAAGACCACCTTCACCTGTCCCTTTGGAACATTTGCCTTTAGACATGCCATTTGGTCTTTGTAATGCACCAGCCACTTTTCAACGATGTATGTTGCCATATTTTCTGATATGATTGGTCAATTTTTAAAAATATTTATGGATAATTTTTCAGTTTTTGGTGCTTCATTTGATAGCTGCCTTAAGAACTTGACTAAGGTACTGAAACGATGTATGAAATGAATTTAGTCCTAAGTTGGGAGAAGATTTTATGGTTCGTGAGGGAATTGTGCTCGGACACATTGTTTCAGAGAAAGGAATTGAGGTTGATAAAGCCAAGGTTGAATTGATCTCAATCTACCACCCCCAACCTCAGTTAAACAAGTACGATCTTTCTTGGCCATGCTGGTTTTTACAGATGCTTCATCAAGGATTTCAGTAAAATTTCTCGACCCTTGTGTAATTTGCTGGCCAAAGATAGTTCTTTTAATTTTGATGAGATTGTCTAACAGCCTATAACATCCTGCGAACTACTTTGACCACTGCACCAATTATCAAGCCACCAGATTGGACCATACCTTTCGAAATCATGTGTGATGCTTCTGATTATGCTGTAGGGGCAGTTCTAGGACAAAAACTCAATCAAAAACCCCATGTAATTTATTATGCTAGCAAAACTCTTTCAGATGCATAAATGAACTATACTACCACTGAAAAAGAATTACTAGCAGTCGTGTTTGCCCTAGAAAATTTTAGATCATATATGTTAGGGTCCAAGTCTTAGTTTACTCTGATCATGCAGCATTAAGGCATTTGTTATCAAAAAAGGATACAAAACCTAGATTGAATTAGATGGATCCTTCTACTACAGGAATTTGACTAGAAATCTTAGATAAAAAGGTTCCAAAAATATGGTAGCAGATCATATCTCTAGAATCTCAGTGGAATATAACAAAGAAATAATCAGAGATAATTTTCCTGATGAGCAACTGTTCTTAATTTCCCATAGCAATCTTCCCTGGTTTGCCCACATTGTGAATTATTTGGCAATAGGAAAAATACCTTCCCACTGGACAAAAAGAAAAAGATAGATTTTTCTCATAAATCAAATATTACTTTTGGGAAGACCATGAATTATTTAAGTACTGTTCAGATCAGGTGATTAGGCGATGTGTCCCCAAGAGCGAATTCAAAAGCATACTTAACTTTTGTCATTCTCTTGCCTATGGGGACATTTTAGTGGAAGAAAAACTGCAGCAAAGGTCCTGCAAAGTGGGTTCTATTGGCCAACTCTTTTTAAAGATGCACATGAATTTGGCAATAATTGTCTTCAATGTCAACAAACAGGAAATATTTCTAAAAAGATATGATGCCCCTAAACCCTATCTTGGTTGTAGAAATTTTTGATGTATGGGGTATTGATTTTATGGGCCCATTTCCTTCCTCTTTCGGATTCGAATACATTCTAGTGGCAGTTGATTATGTGTCAAAATGGATTGAAGCCATGGCAACTCGAACCAATGACCATAAAGTTGTAATCAAGTTTATTCAGCATAACATCCTTAGTCGTTTTGGATGCCCAAGGGCTATAATTAGTGATGGGGGTATACATTTCACAAATAGACACTTTGAAGGATTAATGAATACATATGGAATTACTCATAAGGTAGCTACACCTTATCATCCCCAAACTAGTGGCCAAGTTGAAATATCAAATAGAGAAATTAAACATATCCTTGAGAAAACGGTGAGACCCGATAGGAAAGATTGGTCAGAATGTTTGGATGACGCATTATGGGCTTATCGTACTGCATTTAAAACTCCCATAGGATGTCTCCTTACGGCTCGTATTTGGAAAGGCCTGCCATTTACTGTAGAATTGGAACACCGTGCATTTTGGGCCATCAAGCAATTTAATTATGATATGAAAAAGGCAGGTGTTACTAGAAAACTTCAATTGAATGAGTTAGAAGAGCTACGAAATGACGCATATGAGAGCTCAAAAAATTAAAAGAGTGAACCAAAGCATATCATGACAAATTTATTAATAGAAAAACTTTTGAACCAAATCAAAAAGTATGGCTTTACAATTCAAGATTACATCTTTTCCCTAGAAAACTTCGTTCACGATGGAATGGACCTTTTATAATAACTCAAGTATTTTCCCATGGGGCAATAGAACTCAAAGATCCTAAGCAAGGGAATATTTTTAAGGTAAACGGTCAACGTTTGAAACCATATATAGAAGAAATTAATGATGAAGTTGTTGAATCAATTGATCTTGTAAACCCAATACTATCATAATGAGTAGCATAGTCTGGCTGAAGACTTTAAACTAGCGCTCTTGGGAGGCAACCCAATTTATCAGTTATTTTTAACTTTTTAATTTTTTACTATGACCAGAGAATAGCAACAGAAGTAATCGAAAGAAGATGGCAACAATGAAACCTCCAACCTTCAAATACTCGACCAGGTAGTATCTTTCCTTGAAATTAATTTTTTTTCCATTAGGGACAATGGAAATTAAGTTGGGGGGGGAGAATAAGTAAATCCTCGAGTAAAACTATAATCAGATTGTGTACCAAATTTTGTCTCGATTTGAAGTTAATCAAGCATTCCAATTATCAATGAACGATTAACGGTTAGATTATTTTAGAGATACTGAGGAACAAATTATTAAGGAAACCTAATAAAAGATAGAGTTTAGCCCACAAAAATTTTTAGAATAATTTTAGACCCTCCTGACCACTGATCTTAATAGTACAATCTACTTAATAAGGGTATGGATGAAAATGTCATTCAAAAAAGAAAAAAAAAAGAAGTCTCTTTTAAAGTTAATAAATTAGGTTCTTAGCATCTTTCACTAAGTAACCAGGCCCCGTCACCTAAGCAAGTGATGTTGTTCACGTAAAAAGGTGAGAATGTGAAAGAACCTAAGTAAAGTCAGCCCTACCTGAAGCCTTTTTGACTCGAGTCAGTAAGTTCGAGGGGTGTTTTACACCTAATTCCCTAAAACCAACTAGTTTGGGAGCCATTGGCCTAAAGCTTACTACAAGGTAAATTAGAAAGCAAGGGGTTAGGACATTGCACTGACTTTACACATAAATAAATAAGGAGACTAAATTACAAAAAAATACTACACCCAACCCAAATTAAGTTAGAGAACTTAAACAGAGAAGTGAAAAGTTGGTGAAGGAAGACTTTATCAATTCTTATGGGCTGCACTCTATCACTAAATGGGTAAACTTGATAATCCAATGAAGCACCTCTTTTATGATCTAACCAAAAATCATTTGATTTTAGAATTGTAAGATAGCTATCAATTCTTGGACTAGCTTGTACATATTTCTAGATTCTTTATTTACTCGAGGACGAGTAAAATTCAAGTTGGGGGAAGTGATAAACGCACAAATAATCATCATAAATCTATTAATTAATAAGTCAAAGCACCTATTATTATTTAATATTTAAATATTTTATATAATATTTTAGGTAAAACCTTATCAACTTAAAGAGATCGATTTTAGGAGTCCAACGACGCAAACGACACTCAAATCGGACTTAAAATGAGCTCGAAATTAAATTTACAAGGATTTATCTTTATCTACATGCATCTCAAAGCAAACTCGGTAAACCAATTGCCAATTTCAATCGTAGATTTCACATATTCGTTTTTTTCTTTCGATTTTTCTTCCCTTTCGATCCCATCAATCAACCAACCAATCAGGGAATAAATTGGATTGAAGACTTTCAAATTGGAAGGAGAATCGTCCGTTATCTCTCTGAAATCTCTTCATGTTTCGTTCAAATGCCAAATCGGGAAAGAATTCAAATTTGAAAGAAAATCAGCGCAATCTCTCCGTATTCATGAAACATGCAAAGAAACCGAGCAGATATGAATGTTCATAATTTCTCTGCATCTCCTCCGCATTAATGGATCAAGCAAACAAATCGTCCGCATTCATTTGGGCTTCGAATCATATCTGAAATAGTTAGAAAGCCGCGTCTGGTATAGAACGGATAGGCACGACCTCTCCAGGATTTCTCTGTGTTCTCTTCACATCCTCTCCCATATGAGCATCTATAAATAGCTCTGGCTGGGCAGATGTGAGATCAATCCTAAACATAGAAAGAAGGTGAGACATTCGTGAGGCAGAAAGATGTTCCCTCGGTTCAGAGTTCTGGTGGGTTGCGCTAATCTGATTCAGAAGCAAGGATCCTGGGGAGTTCGATGCCTTCTTGATGCTGTTGCCGATGATAGGGAAGAAGATTTTTTTTTTTGTTTTAATCTTTATGTAATCAGACGCTTTATAATAAAATATTTATTTATGTTTAGTTCTTAGTAAATTCTTTTTAAGTGAAAATAATTTTGACTGGTCTATTCTTAAAAGAGACGGGCCGTGATCTATGGGTACGGGCCGTGCTCTCATAAGATAGATCATATCTTAATTATTCTCATTATCTGTTTATTTAAATTCCTAATTGCATAATTTTAATTCAAGATAACCACTAAAGTCCCTGTGGATTCGATCCCTTACTCTCGCTATCTATTAGTGAAATTAAGGTATTTTAATCATTGCGCTACGACACGCATCACGAGGTAAATGGGAGTTCCAATAAGAATCAAGCCCATCCCGAGCCTGCTGAGGCTCAACCCAGGAGGCTTGAGCCTCCACGCCGATCGGATAATCGACCACGAGCACTCGCTCTCAGGGAGGGACCCTTCACCTCTCTGCTCGCCCCGATATCCCACATCCTAATGAAGATCGAGGGTGAGTCGTATCTTCAGCACCCTCCTCCCATGAAGCCAGGGACCCCTTGTAACAAAAATTTCTACTATCATTTCCATCGGGACCACGGCCACGACAATGAAGACTATCACTAGCTGAAGAAGGCAATTGAGGACCTCATCCAGCGAGACCACTTGAGAAAGTTTGTCCAGAGGGGAACCCGAGTACGTCAGGCCCATTGGCACCTCCGCCTCTTCAGGTCAGCGTCGATAACGCCCCAACCGAGAAGATTATGGCCATGATTTTCTGAGAGGCAGGCAGCACCTTCAAGAGACCGTGAGGGGATGAGGGATTAGATTCTGTAATTTCCTTCTTTAAAAGGGACTTAAAGGGGATGGTTAACAACAATGATGATAGCGTCGTCATGACAATGATGATCATGAAACACCCTGTAAAGATAATCTTAGTTTATAGTGGAAGCTCGGTTGATGTTTTGAGTTATGATGCCTTTGTTCGAATGGACTTGTCACCTAACTCCCTTCGGCCTGTTACCATGCCCCTGATGGGCTTCACTGGAGATTTCGTGAGGGTCGAGGAAGAAATCACTCTCCCGGTCATAGTCGGGACCACACCGTGTCAAAGCACGGTCTTCATGAATTTTTTGGTTGTCCGAGTTTCCCTGGCCTACAATGCCATTCTCGGAAGACCCGGCCTGAACCTCTTGGATGCCATCATATCCACCAAGAGACTGTTCATGAGGTTTCCCACCAGCGAAGGAGTCGAGAAGATGCGGGGAGAGCGGAACCCAATGCCACTCTGTTATCATACGACCCCCAGCCCTCAGGGGGTGACAGCTGCACCGGCACTAGAGTCGCTTGACCCCGAGATTTGGAGAGGAGAGAGGAGCCGGCCAAGCATCTGCTAACCTTTCCGCTGGGGGAGGACCCGGCAAAAACAGTCCATATCGGAGCCCTACTCCCCGAGGAGGCGCGCGATTAACTTCTCGCTTTCCTGCGGGCCAATTTCGACATCTTTGCATGGTCGGCATCTGACATGTCGGGTATACCCGGGGTGGTAATTACCCATCAACTGAATATCAACTCAGGATGCCGACCCATCCGGCATAAGAAGAGGAGCTTCGCCCCCAATCGGTAGAAGACCATTGACGAGGAGGTTCGCAAGCTAGTGGCTGCCGGCCACATCCGGAAGGTCCACTATCCTGACTAGCTGGCCAATGTGGTAATGGTTTGCAAAGCCAGCGGGAGTTGAAGGATGTGTGTTGACTTCACCGATCTTAACAAGGCGTGCCCCAAGGACAGCTTCACATTGCCTCGGATCGACCAACTAGTGGATGCCACGTCTGAGCACGAGACCCTCAGTTTTATGGATGCCTTCTCAGGGTATAACCAAATCAAGATGGACCCGACAGATGAGGAGGCCACTTCATTTGTGACCGAGAAGGGCATATACTGTTATATGGTAATGCCCTTCAGACTAAAGAATGGGACCACCTACCAGAGGCTGATGAACAAGGTCTTTGAGGACCAGATCGGGCACAACATGAAAGTGTACGTGGATGACATGCTAACCAAGAGTATCCATACCGCTGACCATGTTGCTGACCTGACGGATACCTTCAACAATCTCTACCGATTCCAGATGAGACTGAACCCTCGCAAGTGAGCTTTCGGGGTAACGACAGGCAAGTTCCTGAGCTTCATGGTGACGCAACGGGGGATCAAGGTGAACTCCGACAAGATCCGAGCCATCCTCGACATGAGGCCCCCAGCTAACAAGAAAGAGGTACAATGCTTGACTGGGAGGGTGGCAGCCCCGAGCCATTTCCTGTCCAAGTCAGCAGAGAGATGCTTACCTTTCTTCAAGGTGCTACACAAGGTCAATGGCTTCGAATGGACCAGGGAGTGTTAGAAGGCCTTCGAGGAGCTGAAGGAATTCCTGTCCACTCCACCACTGCTGTCCAAACCGCGTGGTGAGGAGGAGCTTTTCCTCTACCTTGCGGCTTCCTCTGAGACCGTCAGCTCCGTGCTCGTCTGCATGGATGCCGATGGGACGCAAAGGCCGGTTTATTAAACCAGCAAGGTGCTTCATGACGTGAAGACCAGGTATTCCAGAACTGAAAATATCATTTTTGCTCTGATCATCTTCGCTTAGCGCTGCAGGCCTTATTTCCAAGCCCACCCCATTGTGGTGTTGACGGACCAACCGCTCAGGATGATTTTATCCCGTCCTGACACCTCTAGCCAACTGGCGAAGTAGGCCATTAAGTTGGGGAGTTTGACCTGTCCTTCTGGCCAAGGTTAGCGATGAAGTCCCAAGTGTTAGCCGACTTCTTGATCGAATGTATGTGGGCCGAGGAGCAATCGAAGGGATCACCCTCGGGTCCCCCGGATATGATGGCTGAGGCAGGAGAGGAAGACTGGATCCTTCATGTGGATGGCGCGTCTAACTCCCAGGAGAGTGGAGCTGGGCTCATCCTCGTAAGCTTAGAGGGAGAGGCAGTGGAGTACGCTCTTCGTTTCCTTTTTTTTCCACCAACAATCAAGCGGAGTATGAAGCCTTGCTAGCGAGAATGAAGTTGGCCGAGGAGCTCGGGGTGAGGCATCTCAGAGCCTTCATCGACTCTCAACTTATCTCCGGACAAGTTGCTAGGGAGTGCGAGGCCCCGAGATCCTACCATGTCCCGTTATCTGAGTAAAGTCCAATCCCAGGCCTCCCTTTTTGCTTACTTTCGTGTCAGTTACATTCCCACGGGTGAGAATGCCAGAGCTGATGCATTGTCCCGTTTGGCCACTTCAGCCGACGGGGCCCTGGGAAGAACATACATAGAGCATCTGGAGACCCCAAGCATTGAAGCTACAGAGGAGGCCCTATCAGTTACCCAGAAGCCCCCTTGGATGGACGTTTACGTCTGGTACCTTACCGATGGTGCCCTCCCCGAAGATCCGGCAAAGGCCAAGCTGTTCAAGCACCGAGTTCCTAAATTCTTGATATTGGACGAACGGCTCTACCGAAGGTTCTTCTCATACCAAATTCTAAAGTGCATGGGCCCGCGTAAGCCATTACATTGTCTGAGAGATACACAAGGGCATCTGTGGGAGTCACCTGGGGGGCAGAGCGCTGGCATATAAGGCCCTATGCCAAGGATATTACTAACTCACAATGAAGGAGGATGCCGCCGAGTTAGTTCGAAAGTACGACGGTTGTCAACGATATGTCAACAATCAGCGGCAACCGACTTCTTAGATGAACCCTCTGATAGCCCCATGGCCCTTTGCTCAGAGGGAAATGGACATCCTGGAATCATTTTCCCCGGCCTCTGGCCATCATAGGTTCCTGCTAGTCGCTTTCGACCATTTCATCAATGGGTAAAGGCCGAGGCGCTAGCTAAGATCACCGAGAGCAAGGTGAGATCCTTTTTCTGGAAGCCCATAATCTACCTGTTTGTATTGCCACACACCCTCATCACCGACAATGGCCGGCAATTCGACAATGCTCCCTTCAAAGATTCTGCTTGGAGTTGGGCATCCATCAACGGTTCATCTCTATCGATCACCCTCAAACCAACGGGGCGGCCGAGGTGACCAACCGCACTATCCTCAAAGGGCTCAGGGCGCGGTTGGATGACTTCAAGGGGAGATGGATGGAGGAACTCCCCAACGTGCTATGGGCCTATCACACGACGCCGCGGGCTCCCACCAGGAAGATCCCCTTCAGCCTCGTCTTCGGGTCTGAGGCTATCATCCCTATGAAGATTGGCATCCCAAGCCCCGAACGAAGTCTTATGATGGGGAGGACAACTCGAGCCAGCTATGAGCCAACCTTGACCTCGTGAAGGAGGTGCATGATCGGGCATGGCTCAGGATGGCTGCCTACCAATAGCAAACTGCCAGGTAGTACAACACCTGTGTCCATCCCAAGATGTTCCTACCTGGGGACCTAGTCCTCAGACGAGCCGAGGTCTCGAAGCTGACAGAAGGAGGTAAGCTATCGCCAAATTGGGAGGGACCCTATCGGGTCACCGAAGCCCTCCACCATGGATCATATCGAATCGAAAGACTTGATGGAAAGTCGCTATCCCGAACATGGAATTCTGACAACCTTCGTCGGTACTACCAGTATGTACACTTTAACATTGAGTTATTAAGTGTTTGTATTCTTTTAGATTCACTTGTCTCATGTTCTCGACTAATAAAAATATGTTCGAGTAACCCATCTTTTCAGCAAAAGCCCGACTTCGGTCAACACTGAAAGCCCGACTCTGGTCCGCACTAAAAGCCCGAGGCCAGCTTGGCATGGAATCCCGAGGCCAGCTCAACACAAAAGCCCAACTCTGGTCGGCATTGAAAGCCCGAGGTCAGCTCGGCACGAAAGCCCGACTTCGGTCGGCACTGAAAGCCTGAGGCTATCTCAGCACGAAAGCCCGACTCCGAACGACATTGAAAGCCCAAGGCCAGCTCGGCACGAAAGCCCGACTTCGATCGGCACCGAAAGTCTGACTCTAATCGGCACTGAAAGCCCGAGGCCAGCTCGGCACGAAAGCCCTAGGCCAGCTCAGCACGAAAGCTCAACTCTGATCGGCACTGAAAGCCCAAGGCCAGCTCGGTACAAAAGCCCGACTTCGGTCGGCACTGAAAGCCCAAGGCCAGCTTGGCATGAAAGCCCGACTCCGGTCGACACTGAAAGTTCGAGGCTAGCTCGCATAAAAGCCCAACTCTGGTCGGCACCGAAAGCCCGACTCTAGTTGGAACTGAAAGCCTGAGGCTAGCTCGGCACAAAAGCCTGACTTCGATCGGCACTGAAAGTCCAAGGCCAGCTCGGCACCAAAGTCCAACTTCGGTCAGCACTGAAGACCTAACTTCAGTCAGCACAGGGAACCCAGGGTCAACTTGGCACCTAAGGAGCGACCTCGGCCAGCCCTGAAGTCCCGATGACCGCTCGGCGCTGCAAGCTCATCGCAAGACTCACACCCCGACGTTGAACTTGGATTCATAAAGGGAAGCATTGGGGCCAGCCTCAACGCTCCCACCAAGATCCGATCCTATGAAACAACTAAGTCATGGATTTGCTCGCGATGAGGAGACATACACGATGTCCCCCAGTGCCGACGTAGCCCTATCAAGGGTCCTATGATGGCAAGCTAAAGAGGAAAGTATACTACCTTTAGTTAAACATTCAGCCATCGATGATATATTTTAAAAAGAAAAAATATCATTTTTATTACTTTGTGAACGTTTACAAAATGCCGATCAAGTCGGTCTTTAGTACAAAAAGAAAAAGAAAAATGATCAGGGATCGGCCAGCGTAGACCTATCATCAGATGGTGACCCTTGGGCTCTTCATCCGGCTCGATGCCCTCAACACTGGGAAGGCCGAAGGCTTTGGCCACCTTCTCCTTACCATCCCGGAACCCTTGGAGGTAAAGATCAGTAGAGACCTCAGCCAGCTCATCCGCGAAGCTGGTGGACTTCCGAAAGTCATCCACCTCTTCGATGGACCTTCTCTCGATGGCCGCTGCCCTTGCTTCAGCAACCACGACCCTCTCCTCAGCGGCGGCGACTGCTGCTTCTACCCTTCGGACTATGGCCTCCCCCTCCGCGGCTTGAGTGTCGACCATCCTTGCCACTTCTTTCGCTTTCTTAGCCCTCTCCTCGGCCGCTTTGACTTCGATAGAGAGAGCGTTGATGTGGAGCTCCCTGGAGGTGATGACCCCCATGGCGGCCCCCAGTTGATCCATGGCCACCTGTGCGCGCTCGGCCTCAGCAGCCGCTCGATGACCAACTTCCTCGAGCTTCATAGCCCAGTCGGTCCGCGCTGCCTCTAGGGCCTCCTCTGCCCTCTTGGCTTGGGCTCGGGCATCGGGAGCCTCTTGCTGGGCCTGGCGGAGAATGGCCTCTCCCTGGTCGATAACCTCCCTCATGGCAACTAGGAAGTTCATCGACTGCATCAAAAATGAGTCAGTACAACAGTTGAGATAAAAACCTTGAGGTTGCGTAAGATAACATACCTGAATGTGGGCCACGAAGGCCTCCCTGAAGAAGGATGAGGCCCCCAGCTGATGGAGCTCCTCCTAGAATTCAGTAGGATGATTTGAGAGATGAGTCGCTCCGCCCGACGACCATGGTTCATCACTGAAGGCTGGGAGGGGACTGCCTTGACCTCGCCTCCCTTTATGGCCTCGATCGGCTTGGGTGCTGCAGGCGCTGAGCCAAAGGCTATCGGCCCCAACTCCACTAGCGGCCCCACCACTACTGGGTGGCCCTCACTTGCTCGCTCCCTAGAGGGGCCATCGTCTGAACCCAGCTCCACTTCCGTCTGCACCGGTTCGGTGGCCGGATGGTGGGCTCTGCCGGCGCAGTGGCCTCCTCAGCTCTCGCTCCCTCTGGAGGAGTGTTGGCCATGAGGCCAATGGTGGGATCGGGAGCTCGATCCCCTTGGGACTAACATTCCGGGGGAGGGGGGAACCGTGCTGGGGACCTACTCGGAGCCCGGGTCCGCTGCTTCCTGCTTGGCCCTCGGCACCTTCAAGGGCTCTCTTCCTCTTCATCGCCGCCCTCCGGCGATGTGGATCGGAATCTTCATAACTGCACAAGTCATCATTCGAGGTTAAAAAAAAGAGAAAAAAAGGAGAAGCAAATCAAAGCTCGGGAAGGCATGCAGCTGCTCAACGCTGCTCATAGAGACGCCCGTGAGCCAGAGGTTATCCTCCGACAAAAGTTGATTGCAGCGGGAGACCACGGCAGTCAGCAACTGCTCGAGCATCTCCTTGTCCCTCGGTGCCATCGATTGATCCTTATTCAGTCTGGTGTTCGGGTCCCCCCACCTCGGCCTCACCCCGTCAAGGTCGGCGAAAAAGAAGCGGATCTTCCACCCCTTAACGAATGAGGGCAGGACTAACTTAAGGGTTCGGCCGGGCCTGGGCTAGAATAGCCACCAGTCTGACTGCTATCAAAGGGTATAGAGAGAACGAAAAAGTGAAACCCTGGCTTCGATGCCCTGAAAGTGATAGATCACTATGAGCCACAGATGGTCCGAATGGAGCTCGGAACCAACTGCGCGGGCGTCAAAGAGTACCGATCAAGGAGGTTATTGAAAAAGGGGTGATAGAACAAGCGAATACCTATCCTAAGAGAGACCTCATAGATGGTAACTCTACCAGGTTGAAAAGAGACTACCCTATCGTCGGGGATAGGAGGAACAGCCAGATGCTGCTAGGGATCTGGTAACAAGCCCTAATGTTGGCTAATTCTTGACCCGTTATGGTTGAGGCGATCCCCTTCAGGGATTCTGCCCTCGCCCTCGATGAGGCATCGGCGGCCGCGGACAACCCCTAGCGGGAGCCCAACCAGCGATTCGCCATTGGGATAGAGGAACACGGTGCTCGAAAGAAAGAGAAGAGAATGTCAACGAAGGTTAAGGAGAAGGGGAAGTCTATGGTTGCGAGAAAAAAAGGTCCTTATAAAGGACAGAGGAAGACCAGGATGGAGAGGAGGCCATAGGAAAAGCTTGGGATGATCAGGGGGACTAACCTGGATTAGAAGAAGGAATAGTGAGGACGGCGAGGTTTGGGGGAAGATGCGGACAGGGCGAGAGCTCAAGGAAGAGGATGATCTCAGGGGCAGAATGCTAGGTTCAGAGCTTTCCTCCAGCTTTACCAGTTTTGAATCATCATGCCTAGCCTAGCCGACCATGCGGACCCCTACCATAGGCAGTGTCACCTCGGCAGGTGCCCGGCACATGGGACGCTCCGCCTTTGGCTAATCGTGGAGCATCGCTGGCGTTAATACTATGATGGAAATGATGGCGGTTACTTTTCGTGGGTTCCAAAAGGACACCCCTATTTGAGGTGGATCCCCATAAATCTGACGGTTGGCAGGGACGGTAGAACTGCAGCGCCCAAGTAACTTGCGCTAAAAAATCACTGTACCCAGGGATACGCGCCCCTCCGCAATTGGTAGCATACCGGGATCAGCCACCTGGGAGCTTACGCTCCTTTCGCCTGGCAAGAAGTGGGCTCACGTCGTCTTAGGAGCGAGGGGGAATCTGATGTGGCTGATTGAGCCGTGTTAGAGTTGACGGAAGAAGCAGCTAACGGAACTCCAGCCTCGGGTTCCGAAGTCCCTTCGACCTCGGCCCTCGAGACCCTCTCAGCCTTCGAGACCCCCTCGGCCTTCGAGACCCCCTCAGCCTCGGACCTCAAGTCCCCTCGGCCTCGGACCTTATGTCCCCTCGACCTCGGACCCAGGTCCCTTCGGCCTCAGACCCATGTCCCCTCGGCCTCGGACCTCATGTTCCCTCGGCCTCGGACCCAAGTTCCTTCAGCCTCAGACCTCATGTCCCCTCGGCCTCGGACTCCAGGCCCCCACTACCTCAAGCCGCCTGACACTACCACATGGCCCACGAAGCACCTGCAGCTGCCATGCGGCCCACTAACTGTCTGTGATTGCTCGTGGCCACTATCCGTAACGGCACCTGTCTGGCATAACTAGGCCCACCTGCCACCTGTGGCACCGTGCCTGGCAGGTGACTAGTGGGGCAAGACACCTCTGACATACGTAGTGTCGGTTGTGTCCTATCTTTGTTAGCCTAACCATCTGCCCACTACCGGACAACAATGCCTCGGAATCAGCCACCTTCCGAGAGCGGGAAGGGAGATCTTCGAACAGGTATAAGAACATACACTCACAATGAAGAAGGAATCTGAACTAAAGCTCTCTAGCTATTTTTTATTGGCTCTATTTTTTTTACTATTCCCGAGTTGCTTACTTGAGCGTCGGAGGGTTTCTATCGGTGCAACCAGTCTCCAAAAACTTTCTTGCAGGAGCTTCATCGAGGAGAAGAATCTTTGTTTTTCGATGTTAAAGGAATGCGACTTGGCGACAACAAGACAAATAATAGATAGCAATTCCTGAAGAAGTTGTGCTTGTACATACTCTGAGAATGAGAGGGGACACCAAAAAAGAACTTTCCACTGTAGTGTTATGCAACTCTGCATCAATGCCACAGACTTATGTCTCTTGGTCATTCGGTCATATAGCTCCACAAAAAGTAGAGTCACTGAAATGGGAGCTATCCATCTATCTTTTCAAAACCTAATATTCTCTTCGTTACCAAATTTAAAAATTATGCGGCATCAAAAGCATCCAACTCTTTACATGTATCCTTCAAGATTGGAGAGGCTTTTGGTATTCTCTTCTTCATCGTCAATCTAAGAACTAACATGTAATTCCATAGAGTGCGGCTGTTCATTTGGAAGCTGGTTGGGACTACCTTCCCACTTGCTCTCTACTCTCGGGTAGGGGCATGTTGATCCAACATACGTGCCCTTTATACGGGCTGGAGGAGGAGACTGTGAATCATGCTATTTTTTCTTATGCTAGAGCCAGAAGGGTCTGGCAGATAGCTGGCTATCAGTCCTGGGATGATAGCAGTGGCCCTGGTTGCACTTCTTTTATGCGGGTGATTCGGCAGGTTGAGCGGAGGGCCAACCGTCGACTTTGCTCTATGGCTGCTTATATTGCTCATGAGATCTGGCTTTCTCGGAATAGACATATTTTTTTGGATGTGCGGGACCCTCCCCATAAGATTCTTAGAACAGCTCTGTCCCTCTCTGCTGAGTATATGCTCCACCAGTCAGGCATTGATAATGATAGACCAAGTATCTGGGATTCCCCTGCTGCCTCGGCAGCGCATCGGTGTACGGTCTTTATCTCCTGGGAACTCCCTCCACTAGGGTCTGTCAAAATCAACTTTGACGGCAGTGTTCAAAACCGCTTGGCTGGTTCAGGTTTTGTGATTCGTGGATCGGATGGGGTGATGATTGCAGCTAGTGGTTTTGGTTCTCTTGACCTGTCAGTGCCACTAGCTGAGTTATATGCGGCGTGGGCTGGCATTTCTCATGCTATCCATACTCTGGGCATTCACCGGCTTATCATCGAGGGGGACTCTATTATCTGGTGCGCTGGCTCCAGCAGGACTCCGGCAACTCTATGCTACCAACCCTTTGTTATGCGACATCCGGACGATATTCAAGCAAGCCTATAGTGTTCAGGTTTGCCATATTTACCACGAAGCCAATTCAGCGGCTGACTGGGTTGCTTCACAGGTTACCCATCACTTTGGTTCATGGCTCTGGCGGCCGAGAGTCTTATGTCCTACGGTTCTATCTCAGATTTTGTATTCTGATATGTTGGGCTTGACTTACGCTAGACTGGTGTGATCGCCCATTTGTAACCAAAAAAAAAAAAAGAACTAACATGTAATTTGATGGAAAGAAAGAGTTAAATACGGCACAATCTTCCTTCAATCAAGAGTAACCTACTTTTTCATGAAGTTGGTCTCTTTTTAATCTTCTCAATAAGTGGCTACTATTAGAGAGTTTTCGATCATACAATGGTAGACCAATATAGGTGGTTGAAAGTTTTCCTTTTTTGCAGTTAATAAAGTTAGTACCATTTTTAGAAAATCCCCGGTCTAAATGGCTTAATGGGTAACAAAAATTTTTGTTAAAAGCTAAACAGCCGAAAGCAGTATTCTTCATCCCATCCCCGTTTATCCATCTCTGTTTCCATTAACTTTAATATAATATTTAAATTTTAAATATATATATATTAAAAAATTAAAATTAAAAATAAATAAAAAATATATATAATCCTGACTCTTACTCTTCCTTATTTCACATAGTCATCTCTTGCTCTTTTTTCTTTCATACAACTGATCTAAAGTTTTGAACTAAGACGAGAACCTAGCTCCATTAGTTCATCACGCAATTGATCTGAAGTTCTGAACTAAGACGAAAACCTAGCTCCATTAGTCCATCGTCTATCTTCGCAATCGCTGCCCCATCGACGCCCTCTAACACCTTTTTCTTTTTCTGGTATACTTATCTCCTTAGAAAGATATATCTTTATTTATTTCTTTAAAATTTGAATGTATTTTTTTGTATGGTTGTTGTGTTGGAAATCTTCATATTCTGATTTTTTTTTTTCTTGTTAGTTATTTTCTTTCTCATTTTTCATTCTCTTCTTCCTTAAGTCGAGGAATCTCTTATATATATCAATATCATCATCTCGATTAGTTTTCATCTTATGCAAACGGATAAACATGTACCCATTGATAGTGATAAACCCGGTTAGGTATCTCTATCCCCGTTCCGCTAATTATAACGGCTTAACGGAGCGAAAAAATAGGAATATTTTTCTAACGGAACGAAGACCGATATAGATTACTCTGTACCATCCGACCGTTGCCATTCCTCGTACGATCAAATATTGTGCAAGCTTTTGCTCCACATATTCAATCATAGCATTAAACTTTTATATATAGAAGTTGATTTTGAAGTCTGATACATTTTCAAATACCAGATTGCTTTAACGCCAGTAAGACAAGAGAACTGGAATATTAAATTGGGAGGAGATCGAGAGGTGGAAGACCGGCATGCATGTGAGAAGCAAAGGGTCAAGTAGATATATGAAGCGACTCTTCGCATTATTCAGTTACGTCAAAAATAAAATCCTATATGGCAATAACTCGGACCGTAGGGTATTGCCCATTACTCTTCCATCGATCTCCATGATTTTCATGGAAACTAATTAACAATGATAATACATTATATGATCTAACAAAGCTTGTGAGCTGATCTTTTATATAATATCATACGAGAATGCTTTCTCGTCCTAAGATATCGAGGAAAGGATTTCTTTTAGATTTTTTTTTTGAACATTATTACGTAAACTCAGATGTGGCACATCCAAAGTACAAATAAGTCACACATATTTGAGAGTTTAGGTTACATCATTTGGGTCGGCTTGTGACCCAAGAATAAAGAGTATGTGAGTCGGGTTTACATGGGCTCGGGTCTAAGTAATTTCTTGGGCTCGGGTCTAAGTAATTTCTTGCATTGGGTTAAAGAGAGTTTTTTGAAAGAATGTTTAATAACTATGGGACTGATCCATGTAGATTGAGCTCAGATTTTCTTGATAGACTTTCTTATTTTAGAAAATTTATTAGGAAGTTTAGTTACGAACGGATGCATAGAAGTTTTATGATTCAAGATGGATGATTATTGTTCTTTATAATTGAATATACGGACAGACTAAGGAAGAAATCAAGGTATTCTCTTTTTTTCTATATCCATCTATTCTTTTTATTTTGCGCAACAAAGGATATCAGAGCTAAAAAAAAATGCTTAGGGATAAAAAAAAACCGATCCTTTTTCCCTTAAAAAATAATTTTTCTTTCTTTCTTTTCTTCCATCTTCTTCCTCCTCCTAAGAACTTGCATGAGAATTCCATGCTCGCGGGGATCGCTGGATCATCAATTAATCCACCGTCTTGTTGAAATCCTGATGACGTGAGGCCTCACGGAAAGAGGCTCACGTGAAGAGGCTCACGTACAGGAGTTTATGGGAGGCGCTTGGAGTTCCCTGGCGTGAAGACGTGAAGCCGGTGTTTCCGTGAGAATAACTCCACGAGTACTCGAGCAAGAAGGGGGCTTATGTTTTGGAGGTCCAGCAACGTTGATCCACGCTCGTGTTACGTAGATCTCGGAAGGAGAGGCTCCGTGCTCCGTGCGATTGCAAGAAAGCTGGGTGGAGTTCCGGTCTTCGCGAGAGAAATTATTTCATGGAAAACGCACGGAAGAAGAGACAGGTGGAGGGGGAGGTGCATTAAATTAAAGGCTTCACGGAAGGGAAGCCTTGTAGGGGCTTCGGTCAACAAAAGGCAATTCGGCTTTTTGAAGTTCAAGGGAGATAAGGCATTGGATGGAGTAAATTACGTGGAAGTAATTTTACGGATTCTTCGCATTAATTCGCGTGAAGGTTTTGATAAAGCTTTTAGTCTTTGATCAACATAAAGTTAATTTAAGAAAAGGCTGCAGAAAGAAATTTTAACTAGGATTATTGTTTGGGCTTGATCAACCAAGTAAAGTTGAATTTAAAAAATTTAATAGAAAAAAAAGTTTTTCTATATGAAAGATGAGAATTGAGGATTTACTAGTGTAGAATTTTCTTAATGTTGCTTTGAAATCAAAGCCTAAGAAGGGGATTTGTTGTCTCTTGATAAGAGTTGTGCAGCGATCTTGCTTATTTGGCTTTGTACAGTGTCCTAAATAAGAAGAAACTAAAGAATCTTTGGGCCAAGTTGCATTCCTTATACATAGGCAAAAATATGTACAATAAACTTATTTAAGAAATAATTATATAGTCTTACGGGAATATTGTTCTTCATATTCAGAAGTATGATAGGATATGCAATGATTTGATGACTCTTGATGTTAAGATGGAGGAAGAAGATAAATCTCTTCTCTTGTTATGTTCATTGCCTATATCTTATGATCCTCTTTTTACTACACTGCTTTATGAATATATTGTATCTGTGTTGAGATCCAATAAGCAGCGAGGAAAGATGACAGGGGAAGGTGTACCTCAGGAGGGCTTCACGGTAGAAGAAAGAATCGGCAGAGGCAAGAGGTCAGCAAGCATAGGGGTCGATCCAGGTCCAAGTCAAAGAAAGGCAAAGGCAAGTTCAGGTATTACAAGTGTAATGAGATTGGGCACATAAAGAGAAATTGTCATCTTTGGAAGAAACCTCAAAAAGAGAAGAAAAAAAAGGAATCTGTTAGTATGTTGAAGATGTAGGGGTCGAGAAGGATCTCTTGGTAGTTTCAGATGCACATAGAAGAACAACATATGCACATCATTATACACCACATTGGTCCTGATTTGCAGATTATACTAAAATCGATGTGGGGAATGTGACATTAGGGGATAACCATTCTTGCAGGATGGCAGGAGTTGGCACCGTTAGGATCAAGATGTTTGATGGGGTTATGAGAACCCTTACTCATGTGATGCATGTTCCTAACTTGAAGAAGAACCTAATGTCCTTGGGGTACCTAAAGAGGAATGGTTTTGGTTTCAGTTGTCATTTCGAAAATGGTATACTTAACATCATGAAAGGTGTCATGGTTGTGATGAGGGAAAAGAGGCTGAAAAATAATTTGTATCAGCTGGTTGGGTCTGTGATGTGTGGAGAGTCTGAGACAGCAGCAGCAGTGCATAGTCAGCAGGATATGTACCGCATGTGGCACTATCGTCTTGGTCACATGGAAGAGTGGGGCATGAGGGTACTGATGAAGGATAGAAGGATTCCAGCTGTGGATGAGGGTATTGCAGAGGTCTATAAGCCATGTTAGATGGGCAAGCAATACAAGGTAAAATTTTCTACCAGTTCAGCGCAAAGTATAGGTCCCTTAGGCTAGTACACAGTGATGTTTGGGGTCTAGCTCCAGTTTCGGCAGGAATGAGGCCAATATTTTATGACTATGATTGATAATTTTCAAGAAAGGTCTAAAATATTTTTTGAAGGAAAAGTCAGAGGTCTTCTCCAAATTTTAGGCATGACAGGCTGAGGTGAGAAGGAGACAGGAGGATATGTAAAGGTGGTAAGGTTTGATAACAGTGGAGAATTCACAAGTAATGAGTTTCTAAAATTTTGCACAGATGGAGGCATTAAAAGACAATTTGCAATGGTTAGAACTTCTCAACAAAATGGAGTAGCTGAGAGAATGAATCAAATTCTCATGGAGAAAGCTAGATGTATGAGATTGCAAGTAGGATTACCTAAAATATTTTGGATGGACACAGTTGACACAGCAGCCTACTTGGTAAATATGTCTCCTTATGTAAGCTTGATGGAAGGTTACCAGAGGATGTATGGTCTGGTAGATAGATGGAGCTCAGCCATATCAGAGTTTTTGGATGTAGTATGCACATGTGAATGCCAGTCAACGGACTAAGTTGAATGCCAAAGCCCAAAAAATGATGTTCATTGGATATCCGTGTGGAGTCAAGGGATACAGGTTATGGGATCCCTTGGAACATAAGGCCACGATTAGGAGGGATGTGGTTTTTGATGAGAGCTCAGTCCTCAAGAAGCAGAAGGTGGTAGAGGTTCAGCCGGAGGCCCATTCGGATGTAGGTAGGCAGCAGGAGGCTCAGTAGGGCGCAGCTGAGCAACTAACCTCTTATGATATTTTACCTTTTGTAGGATCGTCAAGAGGACATGAGATTCAGGTGGAGCACACTCCAAATATGTCTTTACATGCGGGGTCAGCCAGATGCATGCTCACGGTAGAGATAAGCAGAGGGAGGAGTTACATCCTGGGATAAGCATCGACATTGCACTGCATAAGCCAAAGAGGATCATTCGGCAGCCGGAGCATATAGGTTTGACGAAACTATCATATGCATTGGTGGCTATCAGTGGAGGACTAGTTACCTACTATGAGGAAATGACAAGCCAGGATAAAGATAGATGGGTTCAGACTATGGCGGAAGAGATGCAGTCCATGCAGAAGAATCATACTCGGCAATTGGTGTCACTGCCAAGTGGAAAGAAACCCATTGGTTACAAATGAATATTTCAGTGCAAAGGAGCCACAGAGGAGGGGATCAGGTATAAGGCCAGGTTAGTGGCCAAAGGATTTTTTCAGAAAGAAGGCATTGACTACAATGAGGTGTTTTCACCAGTGGTACGTCACACATTTATCAGGATGTTGCTGAGCATTATAGCAGTGCGGAATTTAAAACTAGAGCAGATGGATGTCAGGATGGCTTTTCTTCGTGGGGATTTAGAGGAGGAGATTTATATGGAGCAACCAGAGGGGTTCATAGAACCAGGGTCAGAAAGAAAAGTATGCCGTTTGCAGAGATCCTTATATGGTTTGAAGCAGTCGCCGCATCAGTGGTACTTACGGTTTGATACCTTTGTGAGGAGCATCGCATGTCTAGATGTGAGTATGATCTCTGTGTTTATTTTTAGATTTTAGAAGATAATTTCATATTATACTTGCTTTTGTATGTGGATGATATGTTAATTGCATGTAAGAGTAAAGCTGTTGTAGAGGATCTAAAGGCAACATTGTTAGCTGAGTTTGAAATGAAGGATTTAGGTCCTGCTACACAGATTTTAGAGATAAAAATTTTTAGGAACAGAGATAGGAGGTTGCTTCACTTATCTCAAGGGACTTATATCAGAAGGATCTTGGAGAGGTACAGTATGGATGGTGCAATGACAGCCGCATTACCATTGGTTGGTCACATTAAGCTCTCCAAGACATGTCATCGAATTCTAAGACAAAGGCCAAGGAGATGTCCAGAGTACCTTATGCTTCAGGAGTTGGCATCTCATATATGCTATGGTGTATTGTAGGCCTGACCTTGCATATGCTATTAGCTAGGTTAGCAGATTCATGGCTAGTCTGGGTAGAGCACATTGGAGAGCTCTGAAAGAGATTTTCAAATATCTTGTTGGCACAGTCAATGTTGGTATATGCTATGGGTATAGTGGCATAGAGGATGGCACTAGACTGGCCATGGAGGCTCAGGATCGGGTAGCAGGTTTTGTTGATGCTAACTATGAAGGTGATTTGGATACTAGGAGGTCAACGATAGGGTATGTCTTTAGTTGAATAGTGGTTCAATATCATGGAGGTCAAGTCTGTAGTCAGTGACGGCTTTGTCTACTACAGAGTCAGAGTATATTGCTATTTTAGAGGCTACAAAGGAGGCTATGTGGCTGAAAGGTCTTGCACT
The DNA here is from genome assembly GCA_900491605.1 of Calamus simplicifolius. Classification (NCBI taxonomy): domain Eukaryota; kingdom Viridiplantae; phylum Streptophyta; class Magnoliopsida; order Arecales; family Arecaceae; genus Calamus; species Calamus simplicifolius. Next base: position 694,485 of record UESW01004593.1, read on the forward strand.
GGAGATGGAGATAGCACAGGGGGTGATCAGGATATTTTTTGATAGCCAAAGTGCTTTATGTTTGGTCCAGAACCCGATCTATCATGTTAGGACCAAACATATTGACGTCAGATACCACAGGATCAGAGAGCTTATGAAGGATGGTGAGTTGGAGCTTGTAAAAGTATTTATCAAAGATAACGCAGCGGATGCACTCACTAAGGTACTATCTCAGGATAGCTTTTTCAGATGTGGAGCACTGATGGGATTGATGGACCAGATGGAGCTTATTGTAACTTTGATGCACCAAGGTGGAGATTGTAAGCTCAGGTATGGCACATCCAAAGTACAGATGAGTCACACAGATTTGAGAGCTTAGGCTACATAAGTTCTTAGGTTCCTATGTCATTTGGGTCGGCTTGTGACCTAAGAATAGAGAGCATGTGAGTCATGGGTGTACATGGGCTCGGGTTTGAGTGCTTTCTTGCATGGCTTAGAAGGAACTTTTTTAGAGAATGTTTAATAACCTAATTGTAGGTTATGGGACTGGGTCTATAGGATTGGGCTCAGATTTTCTGGATAGACTTTCTTATTTTAGGGAGTTGGTTACGAGCTGGTGCAGAAAAGTTTTATCATTCAAATGGATGATTATTTAAGGCTCTCTTTGCATGTAATCAGATAGACAGATAGAATAAGAAAGAAATCAAGGCATTCTCTTTTTCTACTATATCTATCTATTCTTCTTCTTCTTCATCTTTCTTCACGTGTTTGATCTCGACGAAGCTATTACAAGGAGACTGACATCTTATATCACCATAGCAAGCATGGTGGAATTTCTCTTTTCTTTTCCATCTGTCTTTTCTGAAAATTTCTGAAAAGGAATGTCCGGCATAATTTGAGAGGGCCCATGTGAGCTCACCTATAATGACCAAGAAAGAATAGCTTTTCTTGTCACGCGATCCTCCCTTGCCTTCTATCGTTTTTCTAGGGATCCACCAGTGACTTGGTGGTAGAACCACAGAAAAAACAAAAAACAACCTATAATCCACAAGAGAAGCAACAACCAACGGATGTATAGAAACATGGCTATACTTCCAAATAGCTAGGTCTAGATCGATATTAATTATCAATACCGGGTTCTTGGCTCTTTCTTCCATATTTCTTTCTTTTATTTTTTTCTGATGGTATCATGGCCATCTATCAATAACTTTCCTCTTATGTTGATCACCTGAAAGTCTGAAAGAGTTAAAACTTGAAAGTTGAAAAAAAAAATGCTCAACAAAATCATCCACCTTTCCCTCAAGATCTCCATGCATCTTCTGTGCGCTATATATCAACTAAATGCATTGTTGTATAAATATAGTCTTGAATGTACATCAACAAACAATCTTCTTAACTTTCTCACAGCAATATTTTTTTATGAGAGAAGCATTGTTATAATTTCTGAGTGCTACCAAAATGTTGATAGTTACTGTATTACCATCTTATCTATATATGTTCTCTTTCTGTTCTTAAATTTGGACTTTCCGTTTCTCTTTTTTTTTTTTTTTTTAAAGTCTCTACGCATCTCTTTGTCCAGTTGGGTGTTCGTTTCTCGCAACAAAAATACTCAGAAGCCTCATTATAAGCTGAGGCCTGAGCGTATATTCCTGCACACCACATTGTATCCGAATGATACGGCGCAAGCTCCTGCCCTTCTCATACAACCTAAAAATTAGGCATCAAGAATGAACACAAAACAATATATTTTAGTCTCCTTTCAAGTTCAACATGCTCATCAGCTGAGACAACGTACACTGATAATTTGCTAACAGGTCTCCATCCAGACAAAATCCCATAAGCTTCCATCCAAACAAAACCATACAGACTTAGAGAAGCACCAGCCCATTGATAGAGCAGATCAAAGAGCAAAAAAAAAAAATATAGTTGTCCAAAGAGCAAGATAACCACAAAGGTCGTGGCACTCGTTTTAGCTACTAAAAAAGGATAGATTGCCACACAGAGAAACTAAAAAGGAAGCTCATAATGGAAGTAGACTGAACGATCACAAGCAGTACTGAAACGATCAAACTCATCTGAGTCTTGGCGTCCTCAGGACGTTCCACCATCAGATGGCTTCTTCTTCGGTTTAGCCCCCGCGGTGGTCCCGCTCGGAAGCGGCGCCTTAGTCTGAGCACCGGCCGTCGCACCAGCAGCAGCAGCATCGGCACGAACCGTGGAGCCGCCGGCGCCGCTGGCCACCCCCTCGCATCGCGCCTTGGGTGGCTCCTGATCTTCAGCAACATCAAACACGACGGGCAGCGCCAGCTGCGACGCTTGTCTCCGGTGGCGAGACATGGTGGCGAAGGGAACAAACTGAAGAGATGGAGAATGCAAGAGCTAGAGCTTTGTAGTGGCTAAATAGCTAGCGCAGCGGCAACCATATTTAATAGAGAGGAGCAACTGAGAAGCAAATTGGAAGGAGGGTTAGGTGAGAAGGTTTTAAGACCAAGAAAAAGAGAGAGAGAGAGAGTGGGCAGTCAGTGTGTGGCTGCGTACCTCTGTGGCGTCCACTTATTTGGGAGGGGCGGCAGCTAGCTGGGAAAGGGGTGGCATGAGGCTTTTCTGAGAGGAAGGGGATTGGTAGGAGCCAAACGAGAGGGGTGACGTGGCGTTCCACGTGTCAGAGCAGCCCTGATAAGCGTACGGAGGGGGCAATGATGTGCGACTCGTCACGATCTTCTCTCGGGTGGCACAAAAGTTTTGGACCTACTCCTATTATTTGCGGGGCTCGCGCCAACTTTGTCGCCCGGCGCCGTGGACAGCACCTCCCCTGATCTGCCTCGTGCCTCTCGTGCTCGTGTGGGACAAAATCAAAAGGCCCGCCTTGGTCTCAACCATGGTTGCCGGTCTGAGTCGTTCAAGCAGGGCAAGGCTTAAGAGGCTTGTAACTTGTAACTTGCGCTTGGACCGAACTGGCACTCGTTCTTGGCTCAGAATTTCAAATATGTCTTAATTCAATCAGATGAAAACTAGTTTAATTAGATTTGGTTCTCGCTTATATGGTACTCGGGTGGTGAATATTATGAGTTCTAATTGCTTCTTGAAATATTAGAGCTTGCCAAATCCAAAGGTCTTCATAGAAATAGTTGTAAAAAAGAAAGATGCGTGATTTAAGATTAAACTATATAAAGGTGCAGCGAAATGATCAATCATGTATGAAAGATAATAAATGGCTTGTACGTACTAAAACGTGCTCAAAGAATGATGAGAGGAGTGGAGTATGTGACATTCTCTCTCTCTCTCAAATTATATGATTTCAAGAAGAAATCTCATTTAGTGCATGCATGTAACTTCTCGGTTATATATATGCTGATAGAATTATAAATGGCCCTCATCCACAACTTTATCGGCTTGATACTGTAATGCAACTTTCTCGGCAGGCTCCAATCACTTCAAAAGCTTAAAAGCATAGGGATGGTGAACTAAACGGTGGCTAACTATAGCCATGAGGGGAGGGGTGGAAGGTAATTTACAGTGGGCCAAAGGATGGACAAGCACAGCCGATCTACCATTTAAATTCAAAATACTAGAGTAAGCAAAGCAAGTGATGATGACAAGGCTCTAATGCTAAAAAATTTGGCATTTGAGAGCCAAAATACTAGAATCATATCATTTGAACATCTGAAGATCCAATCACTATACTATTCAAGAACAAGAGTGTTGTTAAATCCTAAGTACAAAGTTAGTTCCAAGATAACCAAAATTTGAAGTTTGAAAGCTAAAAATTTGGCATGAAAATCAAAAGAGCTAGAAATTCAATCATCAAAAATTATTTTTGGAGCTTTCTGATGCTAAACTTAGGGCACACCTCTAGTATATTTTTTTTTCTTTAGAACTAATGCTAGCTTACAAGAGACTAAATGGATAGATAAAGATCTAGAGAAATAGAGAATACAGAATATAATTTATATTACACTAAAAAATATAAAAATAGAAATGAAGTAGGAATAATTGTAGACAAGAATTTTAAGGAATATGTTGTTAAGATAACTAGGAAAGAAGATTGGATTATATCACTAAAACTTATAATTAAGAATATAATTAATATAATTAGTGCATATGCATCACAAGTAGGATTAGACTAACAACTAAGATACAATTTTGAAAGACATAATGAAGTAATGCAAAAAATTTATAAGAAGAAAAGATATATTTGGAAGAAGATTTCAATGGATATGTAGGTAAACAAAGGGATGGATATGAAATGGTACATAAAGAATATGGATTTGGAGATAGGAATGAAGCTGGCGTGAGCTTATTAGATTTTGCATTGGTATATGATCTAACAATAGCAAACACTTATTTCAAAAAAAGAGATGAATATTTAATAATATTTAAAAGTGAATCTAATAAAAGTCAAATAATTTTTTTCTTAACTAGAAAGATAGATAAAATAACATGCAAAACTATAAAGTTATTCCAGAAGAAAGTTTAACTTCACAACATAGGATAATGGTAGCAGACATAGATAAAAATAAAATAGAGTAAAGCATAAAACTATTAATCCAAAAATTAAATGGTAAAATTTAAAGAAAAAAAAAAATTATTTAAAGAAAAGTGTAAGAGTAATGACTATAAATATAGATAATGATCCTAACTTAATATGAGAAAAAATAACTAAATGCATAAATAAACATAGCAAAAAAGTTTAGAAGAATCAAAAAGAGTAGGACTAGTAGAAAAAAAATTTGGTGATAGAATAAGAAAGTTTAAGCTGCCATCAAGCTTACACTACAAGAGAATTAAAATATTGCGACGCCCAAATGCGTCGCAATTACGTCGCTAAACATGCTATTGCGATGCAATAGCGACGCAACAAGGGCGTCGCTCAACTGTCCGTCGCAATACCCTTTTATCGCAATGCATCGCAATATTGCGACTCTCTGCGACGCTCTTGCGACACCACATTGCGTCGCAATATTGCGACGCATGCAAATGCGTCGCTAAATTTAAAAATAATTTTTTTTAAAAAAATTTATTATTAAATATTGTGACGCACTAAATTGCGTCGCAATATTTAAAATTAATTTTTAAAATAAAAAAATTTATTATTAAATATTGTGACGCACTAAATTGGGTCGCAATATTGCGACTCATCCAGCGCGTCGCAATATTTAATAATAATAATTAATAGCGACGCAATATGCATCGCTAATGCATCGCAAATAAAAAATTATTTTAAAATATTGCGACGCAAGTAATTACGTCGCAATATTTATTAAAAATTTTTAAGATAAAATAGCGGCTCAATTTAGTCGCTAATGCATTGCTATTAAATTTATTTTTAAATTATTGCGATGCCAGGTTATTGCGTCGCAATATTTAATAATAATTTTTAAAAATATTAGCGATCCAATATCAGTCGCTAATGCATCGCAAATTTTGTTTTTAAAAAATTTTTAAATGATTAAAAATTAAACAGTTAATTCAATTTCGCTAAATCTAAATATTGATACAAACATTTTCACTCAATCCAAACAATAATATATTTCAAAAAATAATTTATATATTAAAATTTTGAAGTTTTTACAACATAAAAAAAGAAAAAAAAAAATACATCAAGAATCTGAACGATCACGTGGAGGCTGTGGAGGCTGAAGACTCTGCGACAAGCGGCTAACCATCCGCAAATAATGCATCTCATCTCGCATGTCTGCAATCTCCTGATCCCGGCCTCGCATACGATCCTCAAAATCCTGCTCGACCTCCTGGCGAATCTCCTCTGCAATAGATCTGCAAAGCTCCTCTAAACGCTCGGGAGGAAGATCAGCAGGAACTCGCGAGCTGGAGGCCTGATGGGGAAAAAATGTAGAAGCTCTAGTGCCCAGACCATAGACCCTGCGGTCTCATGGCTGGGCACCAACAGCCTCCAAAAACACATGTCGACTCTCCTCTGCTAAGAGTTCGATGGCATCTCCCCATCAGTAGAGTCGACCTGCGATGCCTGGGAGCGAAGCTCGTCGACTCGTGTCTTAAAATTATGAAATCAATAATAAATGAGTTAATAAATTTTTGAAATAAAATTTTAGAAATTAAACAGATACTACATAAATCTAATTTCTTACCGCAACCTCCCGTGATCGCGTGTCGACCTAGGAGCC